>CM076569.1:381123403-381723403 GCA_034641835.2 Pinus albicaulis | reverse complement strand
TGGGTTAGCCCTTGGTGTTTCTTGGTTTGACATCAATGACAACCGCTGATCAACAATCTCCCCCTTTGGCATTGATGGCAACACAAGTACTCCCCCTACAATCATGACACCTCTTCCTAAAACATTCTCCCCCCCTTTGTCATCAATGGCAAAGGGTAACTCACCTTGAAACACAACCATCTTGCAGACCCGTACGCACTTCCACTCCCCTCAACACACAATCGTCTAGCAGACCTGTAATCTACTTCCACTCCCACTTTATATTCTGAAAAAGGAAAATCTAATGAGAACATAGGAGAATCCAAAGATTCTGGCGAAGATATTCCAATGCTGGTGAATATTTAATATGTGATTCTTTTGGTGCTTCTTGGAATCTTGCTACTTGTCCAACTGCTTGCATAGCATCTGGTTGGGAGGTTGTTACATATAAAAGACTACTAATCATAGATCTGTACAACCTTTGATCCACATCCTTAGATGAGTCGTCTATGCTCAATTTGAAACCTGTTACCATTGGAGTAAGGATGGGTTTGCAATATTCCATTTTAAATTTCTTGAGAATTTCCTTGATGTACTTGGCTTGACATATAAATATTCCTTTCTCTTGCTAATATATTTGAAGCCTTAAGAAGTATGTCATCTCACCAAGTAAAGACATCTCGAAATCACTTTGCACCTTTGTGGCAAACTTCTTACTTAGTCGATCATCATCGCTACCAATTATTGTATCATCCTCTCTAGCTATTACACATGCTTTAGTTGCTTCATCTAGAACATATATGTCGTTTGGAGCTTGACTTGCTATAGCCACAATTTCACCATACACGACTTTCCTGATTTCACATTTCATGGAGTTGAATAGTATTGTGTGTCCTTGATCACTCATTTGTCCAACACTGAGCAGACTGTGATTCATGTTTTCAACCAATAGAACATTCTTGTCTAGAGATTCTTTGCTTCCGAGAGTGATAGTACCTGATCCTATAACATTTGAAGATCCATCATTTCCAAAGGACACGGTTCCATTGAGTAACCACTATCAACATACCACACATATTTGTTCTTTTGAGCCTTGAAAGTGAGAGCACAATTATATTTCTTCTTCTTCTTCCATGTTCGTTCATTCTAGGGCTTCGAAGATTCTTCTAGAGGATTTTCAAGTCTGAAATATTTGGCTACGTGTCCAAATTTTAGACATTTGTAACATTCAATATTATTTCTTAAATGTTCAAATCTATTGATGTTTCGCGGAGCCCTAGGAGGTTCATATTTGACAGATCTCCTGGAATTGTATTCATTCCTAGGGTACGTGTGACATTCTATAGCTTTATGACCAAATTTTCCACATGAATAAAAGTAGCCATAAAAAATATGTTGGTACCTACATGGAAATTTTCATCGAGGAATTGTATTCCAAGGCTGTTCTTGCGAATCTTGTCCAATGAAGTCTACATGCATGTCAGATCTCATAGGTTCATTGTATTTTGTTGTAGAAGGTCCTGCTTATTCTTCTTTGTAACCGATGCCAATTTTGTCATTGTAAGATCATTGATTGTTGATGAGTTCTTCCAATGCCCTTGAGCTGTTGGCATAGTTTTGGATAGTTTTTCCTTTCTTCACTTCCTCACGCAGCGAGACTACTTCAGCTTATAGCTATTCCCTTTCTTGGTTGCTTTCTTCCAGCTTAATCTGAAGTGAATCTTCAATGCATTTCTGTTCTTCAACTTCAATTTTGAGACCTTGAACTTGTTCTTCAAGAGTATTGGAACGGATCTTCTCTGCCTTGAGATCTTTTATAAGCCTGATTGCTTCATCATAAAATTATTCTATGGTCCATCCTTCTTCTTCGTTGTTTGATACCTCTTGTTTATTGTGATTGGGTTTATTGTTCTTGGCCATAAACAATACTCTCTTATTGGCTTCTTCTTCATTGTCATTGTCTTCATCAGATGATGAGCTATCTTCTTTAGAGAGAAAGTTCCTTTTGGATCCTTGCTTGTTGAATTTCTTAAATCCTTTCTTTCCTTTTGAGTTGCCATTACTTCTGTTTGGAAATTTTGTTGCAAAATGCCCAACCTCATTATAGCTGAAACATATCAATGGAATTTTACCTTTGAATTGTCTCTTACCAATTTTTAGTTTTCTCGTGAAGTAAGCATATTCTTCATCTGAAAGACCTTCTTCATCATCTCCCGTTTCTTCACACTTGCAGGTGCATGTCTTTTCAATTGAAGGTTGTTTATCCTTATTAGTTTTCTTAGATGCAACAAACATAGTTTCTAGATGCGAAGTACCCTCTTCTTCATCAAGTCTCATTTCATATGCTATGAGAACTCCATGTAATATCTCCTTGCTACGTTTGTCCAGATTTGCACTGTATTCTAAGACTGATACCTTTGGGTTGAATCTCCCTGGTAACGTTCTAAGAATCTTCCGTATAATAGTCTTCTCATCAACTGGCTCTCCCAATCCTTCCAGAGTATTGGTTATTTCATCAACGTATTGGAAGTATGCAACAATGTTGCAATCTTCTTTCACTCTGAGTTGCTCAAATTTTACTCTATAGATTTGAAGCTTTGCTTCTTTGACATTTGAGTCACCTGCATATATATTCTCAAGCTTTTCCCATACATTTTTGGCGGTTTTACAACCCAACACCTTATGATAAGCAGATTCAATAAGTCCACTGATAATAATATTCTTTGCTTTTGCATCATTTACCAAATTCTTCTTACCTTTTTCATCCATAGTTGATGTAAATCCATTTTGAACAGTGTCCCATACTTCGTAACCTTGCGCCAAGAGATAAGACCCCATTCTTCCTTTCCAAAGTGCATAATTATTTTCATTGAATAGAGGTACACCATTCTTGGTATGCTCCATGACCTCCTTCCAGCTGTTAAACTGCTATTGAAGGAACCAAGCTCTGATACCAATTGTTGGAAATAATAAGAGGGGGGGGGGGGGTGAATCAGTATTCCTTTCAATTAAAGAATTAGTTAATCTTCAATTATTATCAGTGATTGTACAATTATAGCAACAAACAAGAGGAAAACAAATGCACACAGTTTTTAAGGTGGAAACCAACTCCGGGACAAAAGCCACCTAATTCTTTTCTAATAATTCTTTAATATTCAACTCCAATTGAAAATAAAGCTCCAACTTCCTAGAATCTAGAAAAAAATTCTTCTCCAGCTCCCACTGGATGGATGCTCCAACACCCTATATTCTTCAGTAGTCAACTGAATGGATGCCCCAACACCCAATGAGCTACAACTCACCCTACCACCACCCTACCACCCTATAGAAGAATAAAATAAGAATGAACTCCCGTACTAGGGAAAATGGTCCTATTTATAGTGATATAGAATGATGCAGAAGAAGAAGATATATTAGACCATAACCCCAAATTTGACACAACCACCTAATGATGATACTAGACCTTCCAACACTTCCTCTTCAACCCTTGGTAGATAGACACTAGTGAAATTTGTATAATAATTTATTTACAATGACTAAGTACAATGATACCTTTACAATGATTGTATGCAGTGCTGCGCACTTGAAGACTTCATATGATGAACTTCTTGCTACTATTATGCACCTTGGTTGCTGCTCTTGTCATGCTACCCTTTGTTGCACCTTGTTTTTCTTTGCTGGCATAGAAAATGTGGTCCTTTACAACCCTTGACAACACATGATCTAGCTTTTTCTTGCCTTCTAGGAGCTTGATATTGAATTTGGTGTATCTCTGTTATTTCATATCCTCAATATTGGATTTTCAGTCCTTTATTAGTCCTCTGAGTCATATTTCCAATGCCACAGGTCTGACCCAATTTGGATTCTTCAAGGGAGAGTTATACCCAATCTCTCATAATGCCCTAATTATGGATTGTTTCAGCAGAACACACTTGTAAGGCGTGCCACATGTCACTATTTCTTCATTTGCCTCTGAAATTGATAGAGCAAAAATTGTAGACTGTTCACTATTCACCACGTTTTACAGAATTCCAATCTGATACTCAGAGAGAGAGTTATGCTTAATTTACCAATGTCACTTCTTTGAGATGAATTCCAGGAGCCTGCAAAAACCATGAATTCCACAGATCATATCTCCAAAAATATTGTGCACCTTGATCTAAAATTTTTACAAAATATTCCTCAATATTTCAGTTTCGCCTCATAAAAATTTCAGCTTCTGAACCTTCGTAGAAAAAATTTTAGATTGAAAATTCCATGATGACCTGTTTCAGATGGCGAAATCCCTTGCATAAGGAGGAAATGAGGATCAAAATTTATATAAATGCTTAGGTTGAGAGGGGCTTCAACAAGTGAACGTGGGAGGGATTTTAAGAGCTTAAAAAAAAATATTAATTATGAATTTTCAATGACCCATGCCCCAACCCCATGGGGTTTTAGCCCACTAACTGGTGGTACAAACTTCAAACATGAATATCTCTCAAACCGTGAAGAATTACATGGTGTGCCATATATCAACAGAAACATATTGACAAGTAGAAACCATCAAAATAATTATTGAACCAGAGTATATTAATTTGGTAGGTAAAAAATCCCATGCAATATTGCGTTAGCCCCTGGTGCTGCTTGGGTTGACATCAATGACAACCGCTGATCAACAAGCTATGGATGGACCCATGTGTGCATGCGAAAAAAACTGGGCAGATTTGCATATGGATTTTAAAATATTGTTTTTTGATAAATGTGACCAAGTATGAATGGAAGGACTACCCAAGGCCAATGCATAAGTCATCAAGTATATAGGGGTGATAAATGATGCTATAATAGATGGCCCCTAATATATGAGGTCAGAAGGGGTACATGATGGCTGAAATGTATTATGTGCATAGAAAGAACCTTGCAAGGACTAGAGAGGACTTCACCAGATTTCAGCCTACCAAAAACCAATGATATAAATCGCAAAGATAGATCATGTCTGAGGTGGGAATACCCATGCTCATTGAAATAAAATCATGTCCGTATATGAAGTATGGAGCAGATCCAATATGTATACAAGTATAATTGAAATGTAAAGTACATAGTGAATCATCTGATCATTGCCCGAAAGTATGACTCAAAATCATGTCCAAGTATCACATATAAAAGATTGATCAATGATGCTGCATAGATAGTTGATCGCTGAAGTCACAACTAAATCTCTAAATACCAAATCATAAGTGGTGGAACATATGTTACAACACGCATCTCGGGTGCCAACATATAAGATGTTGTTGTGATGAAAATGCGACATATAAGGGTGGATGGTGTCACTGGAAGAAAATTGAAGGAGCTGTCAAAGTGAACCAAAACATGTTGATGCAAACCTGAGTTCTTCATCGATCGCCATGTCACAATTCTACACAATGGGAATAAATGAGTTGAGGTCGACCATGTGAGAAATCGTTTGATTACCGGTCATTGATGTATACCGTTAAAAAACGCGAGACAACCCATCAATAATGATACTAAGTGTCAAGGTGCCCCAATACAATCTAACAAGTGTGAATAAATGAGTTGAAGTCAAACACTTGAGAGAATCTATCAATTAGGAGACATTGATGTATTCTCACTGTAGATAGCGAAGGATTTTTCCACTAATGACTGCAAACCCTAAGGTACTGACAAAAGGACTCTAGACCTTATTCCCAGAGAAATGAGTCAAATTCGATGGGAAAATATCTACTGGAAGGAAGGCATTAAGGCATCCCACATTAGTCCAGTGCGAGTGTAAACCACACGCCAATATTTGGAAGGAATCAGATGAAGACAAGTGAAGTAACCAATTGGAAGTACATTTATGGTATGCACAAAATGTAGCTAGCACATGACATAAACCCTCTAAACCAACCAATAATGAAATCTGACAAAGAGGCAAGATATCCACCTATAGGGTCAAATGGAAATCAATGTACTACATGAATTCCAGGTGTGATAATGTAAGCTGAAGTCGAACACAAGGGAAACCACTCAGTCAAAGGCCCATGATGTTGATCAAATGTTGAGCGCAAGGTCACTTATCAATGATGTAAATAGGGCCAAGGTGTGGCTCTAGGTTTACTCTCAGAGAAATATGTCAAAGTCAATAAGAGACAAACCTGCCATCAAGAAGTCAATGGAAACCTTCTCAAACTAGCATAAGAAAAGGACCAAATAGCTGATGTGAAAGAATAAGATACTAACAAAACTGGGATGTCTAACTTGAAAATGAGTCAATTGACAGCACAGAAAGGTTGAATCAGGTTAGCTTCTCTCGAACAAAAGCATGACTCATGTTTACTATGGTATTAAATGATAACTTTGTATAAGGTTTCATGCAAGACGCATAAACAAACCCTCCATATGATTTGAAGAGGTAACCAACCTGGGGAGTACTGACTCGATAACAAGGTTATGACTTCTCCTAAGTCAAAAACTAAAACCATCCCAAACAGAGAAAATACTTAGCTTTTTTGTGCTTTGTTCAAGGGTGACACAATTGACAATGTAGTTGCCATAAAGTATGGAAGTATTGTCCCATTCCCGCTCATTTTCAATTTTTTTTTTTGTATTTTTCATATTTCAAAGCCTTAAAAATAATAAAAGAATTCCTATAGTATAATGGATAGAACGAGTGTTAGTAAACATATACACTAGTTCTTGGGATAGGAACAATCCTATGCTCAATGCAAGATGGAGAAAAATGGTAAGTGACACTAAAAGGGATGTTCCATCCATGGGTAAAGGTGTCAAGTCGCAAAGGCTAAGTGATTTCATGGTGAACTTGTACAAAAAGACATCGTCAAAAGAGGGCTTACACATGAGTCGAAATGAAGCTGGCTAAAGGCCAAGATAAATAGGTAGTCAATATGAAATGCACTAATACAACTCAACAACAATGGGAGCCTCTAAGGTAAATGGACAGAATAAAGGTAGTGAAGAAGAAGAAGGATGAAGCTTCAATGCATAAGTCATGGCGAGACTAAAGAGGACTCCTGAGCCTACACAGATTGCAACATGGGCAATAAATGCTAGCGAGGAACTCACTAGGAAGCCTATGTAAAGGATGGCTCTACCACCAAGTCATGATTTAAAAAATCGATGAGTGAATTTGGTTAAATAGTCATGACATGATGAGGTAGACCCTATGGCAAGTGATCAGAATGGAGGCTAGTATGCAAAAATGCAACAGAAAGTGAGTTTCCTAACCTATATGGCAGTTCAGAATCAAATACCTACCATGACAGGTCAGCGGTCATGGATCCGAAGGAAAATTGAAAATATTGCAAATTCACTATAATGTACTTGAAAATAACTTTTCCCAACACTTACAAGCCAAAAGGTTAAATAGAATTAATAAAATTAAATAAATAGACAAAAACGAAATTTGTGAAAAAATTTCAAATTTTGGGCATAAATAAGCATTTTGAGTCACATTTTGGTCATTTGTGTAGTGAAGAACTGGAAAAAGAGCTCTAGAGCAAAAACCCCCTTCTTGCAAATGAAGCAACTGGCTACTGAATAAACTCAAACCAATCAAGTAATATTTTTACTCATCTTGTTTATCAATTTCATTCCTATTTCAAGAAAAGCTTTATATTTTTGACCGTAGGAAATATATTTTTCTTGAAACCCTCTACATATACATGGATTTGTCAAGAGGAACTCACGTATAGATGTGACTGTGTCTGAATGAAGTTCCATATGCACAAAGTGGAATTGAAAACCTAATATATAATGGGTCAATGGATGAAATTTTCCAGGATGTCTATCAGTTGGAGGGAAAGAGAGGCACAATGCAATTGATAATGAAGTGATCTAGGACCAGCAATCATTAGATATACTTCAGGGTTGCGATTTACTCAAATTTCTCAAAATTCCAAATATGAAAACCAATACTCAATTGCTCAAGATTTTGGTCAATCATTGGGAACCAAATGAATATTTTTTTATGATTGACCAGACGCCATTAAGAATCAAGCTAGAAGACATCTATTTTATCACCGGTCTTTCCTGGAGGGGAGAACTAGTTGATTTGCATGGCAAGCCCACTGCACAACTTAATGTAGATGACTATGTCCAAGTCTACTTTGTGGATGGTGCAAAGAAGGTGGGGACTCAGATCAGAATCAAGGATGTACGAGACTTGTACATGAAAATCCTCCTTTTCAAAATTGGTAGAGTGGCAGGATCGACATCTCTACACCAGGCTTCACGCACTCATGTGAGTGTAACAATGGACTGTTTAACCCATCTCTATGACTGGTGCACAACCTTATTGGCTAATATAAAGAAACAACTTACTTCCACCTAATAGGTAAGGAAAAAAACTTTGTATATGACACTATTATGTTGACATTCTTCTTTGCGAGAGTCTCAGGGCTTCGTCCCAAGATCATCTCTTCCATCAGCAGCCCAAGGGATCCAAGGATAGCCCGATGGGAAGACTTCATGAAGAGAGTAGGGGAAGTGAAGTTCCCTAAACCACATGGGATGATGAGTTCATATAGTGGTGGGTTGGATAGGTCATCTTAGTGGAGGATTATCCCTATGCCGAGATGGATTTTCGAGTAGATCTTGATTTGGTTCTTCCACCCAGAGCAGCATGGGGTGAAATTCGTAAGATTTCACAATCATTTTTTGATTTTTTTTTTTTTAATCTTTCAAATTATATAAAAAATGAATTTTCTTTTCATAGGACAATATGACTTACAAAATTTAATGATCATGATGCAGACATGGGACTGGTTAGACCAGAGGGCTACCCAAGACATAAGCACCGCAAAGGTGAGGTGGATGTTGCTGAAGACCCCAGAAGGATCCTCCATGCCATCCAGAGAAACTTGGAGATTTTAAATCTCCAAATACCCATGGAAGCTATAGAGGACCTTCTTGAGGCTATCTAGAGGAGGGTAGAGGGAGTATCACGATGTCGAGATTCAACAAGATGATGAGCTTATTGAAAAGAGTCGCCTTCACTATGTGGGCCCGTAGGCTATTTTTGGTGCAAGTCTATTTTTAGACATGGTGATCATATTTTAGAAGTTGTAGGATGATATTTGTAGATGGTTGGTCAAGTTGGAAAAATACATAAAATTATATTTTTAGAAAATTGGGTGAATTCTATTTATAGATCGTCGATCTAAAAATACAAGTGTCCATTATTATTAGCTCTTAATAATAATACGACAATAAACAACAACTTATTCTCTTAGAGAACTTAATTTCAGTGCACAGATTTGGAAAATCAGTGGACTGAAGGAATTACATAATTCCTAGGGTTTACTAGTGGTTCATGCATGGAGGACTCAGTTAGGACTGAAGTGGCAAAGTTATGACAGAGTTGGAAGAGTAGTTCATGGAGTTGTATTCAATTTAACTCAGTTAGACTTAGTTGAGCTAGTTGTATCTATTCTAACTGAATGATACAATAGTGAGAGTGGAGTAAATTAATTAGTTAATTAATTAAAAAATAATAACTCATTAATAAACTGAACAATACATCAATTAACTACAGTGCATGTCAGTTCCAGTAGATACTCAGTGGAGAGATAGGTGAAAGGGCAAGATGGACTATCCGTTGTGATTATAGTGATGCATTGATTGAACCACACACACATTGGAGTTTCCAATGATGATTTCACAGTGAAAGCAAGGGCAATTTGAATTCATTTAGAGCTATTCTTTAGGAGGGATTCAATAGTGGAGGCAAGCTAGCAAGAGGGTAGAGATCGATGCATGGATTTGTAGATTTCTTCTATGTTAGTGTGTGACGATTGATTTTACTGAGAGCTTGATGTACTAAGATTTGTATGATATTGTTACATCATCTCCATGATACATAATATATGATATTCGGGGTTTTCGGCTTCAGGCTTTCCCATTAAACAACTATGTTATGTGCGATTGTTTTTATTTATGCTTCACATGTGTTCGCAATTAATTTTCCACAAAAATATTAATAGTGGAATGATTCTATATTTTGCAAGAAGTTAAATATTGTGAGATCAGGGGAATATAGATGTATGCATGCTTAGTGTATACTAATTTCTAAATGGTATTAGAGCAGTGTTAATTCTTGAATATTTCAATTATGAAGAATTTCCGAGTTTGTGCTGCTGGACATATCGAATTTGCTACAGAAGATTCTTGGTGCAGAAGTTGAGTATACATTGAAATGTCTTTCAATGGGTTGCGATTGGAGTATGCCCTTTATGGGAGATCAAATTACATATCCTGGAAATATAGGATGGAGGCGGTGCTGGAGGATAATGGACTGAAGGAGTTCATCGATAGTGATGTTACTAAACCGGGATCTAGCGATGCTGCATTACTTGACGCATGGCAAAAGAAGACAGTGAAGACAAGAAGAATTTTCTCGGAAGGTGTGAAGGACCATACTGTGTCCAACATTCACGGGAAAGCCACTCCATTCTTAATGTGGAAGGCTTTGACAGATTTTTTTCAAATCAAAAGCGACCAGAGGAAGTTGGCGCTTAAAGACAAGCTCAGAAAAATAAAAATGGAGAAGGGGGACATTATTCCAAAATATCTCACGAAGTTTGTCCACTGTAAGGATGAACTGGGAAGTGTGGGGGTTACTGTTGATGATGAATACTTGGTGATATTGGCTCTCCTTGGGCTTCTGAAGAGTTGGCGTAGCTACGAAGACTCTATCAATGGACGGGAGAAACTACCGGGATAGGAGCGACTTTGGTTGGATCTTGTGCAGGAGAAGATAAGGTGAGGTACTAGGGATGGCTCTTCATCGAAGAATGAAGATGAAGAGAATTTAGCTTTGGCTTCCAAAGTAAGGAAAGGGAAGGGGAATAAATTTCCTTCAAAATATAATGCTAAAGGAAAGAAGCAGGATTTGTCCAAGGTGAAGTGTTTTCACTGTCATGAACATGGGAATTTCACCACTAACTGCCCACAGAAGAAGAAGAACAAGAAGGTTGTTGGAGCTGTAGTTGGAGAGGCCTTAGCCTCACAATTTCAACTTGATTTCTCTTTGATCGCGTGCTTGGTTTCAAGCTATATGGTATCAGTGTGGTACCTTGATATTGGGGCAACTTTCCATATGACAGGAGACAAGGAGTTGTTTAGTGAATTGGAGGAGAAGGACCTCAAGATGCATATACAGATGAGCGATGATGGTCGATACAGTGCGACTAGAATTGGGACCATTACCTTTGAGAGGGAGTCCAATAATTCATTCTTGTTGAAGGATGTTATGCATGTTCCAGGTCTGAAGAAGAACTGGGTCTCGGTTGCAATGTTGGAAGATAAAGGTTATGATGTTGTTTTCAGTGAGGGAAAAGCCTTCCTTCAACATAAAACAACAGGTAAAACCAAGAAGATATGGGTTTGAGTTAAGAATCTCTACAAGATGGAGGTAGATGGTTACACTGCAATGGTGGGCAAAGCAGAAGAAGTGGTGAGCTGAGATGACGGAGAATTATGGCACAGAATATTAGGCCATCTTCACCATGGTGCTTTGAAGATTTTGTAGTAGATTTCTACTAGACATACCAAGGGTACTCTTGCACAGTTAGATCAGTGCAAGGGACGTACTATGGGTAATTTTTTGAATATCATCTTTCATGAGAAGGATAACCATGCTTCGGTGATCCTTGCGAGAATTCACACAAATGTCTGTGGACATTTCTCGGTTGT
Source organism: Pinus albicaulis (assembly GCA_034641835.2). NCBI lineage: Eukaryota > Viridiplantae > Streptophyta > Pinopsida > Pinales > Pinaceae > Pinus > Pinus albicaulis. The sequence continues at coordinate 381,711,733 of CM076569.1, read as the reverse complement.
TTCAATAGAAAAAAACATGTATTATGTTATATTTGTTGATTAATATTCTCTTAGATGTTGTATCTTCTTAATGAAAAAGAAGAGTGAAACGTTCTCAAAGTTCTATGAGTTCAAAGCATTGGTGGAGAAGGAGTCATGGAAGCAAGTGAAAGCTCTACGGAGCGATAATGGTGGCGAATACATCTCAGGTGAATTCAAAGACTTCTGTAGAAAAGAAGGAATTCGAAGAGAACTCATAGCGCCTCATAACCCACAGCAGAATGGGGTCACGGAGAGGAAGAACAGAATTATCATGGGTGTTGCACAAGCTATGCTTGAGAGGGAGCTAGACTTGCATGCAGTGAAGGAACTGCTTGTTACAAAAAATGAGCCTCCAGATGTGGATCAACCACAAGAAGAGATTCATGGAGTGGAGGAGTTCACTCATGCAGAACCAAACATCATACAAGGCAGAAAGAGGACCACAGAAGCCGAGAGACCGAAGCTTTATGTGGCACAGAATGTAGGAGTCCCTACATCATAGTGCAGAGAGAGATAGTCACCTGACCGATTTTTTGGATACATGGCTCTTACGAGAAAGTGTATTGTGACAGAGCCATATTATTTTGAATAAGCAGTGCAGGATCCCACATGGGTAGATGCCATGGTGGATGAGTATGACTCCATTGTCAGAAACAGTGCTTGGGAGATTGTTCCAAGGTCGGTGGGTAAATCAGTTGTAGGATCAAGATGGATCTACAAGGTAAAGCAAGCTGCTGATGGGAGAGTCGAGAAGCATAAGGCAAGATTTTTTGCCCAGGGCTTCTCACAGATTGAGGGGATTGACTATGAAGAAACCTTTTCATCTATCACACGGTATTCTTCCATACGGACCATCCTTGCTCCCTCAGCGTAGATGGGTTGGAACATTCATCAGATAGATGTGAAGACTTCATTCCTTAATGGGATCATTGAGGAAGAGTTGTACATTGAGCATCCTAAAGGATTTGAGATCTTCAACAGCAAGTCGCATGTGTGCAGGCTCAAAAGAGCATTGTATGGGCTGAAACAAGCATCTCGTGTTTGATACACTCAAATCAATATTTATTTCACTGGACTTGGCTTCACCAAGAGTAAGGTTGATTCAAACCTGTACCAAATTGTGGTGAAGGGTAAGATTTTAATCATTGTTATTTATGTTGATGATTTAATACTAACGGGTGATGAGCAGTTGATACACTCATGCAAGATAGATCTTGAAAAGGAGTTTGAGATGAAGGATTTGGGCCTCCTTCATTATTTCCGTGCATCGGAAATATGGCAGCGGGAAGGTGAACTGTTTGTGTCTCGAGGCAAGTATTCTTGGGAGATACTGGAGAAGTTTCACATGCAAGGCTGCAAGCCTATGGACACTCCTCTTCCAGGAAATTGGAGGAAAGAAGATGCTACATCGACAGAGGTAGTGGATGGCACTGTTTATCGATAGTTGGTGGGTTTTCTCATGTATGTAGTTAATACAAGATCGGCCATATGCTATGTGGTGAACCAACTTTCACAAGCGATGGTTAAGCCTACCAAGCTCTTTTGGAAGGTAGGAAAGCATGTCCTGATATATCTCAGGGGCACATATGAGTATGGTTTATGGTACAGACAAACAAATGAGGTGAATTTGCATGGATTCATGAATGCATATTGGGTAGGAAGCCCAACAGAGAGAAAGAGCACATCGGGAGGGCTTTTCAGTATCATATCTACGTAAGTTTCTTGGTACAACAGGAAAAAAATATTTGTGGCACTCAGTTCAACGGAAGCAGAATACATGGAAGCAAGTCAAGCTGCATGTGAGGCTATCTTGATGAGGAAGATCGTGGTTGGTTTGTTCGGTTCACATTTAGATCCTACAGTGATACATTGCGATAATTAGAGTTGCATTAAACTCTCGGTTAATCCTGTGTTTCATGATAGATCTAAACATATTGATATCTGGTATCATCATATCATAGATTGTGTGAAGCGAAAGATCATGTTGCTTCAGTACATTCCTATGGAGGATCAGGATGCAGATATTCTGACGAAGGCGCTCACCAGGAGAAAATTCGAATACCATAGAGGCAGGATCGGGGTGAAAGATAATCCCTATCTTGTTGAGTGGGAGTGTTGAGATTCAACAATATGATGAGCTTAGTGGAAAGAGTCGCCTTCACTAAGTGGGCTCGCAAGCTATTTTTGGTGCAAGTCTATTTTTAGACTATGTCTATTTTTATACATGGTGATCATATTTCAGAAGTTGCAAGATGTTATTTGTGGATGGTTGGTCAAGTTTGAAAAATAGATGAAATTCTATTTTTAGAATATTGAGTGAAGTCTATTTATAAATCGTCGATCTAAAAATAGAAGTGTCGATTATTATTAGCTCTTAATAATAATCTGACAATAAACAACAACTTATTCTCTTGGAGCACTTAATTTCAGTTCACAAAGTTGGAAAATTAGTGAGCTGAAGCAATTATGCAATTCCTAGGCTCTACTGGTGGTTCATGCAAGGAGGACTCAGTTAGAACTGAAGTGGCAAAGTTATGACAGATTTGGAAGAGTAGCTCATGGAGTTGTATTCAGTTTAACTTAGTTAGACTCAGATGAGCTAGTTGTATCTGGTCTAACTGAATGATACGCTAGTGAGAGTGGAGTGAATTAATTAGTTAATTAATTCACAAATAATAATTCATCAATCAACTGAACAATACAGTAGTTAACTACAGTGCGTGTCAGTTCCAGTGGAGACCCAGTGGAGAGATAGGTGAAAGGGAAAGATGGACTATCTGTTGTGACTATAGTGATGCATTGATTGTACCACATACACATTGGAGTTTCCAATGAGGATTTCACAGTGCAAGAAAGGGTAATTCGAATTCATTCAGAGCTATTCTTCAACAGGGATTGCGCAATGGAGGCAGGCTAGCAGGAGGGCAGAAATAGGTGCATGGATTTGCAGTTTTCTTCTATGTTAGTGTGTGACGATTGATTGTACTGAGAGCTTGATGTACTAATATTTTTATGAGATTGTTACATGATCTCCATGATACATAATATATGATAGTTTGGGTTTTCAACTTTAGGCTTTTCCATTAAACAACTGTGTTATGTGTGATTGTTTTTATTTATGCTTCACATGTGTTCGCAATTAATTTTCCGCAAAATATTAATAGTGGAATGATTATGTATTTTGCAAGAAGTTAAATATTGTGAGATCAGGGGACTCTAGATGTATGCATGCTTAGTGTATACTAATTTCTACACACGAGACTGGGCGTGGTTATTACGTCATGTAACTACTGCTATTGTGTTCTATCAGAACACAAATGTTGGGTAGGGTCCTCAGCGATAGATTTAGATTTGATTAAATGACTGTATTATTATTTTTTATGACAAACATGATAGGGCATAAGCCCTAATTTTGTAGGACATAATGGTCCAATTTTTTATATTTTTAACACTCTTATATATATATATATATATATATATATATATATATATATAGTTTATATGATCTGATTGTCCCAAATGTACAATTATTAATGATGTTTTGCTATATTTTAAGGTATTGAATGATTAAGGTGCCAATCAAGTGCTTGATTAGGTAATGATTCTGCTAACCAATTATCGGATCGAGGAATATGAATGAACATAATAAATTGAAATGTTTGTTGTAACAAATGCACCCTAAAAAATAATCGATGTAAAAATGGGTCTCTGACACGATAGGTGTTATTTAATTGCGAAACCACCAGTTGTTAATCCAGGTAAACTACTAATGAATCATCACCAAGAGATATTTCTTTCGAGAGTAGGTTGACCAATGCAGTGTATTCTTCCACATTATTCAAAGTAAGACCAATGTAGACACCTCTTGAAACTAACAATTGATTGGATGGATAGTGAATTACCCAAGCCACGAAAGCCAGGTTACGAGAATGTCTACTAACACCATTGGAAAATCCAAAATGACTCATTTCATCAAATAATACCTGCCAAAGCACATCAAAATCATCAAAGTCACGCAAAAAATAAAAAAACGTACATGTACAAAAATACAATATATACAACAATGAAAATGCTAGCTCGTTCCCATCAAAATCAACCAAGGCATAAGATCCCTTTTTCAGGACCTTCTTGATGAAAAAGGGGCCATACCACATGGATTTGAACTTTCCTACTCCCAAGGCATCCTTCTCTTGGGCATAAACCAAGACAAGGTCACCTTCATAGAAAACCCTACGCTTGACCGCCTTACTGAACCTTCACTCGTTTAATATGTGCCTCATTCATCGTAGTTGCATCTCGGCACTGCTCATCGAGATGTTCTAGATGGATAAAGCATTCTTCAAGACTAGAAGTGTAAGGAAGAAGCTCAAGCTCTAGCTTAAGGGAATGAATTTCATATTCAATAGGAAATATACATTCCAACCCATAAACTAGTTAAAACAAAGTAAAACCTGTTGTAGTCTGTACAGACATCTAGTATGCCCAAAGTGTAGGGTATAGCATGATGTGCCAATTGGATCTGGCTTTATCAATTGTCCATTGAAGAGTTGTCTTCAAGGATTTGTTGACGGCTTCAACTTTCCCATTGGCTTGAGGATAACAAGGAGATGAGTGGTCCTGTCGAAAACCCAATTTGAGAGCCAATTCAACTATCATACTGTTCTGAAAATGACTGCCATGGTCAGTGAAAATTTCTTTGGGGATACCAAAGCAATAAATGACTTGATTAAATAGGAACAGGGATGTTGTCTCACCATCATTCCCAAAATTAGGAATAGCCTCAACCCACTTCGTAAACTAGACTATAGCTACAATAATGTGCTTATGACCCTTAGTTGAAGGTGTGTTACAAGTAGTATAATAAATAAAACAGGGAGAAGACACAATTTATCAAGAAGATTATGGAAAACTTATCAATACCTCTCCCTCATTCCTTGAAAGATTAGTGATACCGAAAACAATTGTCTATGTAGATTTTGATCTTATAGGGGAACTTAAAAATATTTTTATTAAAATTTCTCTCCTCGAGTCCATTCAAGATATCCCTATCTATACTAAGAAAATTAAATAACTGTGTGTGAAAAAACCTGTGAGGAAAAAAAAAAACTTCACTAATTGTCCATGTCGTAGGAACCTTATCTAATTTACTGTTGGGCAGGGAAGCACCGGTAAAATATGAAGATCCAGGGATTCCTATAGTTACAGTCCAAATATATGGCCGCTCTTTTCCAAACACATTATTCGACTTGGGCACAACCATTAATATTTTAACTGCAGAAACTTGTGAAACACTTGGTATCAACGTTTCAAAACCAACTGCCACCATGCTAGATCTTTCTCACTAAACAGTTGTTAAACAAAAAGGAAATTTATAGGATATAAAGGTTTTCGTTGACTCATGGGAATACCTGGTATATTTTCTATTCATTAATCCAAAAATTTGATTGGATGGACATCCCTTAATTCTGGGTCGACCTTGGTTGGCGAAAGCTGACACCTACATAGGATGTCATATAGGCATCATGACCATTTCTAAGGGGGATGCTGTAAAAAACCTTGTTCTATATCCCCTGCCAAACCAAGTCTTCCCATCGTAAAAATTCATAAACATCTGCCCGCATACCTAGAAGAAAATGTCCATTCACCACTCACAGTAGCAGAAGTTCTTTAATTAAAAAATCAGACTAAAGATGACATAATTAATAATTTTATTAATCAACGAGCTGTTATAGAAAATGAAAAATGCCAAATGTTAAGAGAAATTCTTGACAATGAGGCCCAGGAAGATCGTTTAAAGGATAAATATGACCAGCACATACCCACCATTTTTGTTCATAATGGTAGACATGTTGAAATTGAACTAGGCAAAATTTTTAACATCAATGACAATTTGAACAGTCACCAACAACAGAAGCTCATTAAAATTTTAGCAAAATACAAAGGGGGTTTTTCTTGGAATTATCGAGACATGAAGGGCATAGATCACCAACTGTGTATAGATGATATTTACACTGAAAATTATGCTCGTTCCATCTAAAAAACTCAACGAAGATTGAACCCGCACCTAAAGATATTTTGAAGTAATAATTACATAAGTTGCTAGATGTAAATTGTATTTATCGTATTTCGGATAGTAAATGGTTCTCTCCGCTGGTGGTTGTCCCCAAGAAAATGGAAAGTGGCAAATCTATGTGGATTACAGGGAATTAAACAAAGCCATGAAGAAGGACCGCTTCCCTCTTCCATTTATTGATCAAGTACTTGATACATTGGTAGGGAAACAATTATTTTCCTTCCGTAACAGCTTCAGCGGCTACAATCAGATCTGAATTGCCTCTGAAGACTAGGAAAAAACAACTTTCACCTGCACATGGGGTACATTTTCTTATAGAGTGTTACCTTTCGCCTTATGTAATGCCCCAACTACATTTTAGAGGGCCATACTCAACATTTTTGCCAATCTAATAAATGAAGGACTTCAAGTTTATATGGATGAATTCACCCCATATGGGGATGAATTTGAACAAGAACTACAAACATTGGAAAAAGTGTTGGAACGATGTATCACCACTAGGTTATGTTTTAGTAATGAAAAGTGTCACATGATAATGACGAAAGGTGTAATCCTAGGACACTATTTTTCTACGGCTGCAAAACAGGTAGATCTGACAAAGATAGAGGTAATTATCTTTCTATCCACACCTTGTACTTAGGCAGAGGTATGTAGCTTCCTTAGATATGCAGGATATTATTCTAGGTTCATAAAAAAAGTATCACAAATTTCTGCACCTTCTTATGCTTTAACTGGAAATGTTTAATTTAAATGGCCTGATAAATGTGACACTTCTTCTACATATTTAAAGAAGTTAGTCTCAACTGCACCAGTATTGTGTGGTCCTAATTGGGAACTACCATTTCATATTTCATCAGATGCATCAGAGACATTGATAAGAGATGTTCTCGGTCAAGAAGAGGAAAAAAATCCCTACGCTATTTATTAAATAAGGAAAAATCTCACCCCTGCTGAACTAAATTATATAATAACAGAAAAAGGAATTCTTAGCAGTCATATATGCTATAAATAAATTTAGACATGACATAACTAGCTATCAATTATTTATGTATACTAATAATTCTGCCATTAGATACTTAGCTAATAAACCAATTACAAATGGGAGAGTGACTCATTGGTTGTTACTTTTGCAAGAGTTTGATATCACCCTTAAAGACCGTCTAGGAAAGGAGAACCCAGTCGCAGATTTTATTTCTCGGGTTCCAATGGTAAATGATTCGGTAGCATTAGATGACCGGTTTCCTGATGAAAATTTGTTTGTCATAGCAGTAAAAGCGCTATGGTATGTAGATGTGGAAAATTATCTCACAGTAGGAAAACTACCCAAGCATTTAACAACAAAAGAAAGGAAGCTGATTTTCCAACGCAACACTCGATTTTCTTGAATTGGTGGATATAGGATTCCACACAGGGTCTGATATACACATACGCATATGCATTCAATAAGATGAAATTTTTGACATCCTAAAGGCCTGCCATGACAAACCTTGCAGTGGAAACTTAGCAGACCATAGAACCGGGTACAAAGTATTACAATTGGGCTATTATTGGCCCACTATTTTTCAGGATGCTAAGAAATATGTGCAAGCCTGTGATAGTTTCCAAAGGATCAGTTTCCCCGGTCAATCTAATGAAATGCTAATACAACCACAATTGGTAATAGAACCTTTTGAATGGTGGGATTTGGATTTTTTTGGCCTATTGAATCCACCTTCCAAACAGAAAGCCTACATACTCGTTTCCATACACTATGTAACGAAATGGGTTGAAATAGTAACATTTCCAAGAGCTATAGAAGAAATTGTTATTAATTTTATTTTTGAGATTCTTGTGCGGTATGGTTTACTCAGGGAAGTGATAACATATGGAGGGGCGAAATTCATAGGACACAAGATTATATCCACTTTATAGAACCAACACATCATACATAGAATCACTTCTCCGTATCACCTGCAGGCGAATGAGCAAGTCGAAATTACCAGTAAGGTCATTGAAGAAATTCTGACTAAGACAGTTTCGACACATCGATGGGACTGGGCTACTAGACTGTCAGAGGCCTTTTGGGCTTATCACACAACTTGGCGAAATACTACTGGTTATTCTCTGTACCAACTTCTATTCGGAAAGGAACCAATTTTTCCTATCGAAATTGAAATAAAGATTCTCAGAACAGGTCAAGAAGTGGGACTAGACTTGACGTAGGCTCAAACTAAAAGACTTCAACATATAAATGAATTAGATGAAGCCTGATTACTTGCTCTACAACGTACCAAAATCATTCAACAACAATGGGCTAAGTGGCATGAAAACCTTATCAAGAAGAAGACGTTTCAGGAAGGAGGCCGAGCACTCCTCTACAATTCCAGATTTCAAGACTTCCCAGGTTAATTACAAACAAGATGGCTTGGCCCATATGAAATTCAAGAAGTGCATAACAATATCACTCTCACTTTGATCACCATATATGGGTCCGACTCTTCCTTCCGAGTAAACAGGCATCGGGTACGTCTTTATCATAAACCACTCGCAAAGGAGTCTTTTTCCAATAGGTATGTGACAACCCCACTATGAAAATTTTAGCTACATGGAGTAATAAACCAATAGCTTTAACTTCATGCAAATATATTTCTTTGATTTTTTAAATAATGTATATATTTTCTTGCATTTGATTGCAATTTTTTTTTTTAGATAACCATCACTATACAAATGAAAAAAATCCCTTGTCTTTTCTTTCTTTCCTCTTTCCTTTTGGTGCATTTTTGTTGTTCAATTGACTGAACAGTTGTTGTTCGGTCAAATGAACAACCAATTTTTTTGCATGTTTTTGTTGTTCAATCAATTGAATCATTGTTGTTGAATCGACTGAACATCTGTTGTTTGGTCAAATAAACAACAATTTTTTCTTTTTGCGTGTTTTTTCTATTCAATCAATTGAACAGTTGTTGTTCAATTGACTGAACAACTCAATTGATTGATTTTTTCTTTTGTGTTTTTGTTGTTCAATCAATTGAACAACTATTGTTTAATTGACTAAACAACTCCTATTCGATCAAATGAGCAACTGATTTTTTTTTCTTTTTTTTTTTTGTCCAATCAATTGAACAATTGTTGTTCAATCGACTAAACAACTGTTGTTCGGTCAAATGAACAACCATTTTTTTTTTGCGTATTTTTAATGTTCAATCAATTAAACAGTTGTTGTTCAATCAATTGAAAAATTGTTGTTTGGTCAGATGAATAGCCAAATTTTCTTTTGTGTTTTTATTCTTGTTGTTCAATCGATTGAAAAATTGTTGTTCAATCAATTGAACATTTGTTGTTTGGTTGAATGAATAGCCACATTTTTGTAATAAATAGTTGTCTAATAAAATGAACTTTTGGTAGTTTTTTTTGCCATATAACCATTTTTATTCATACATTTTGTCCTGAAAATGATCCTGTTGAATGGGGAATATGTATCTAGGAAGGAGAAAAACAATGATACTCATAAAATTATGATTTTTTTTTTTACCTTTGATGGGTATCTTTATTGTTGGAATTTGATATGATTCATCTATATAATGGCTTGTTGGATATCTCCTCTTCAGAAATATTATAAGGGATTTATTATCTTAATAGTATGTTGGTTTATCTTTTTACACTATCAATGGATGATCCTCTGTTGCATGATGACTTAGGAATAAGCATATAACTTTTATTGGCATTTATTTTTACTCCTCACACTATCCCTAATTCTTAAGGAGTTAATGAGCCTCCCTCTATTTATGATCCAAAATAAAATAATACGAAAATATTTTTAGAGAGGATAAGGGGTCTCATCATGAGCCAACCTACCGTGATGATAAGGAGATAACAAGTAACATTCCCACAATTGCCACCACACTAGGGCAATGACATTGTAGCCAAGAAAAAACTTCATAAAGGACAAGATGTCTCATCACGAGCCGACCTGATTAGTTCGTTAAATCCTAGTGAATGGAACTGTGGTTATCGGGCTACCATGCTAGCACACTGGTCTTTATAGAAGAGAAAAAAAATTATCTAAATACTAAATAGAGGATTTTGGCTCATTTTTGGGTTAAAAAGAAACCTTGTCGAGGGTATGGACGTCTGCTGGCAGCAGTGGCTCTGCTTGTGGCATTGGAGTTTCATGATAACAACCAATCATTCTATATTCACTTATTCCAACTCACTCATTCCCAAGGTTAATTTACCATTTGAACAAATTTATATTTATATTAACCAATATGCATGGTAAAACTACACTTTCATATGAATTAAATTAATTATGCATGATCACTTGATACCAACAACTGTTACCACTCCTTACCTATCATGTTTCTGTCAGAACTTTCCATCAAAGAAAAAAATATTAATCTCATGATAATTATTTCGCTGTTTTTTTTACTTTTTGATCATTTCCCCACCATTCTTATGATTTTTTCTAAATTGACTGATTTCTACTGCAATGTACATTTCTATGACTATTATTCCATTGCATTAACGATCCTCAACATCTTTCCTCTTTTTCTATGCTTTAAGGAAGTGGACACCCTTCTCTCATTGGAGGGGGAAAGGTGTACATTGTGAGCAAGCATGTGAACTAATTATCAAAATCCACCTAAACATACCGATATTAAACACAAATATAATTTCATTTATACTGTTTTAAAAACAGTTTTAAAGTATTTGCATGCAGTATTTTTGATGTTCCAAATTTACGAAGTCATGAGCAGTGCATGTAGAAGTGTGATTTAGGTCTTCGAAACACAGTAGCCATGGGTGGGATATCTGTCCGCAATGAGCCCATGGTACTCAATATCTTAGAACAAAATCATGCTATCCTTTAGAGCACTAGCTAGCTCCCATATCTAGACAAATTATAGGGATTTCACACTGAGATAGCACTAGAATTCCTATAGAACCTATAGGATGGAAACACAATTGTGAAGGGAAAAGATATAACAGTATCAGAGGCTCTAATATCTAAGGTTTATAGACTTCTAGTAGCAGGAACAAGGTGGAATGATGAGAACGTCCTCTTACATGAAGCAGTTTCAGTGTTCCAGGACCCACACGAGAAATTGGTACGCAAAGGAAAATGGATTACCCTGTGCCTTTGAGGGAACCTTTGCAATAATTGGAAATAATCGTTCAGAATAATATCATGTGCGACAGATGCCAAGATGTGATAAAACCCCGAAAAATCAAACTTCAAGCCACACTCAAACAGAAAATATCAGTTAATTTTCCATTCTTATTGAATTATTTGTTGCATGACATATCTAGTCAGGTTAGGAGGGCTAAGAATCCACATACAGTTATAAACAATCATGGTCTGATAAAAATTATTATCATTCATGAATTGACCAAGAATCAGTTAACTTGGGACACCTTTTTAAACCCTTTCGTAACCCCACTAGAAGAAAATCCTAATAAATTGGCTAGATGAGAATAGAGATATCAATCCTAAAGAAAGCAAGAAGAAAAAGGACTTATTCGTCGAACTCAGGCCCAGTAAAAGGAATATGCTCGGAACGGTTAAGTTCATGACAAGAACCCTAAACCTTGGATGACGAGGTAGGTCCACCCCATGCATCTCCTCTACGCACACAAGATGAACTCCTACAGGAACATGAGAAAGAAATGACCTGATTGCTGGAAAGTATGAATGCATTCTACGAAGAAATAAATTCCTCTGGGACTTCTGAGGGATAGAGTTATTCCCTAGACCACTCTACCTCTGTTTGAAGTTATAGCCACACTTATATTTTACCTTCTAATGATGAATTTCAGGATTCTAGGGATTCAAATCCTTATGGTAATGACAATTTGGAAGAAGAAACCCTTGCAAAGAGAGCTCCTAAATCTGAAAACTAGTTGGGAGATACTATCCCATTGGACCATGATACTGATATAGGCACAACCCCTTTAGTGCCTGAAGAAAACAATGTCCCATTGGACCATGATACCAATATAGGCACAACCCCTTTGGTTCCTGAAGAAAACATTGTCCCATTGGACAAGGATACCAATATATGCACAACCCCTTTGGTGCTTGAAGAAAATACTGTCTCACTAGATTATGGCCTAGAAATTGGCACAACACCCCTTGTGCCTGAAAACATTAATGTGCCCTCTTCTACTGAAAACCCTATAAAGAATAATAATCCAGTTAGGGCTAATTTGAGGAAGTTGCACAAGAAATACAAGAAATTGAATAAAACATTCAAGAAATTAAGGAAATGGTTAAAAGAGGTAGATAAAGCCTGGAAGCCTAAAATAGAAAGAGATGCTATTGAAAGCCAAATGGAATTGGAAACACAGACATAGGAAACTTAGACATATGAAACACCTTGTTATACTCCTATGATAAAATAAGCTGTTGTTTCAAGGCTTCAAAACGAATTGACACAGACCTAGTAGGAGTTGGAAAAATATAAGAAGGAAGTGGTACCCTTATAGGTGCATCAGAATTTTCTTGAAAAACTCAACAATATTTCTACAACCGAAGATGAAACTTTCACCAACCTCAGAGGTGAACAAGAGAAGGTAAAGAAAGCACAAGCTCAACTTGAGCAAGCCATGAATGAAACAAATACTATTTGCTCGCTTTACTCAGATGCCTTATCTTGCAGATCACCTGCTACTAATTATGCTTTGTTTTTATTATATAGATATCTATTATTAAAAGTGAAAGCCATTATAGAAGGGAAACCCACCGAATTTAAGACCACTGCAGAATTTGTGCAATGTTGTAGCAAACAAAATGAGAATGTTTAGCGCCTCCTATGTGAATTGTATATACACAATTTCTTTTTGGAAGATGAGCGAGATAATAAACCTAGTACCTTCATAGGGGAAATCCAATTTCAAGCCTTCCTTTCTTTTGCCAATAATCAGACCAAATGGGCTAAAGCCTATAACATTTTCTAGAGAAGGAAACATGGCTTGGACCTCTGGGTTAGAGGAGAACCCACTAAACCATTGCATCTCTTCACCCAACATAAGAGATTCATGAAAGAAGAAGGGGTTGTAGCTAAATAGGGGCCACTCCACAAGCACATTATATAGGCAGGGAGAGAATACTTTCAGGAGATCATAGAAGATGCTTTGATAGTAGCCAAGAAAATATGGTAGGCTTCCACTAACAACATTAAAAATCGAGAGCCATTTAATTACAAGAACTTTAAAGTTGGCATTGTTCGTTTAAACACATACATCAACATAATATTATGCATGGGTCCTACATGGATATGGTGCCGCTAGAGGTGTCCTATTATATGGTACCCTCTTGAAGGCTAACACGATGAATTTGATCTTCCATAGGGTCATGTAAACTAGGCTTTGCAAAAATCAAACAGAAACATGGTTTTAGATTATATAAGGAGGAAGTCTATCCTGCTTATTCCTTGACATTGTTACACCTCAACCATCCAATTGAAAGAGAAAGAGGATGTACAACAAGGTAAGTTAGGGAGTATGTTGGGCCATGAAAAATGTACGTTTTACCCTCATAATTAGCTTTATTTATTACTAAATTTCATGTGTTTACCTTCACTTTTGAAATAAATCTAGAATAATTAATTGTAAACAAAGGGTAGAAATAATTATCAAAAAAATATGTGATTATTGGCATATAAGCTAACTTTAGTTGTTTTTATGTGCAGGAAATCTAAACCAAATAACTGATGTTCAAATGACTGAACAACATCGACCAGGAAAGGGAAAAGGTCGTGTTCTGTTCATACGAACTAGTGAAATATGAGGAGAATCACGCTTATTCTATAATGCAATATGTTGGACAACTATGAAATCCTCAGGATCTCCTGATGCTGAGGATTCACTATTATCCGTTATGTTTTTCCATAGGATATAAAATACTGATAGGTGAAATAGAACGAGAGGATTTTTACCCATATCTTGTAATTCTATATTATTTACATTACTTCATCACATAGTTTTCACTCTCAACGATTTTGTATCTTGACTATTGAATTTAATGAAAGAGATAGTGATTCCTTCGCAATCGTGTTCTGAATATCTTCTAGCAGAGACTTCTGGAGGCCCTGGGCCGAGTCACTAGGAGCTCTACTTCTTTCCTATGTTATATTCTTATTTTATTTTTCTGCAATTAATCATTTCTATGTTTGCTAGAATTATAATTGAGTTAATTCTCATCAACATTGAGTGGTTTGTATTTCCATTGATTTAAAGTCTTAATTTCTCTTACTTTCTGCATGAATGTTATTCTTTCATTTACCATATTTATTTAAATATTTCGATTGCTGTTCATTTTGAATGATATTATTTGGTTGATCAGTCATTGACAATTTCAATTCCATAGCATGAATAAGTTACTCATTGTTCAGTTGTTGCAATATTCCCTGTTTGATTAAATAGAATTCTATAGATGTTGATTAGTGATTCTGGTAAAGTGTGAATTCTTTAATCCTTGCATTTCAGTTTTCTGTCTCCATAGAATTAGCCAAAATTAATTAAGTTGATTGATTAAAATTTATTTGATGATTGCTTTCAGAATTGTCTTGGTTGAACATCAAGAATTACACTTTACTTCTTGCAACGATTTCAATTTGTTAACCTCTGATTTCACTAGCATAAAATTTGTTGAACGCTCTTTAAATAAACAGACTTACCCTGGGTTGATAATTGATGTAGGTATTAGGATTGCTTTTAATTATTCATCTTAATGAACCAACAAAGCATCAGTCCTTGTTTTAGTTCACAAATGCATACATTAATCTTAGTTTCCTCTACTTCCCTTAACAAAACTTTCATCTTGTACTTTTGTTTCTTTGCAATAAAATGGTTGATAGGCCATGTAACTATGCTCTTCATTACCTATCCATGTTTATAGTTGGTAGCAGCTCCATTAATGCATTAAGTTGTGCCTTCATCTTAACAATATATTTCTCAAATTACTCATCCTTCATCATTTTGTGGCTTGTCCTTGAATCTTTGCAATGATTATCAATAGTCATTTTCCTTTTCTCTTCATGAAATTCACTTTGTTCATTGTAATTTGTAATCAAACAAACACCTCACCAAGCTAACTCCTCTAAGATTGGACAATGGTTCACTCCACATGAACCTTCTTTCTGAATAGTTCTTTCTCTTCTGGTCGTTGCACCTACTTATCTCATTCATTGAGAACTTCCACTTGTCCTCTTATTATTTGTAAGATTCTCTTGCCACATTGCTATCTTGTTGCTGCTACCACACCCAAACGACACCTGCAACTACTGCAATATACAATTGATACAAGATTCTTCAAGTTGTCGTTACAACACATTGACTAGTCTTTTTTCTTTTTTTGGTGTCTGAGTTCCACCATACATGCACCCAATTTCAATGAATAAACTATAACATTAGGTCAAATTAAATATTTCATGGCCTCGGTATTTTAGAATATTGACTTGACTACACTCATTTGAAATTCATAACATTTTATTTCTTCACATATACGAGACCTTAGAATTTGACTCCATTTGACTTTAACTTTGGCTTTTATATTCAATTTATTTGAAACTTGATTTAACTTTAATAGAAATCCATTAAAATAAAAATTAACTCCTTGAATTTGAATTAACTCAACCCTACTCTCTTTCTCATTGGCTTTCATGACTATAGCAACTCATTACATATACTTTGGAATACATTGCATGGTTCCCACTTTCTTTTCTCAACTTTATTCAAACAATTATTAAACTTAATTAAGTATCTCTCATGTTCCATTCATTCTCTAATTTCTTCACATAAATTCATCTAATCATGGAGCACTAATTCATAACATAGTCTAAAAAGCCGACAAATTGGCTTGGAAAATAATGGAAATTCTGACAAGATTATGACAAAACCTCGCACACATTTTCGAAAATATGGGTTATAGCTGTCAAACTTTAAAATTTTGAGTGCCCTAAGGGTTTTTGATTGTGCTTAATATATTTCCACCATAAAAAAAAAAAAAAAAAAATTCAAACACACCATCATTCTGATTTTTTATTTTTATTTTTTTTTCACTGAATTCCAAAGAAAAACAATCATTCGAGAGAATCTGTGGCATTGATAAGAAACACGCTAATTAGCTAATTTAAAAAATAATTAAATATCTCTCCTATTCAACAATATACTCATATTCCACTATTTCGTCTCATATGTTAAATGTGCATGCCTCCACTCCTTTCAATTAAAAAAAAATGATTTACCACAATAATTATTTATGGTAACCGGATGGGAAGCCCACGTGCATGTTTCCAATCATTAAACATGAATTCACCCTAACATGCCATTCTCATAAACGCAACATCAATACATTAATAAAGTATCTAACACATATTAGTGCAGGATCACAGTTTTAATAAATCATACATGTCATCTATGTTACTTAGAAAAATGCTTTCTTGCATCTCAATGCAGAATTTCCAACATAATTACAACATTGCCTATATTACGTGCACATTTAATCAACACGGGTTTTAATATATTTCCCCAACGCCGTAGTATAGCGTGCCTTCAAATTTTATCGGAAAATTACGGAAATTCTTGCATAGAAATTTTATTTTTGTAAATCCAAATTACAGTTGTCAAACTTTAAGATTTACGGTGCACCTTTTTATGGTTATGAATCCATTTCTACAATTATAATCTTGATTCAAACATTCCTAGGGTGACATTTTAAAAATAAAATCCGCATTCAAGCTAGTTTTGACTGCCCTGACAAATTTGAAGGTTGGATAGCCGCCATTTCTCCACCAATGTAGAGATTATACTCACCATTAATTATTATGCAACAAATCAAATAAAAGAATAGTCACTCTAATCTTTCTCTGCAATGCAACGCAACTCCACCCTCTAAAATTATAGCAATGCTATCCTTATTTATGCATTGGGAGAAACATACACGCATCGATATCAGAAATAATAGGCAGTGATCTTACACATAGACAACTCACAATCTAATCAGCGAGAAATAAATCCTCCACAACTGATACATGTGGACAGTAATATCCTCTATTTTAACAAAAAATTGGTTCAATTATTTCTCTTTCGCACGGATCACAACAACTTCAATGCATGACTCATGATTTCCTGCACTCAGCCTTCTTGAACTTTTCCAATTTTAATATTAAAGTTCCCTCCTTCATAAATTTTGTGTTCAACTCTCTGTGATCCACATTACTACCAGATCCTGCGATGCTCTTATCATACAGGATTTGAAATGGATTCATGGTTTCCGCAAAATGTACAAGGCCCACAACCTTCCATGTCAATCATGCACAAGATGCACAACTTGGACGGAAGAGATAGATCACAGCCAACATACAACCAAATTTACCTAGAAAAACTCTAACAAATCCAAATATGGATCTCACCAAAAAAATCACGAAAAGTCATCTTCAATTGCACATTCAACTCCTCATCATGGCACTGATCTCATAAGAAAATTATTCTCATAACATGCATGAATCTTCCTGCTCTAATACCAAATGATGTAGCGTAAGGTGCATGCACTAAAACACACACACACAATGCAATACACTACACAATATTTACATAATACAAACTTTGGCTTGGTGGGATTTCAATTGACCACTCACTTGAATACTATACACGCATTCTACTTACTCGTAGGCTTACATCATATTTATAATCAAAGTAGATCTAGATCATAGTTACCTAGTTCGAATTGATACGATTCATAAAAAATTGGATGAAAAAATTTAATTCGAAAAAAATTCGACAATATACATTTTAAATATTTAAATATTTATATTTTTTCATATTACCCTAATATATTGTGTTTATTTTCCTCTCATTTATTTTGACATTTAAATAAATTTAAATAATTTTAATCAATATAAACAATTTTTAACTACAATTTACTAACCAAAATCACAACCACTCTTATATGTTATTTTTAAAATTTTTATTCTTTTCAAAACTCAAAACTACATATTTCATCCAATTTCTATTTTAATATATATTTACCCTCTGATTTTACATAAAATCTTTTTATAATCAATATCTCTTTAAAATTTAAATATTCAAAACTCAAAACTACATATTTTATCTATTTTTTTTTAATATATATAAATAAATATATAATATTTAAAGTCAAAACTACCTCTTTCTTTATCATTTTTAAAATATATATAAAAAATTTTATGCTTTTGTAATTCACATATATAAAATTTAAATATTCCAAACATATTCTTAACATAAACATATATAAAAAACAATGTCAAGATTTGATTTTAATATATATAAAAAACAATGTCGAGATTTGATTTTCTTTCCTGGTTCTCTGCTTTTTAAACTAATAAAGAAAACATTCTAAGATTTTATTTCCGGGTTCTCTCAGCTTTTTACCTTCATCTTTTTAAACTATTAAAGAAAAACTCGAAAATTTTCAAAATAGCAATTAGTTTCCATTTCAGGTATTGGCAATCCGTTTCCATTTTGTACTAATTTCCAGTTTGTTTTTAATCTTGCAATGAGTTTCCATTTCCATTAAAAAATCTGTTTCATAAATTATAAAACGTAAGGTATTGGCAATCCGTTTCCATTTCGTGCTAATTTCCTGTTTGTTTCTAATCTTGCCATGAGTTTCCATTTCCATTAAAAAAATTTGTTTCATAAATTATAAAACGTAAACTGTGAATTTCGGGTTGCATACGGTGAAACGGATCGAATTTTTAACGAACTATTCGATATTCGAATCGAATTTACGAATTTCCGTATTTTTTTGGCCAATTCCGGCGAATTTGGTAACTATGGTTTAGATACAAAATATATTCTAGCTGATCTTAACATCTCTCCTTGAGATGCACATATCTCTTTTGATATCTAACTGATCCTAAGATCTCTCTAACTCATACACACATTCCACTTACCCGTAGGCTTACATCATATTTATAATCAAAGTAGATCTGGTTTAGATACAAAATATATTCTAACTAATCTTAAAATCTCTCTTTGAGATACCCATATCTCTTTCGATATCTAATTGACCCTAAGATCTCTCTAACTCATTCAAAGTCTCAATATTTCTCATTACAATTATTTAACAAATACAATATTCTACAATTCCTTAGAAACATAGGAATTTAAAACAAATCAAACAATAATATTTAATTTGGGAACCAAATCCGTTGGTAAACATAAAGACCCCATGGCTAAATGATTAAGTTAAATTTGAGAGTCTCTAAACCTGCGTCATTGATTTTACACATTTTCATTCCATTTCCAAAATACCTTAAAATCTGTAATTATACCAATAAGATAGAATTAAGTTAAAAAAAAAAAAAGCATATTTATATTTAAAAAAAAAAAAAATTCAAATTTTATTGGGATTTATGGCTTATGTTTTAAACTCCTAAATTTATAAAATTATGTGAATTGCAGATTCCAAAAATATTGTGGAAAGAGATCAATTTGTTTGACTTTTTTTTTTACCATCAAAGTCAAGAATCTTCTTGAAATTTAAAAATAATCCACATAAATATACCCATTTCAATCCACAATAAATTAAAAATAGAGGAGGTGGAATTGGCCTTTCCCTCAAGGAAGCTAGTGCAAGACGCGACCTTGACATACTGTAAGGATTTAACCAAATTTGTTCAGATCTTTTTGAGGGCATGGAGTGCTCCTGCAGCTATGGAAGAAAATATCTCCCTTTTATGTTTCGAACTTTATATTATGGAATATTATTGAAATCTACAATGCACATAAAGATACCCCTTCCAACCCAAAGTAAATCCATAGAAAATGAATTGGAAGTGGCCTTTTTGTTGGAGAATCTAATTCCAACCAACTAATTGTCCATCCAAGTGTCAAAATTAGTTAAAGTTCAGTCTAGTTTGTTTGAGATGTAGTTCACCCCATTCAAGTCATTTATTGTGCATGAATAGTGTTTTAAGGGTTTTTTTTTATAACACGACGAATTCGTAAAAAAACAAGAAAGATATCTCCAAATTTTATTGAAAAGATTTATTTAAAGTTTATTTAAGAGACCTTCAAAGTGTATGTACATTTTTTTTTTCAATAGGGGAGTGTTGGATAATATAGTTCGAACCAACTAATTGTCCATCCAAGTGTTACAATTAGTTAGAGTTTAGTTCACTTCCGTTGAGATGTAGTTTAGTCTTACTGTTGTAATTTATTGTTGATGTTTCCTATGTAATCTATTTAATTGCTTTTAATATTGAGAAGAGAAGATAATTCCTCCAAGTTTTTCATTCCTTGGCATGGTATCAAAGCTCAATCTACATAAGATTCCATGAGAGTGGAAGAAGAAATAAATGAAGAGTAGAAGCTAACTGCCAAGTAACATGCTGCTAGAAAACCATTCAGGGCCAAGAAAAATCGTTCTCCATTTTGTCTCATAAAGTAGGAACTTTAAAAAAAAATTAAGGAGCGTTAGTAACACATCGTGTTGAAATTCAACAACAAAATAAAACACACACCCTAGTGTGGGATCATAGGTCACACAGTGATGGGTCCTAGCTATACATTAGTGTGCAACCAATTTATTAAATAAGTTGGAAAAATAATTGTAATCTTATCTCATAACAACTTGTAATAGATAACTAAGTGTGATAGACTTAGTTAGCTCAATAATTTCCAGTTGAGGGCCTAAGGATGGGTGTGTAGAGTGATTATGCTATTAACATGGTCCAGTTGTAGTTGTAGCACTAGTGTTGTGTGGTTGGATCAGTTAACTCACAATGATTGAATTAAAATCAGTTTAACCAGTTCTAATTGTTTAATGAGCTAGTGGAATATCAAGTGAATTAAAATAAATTTAATTCACCAGTAGTGATCTATCAAGCAACTGATGATTCACTATTTATAGCGGCATGCATGCTAACTCTTGTCGATACCTAGTTGAGACAAAGATTCAAGGCTAGTAAACTAGTAGTTGTATTTTA
Source organism: Pinus albicaulis (assembly GCA_034641835.2). Taxonomy (NCBI): domain Eukaryota; kingdom Viridiplantae; phylum Streptophyta; class Pinopsida; order Pinales; family Pinaceae; genus Pinus; species Pinus albicaulis. The sequence goes on along the minus strand of CM076569.1, from coordinate 381,690,688 downwards.
GGAAAACTACCCAGGTGCAGTTGTATTACGTAAGTAGGGTTGGCTAAGGGTAGGGTGATAATTGACTATGTGTTTGTCCAATTTTTCCTACATCAGTGCGAAGCAATTGGTAGAGTGTATGAGGTTTTGGTGATCACAAATACATTGTATTGTTTAATGATTCCTTGGATGATTATACAATAAATATGGAGTGGTTTTGAGAAGTTTATTTCCATAGGAATACCTGATGTTGTGTATTGATTTAATTATTTCTCTTACTTGCATCTCATTAAGCGATCATGTTTATATTCCCCAGATTTTTGTAGAAGGATTCAATACCTTGCTTTAGAACATTGCATGATGGGATTGAGTCCATTTATAAAATTTCTACATGGTATTATAAGCTGTGTTAGGGATTTTATACACATTGAGAGGACATAGTGTCCAAAAGTGCATTATTATAATTTTTAAAAACAAATGTGCCAAATCTCTTGGAAATTTCACTTGTCAAGGTTCGAAAGGACAAAAATCTTCAATGTTAAACGATGACGACACAGAATCTGAAACGTGGGTCAAATGTCAAAGAGAAGAGGGCATAAATTATTTTTAAATATCAACTTGTGTTGAAATCTCACTTGGCCATAGTATTGGAAATCAACCCTGGTTAAAGAATACTATGTGACACACTGATCAAACTCACTAGGAAAATTTATAGACATGTCTTTTTTTATCGAAGTTGAGCAGCAGAGAAATCATCACAAAGGCGCAACCATAGGTAGTCGATATGTGCAGACAATTATGATGGTATGTTACCAGAAATAGATAAACCATACATAAATGTTCTTGAATTCCACTGTGCACAACCACAAGTGGATGAGTATTTGGTGAGTCTAGTAATAGTGCTTGATGATGATAATGAAGCTACCAGTGGAGCAACCAATGTTTACTACAAAATTGTTTCCTGATGACAAATAGTTGCAAATGATGTAACCAAAACATGATATTGACATGATATTGTTTGGTGAGATAATCCCACTTGAGTCTACAAATCAAGTGGAAGAAAACATCTGTGAAGAAACCGGAGCAATAGAGGTAGAGAAGGAAGCATCAAGAGAGATAACTCTCATTACAGAGCAGAAATAACATAACCAATATGGTTCTTCAAATATTTTTAATCATAACATTGATTTTGAGTGTGTAGGTAAACAAGAAGATTATGAAGAAGAGTTAGACATCCTTGAAGCATGGCTTGCAAGACCATATCTTGATAAAGTCTTCATAGAAGCTACATAAATTAATGTTGAAGACAACATGGATGATGAAAATATTAATGATATATTAAGGTATTGGAGTTTTGAAGAGATAAAATTTTATTCTTGCCTTATGTTGCAAAAAAATAATAATAAATATCACAGACAAGGATAATTTTAAGGATGGAAATCTATGTGAAAATTTAGAAACCTTAGGCTAATCTTACTAGTCCCTAATATGCAAATTGTAAAATGTTTAGTGATATTTTTATAAACATATTCAAATTTATAATGATTCTAGATAATCTTTATAAATTATTAGCGATTTGTAAGGTAAACTATTTTTTTACTATAAAATTTGGGTGAACATCTTTTTAGAAAATATGGATATTGGCTAATTTTCTTTTTTGAAATAACATAGAAGGTCTCCTAACAAGCCCACTTTTTGAAAAATCCAAAACATGCTTAGACAAGTATAGCAATGGAATACTTACACCAACAAATAAAGAAACTGAAGTTTGAAGGATACAATAAGAAAAACAAAGTGAAACAATTTAGAAGCTATAGGGTCTCGGAAGAAGAGAAAAAGAAATATAATTGAAGTTAATGTTTCCTGTGTAATCTATCATATACATCTATCATAACTACTAATAATATCAAGAAAAGGAGATCATTCCTCGAAGTTTTTCATTAACACTTTCCGACAAGGCAGATAGTGCAAGAGGTGGCCACCATGACATACTGTATCGCTTTGGCCGAAATTGTTACGATCGTTTTGAGGGCCTGGAGTGCTGTTGAGGCTACGGCAGCAAGTATCTGCAATTTTATGGCAGCAAATATCTCCCTTTTATGTTTCCGCACTTTTGGGGAAGCCTAGACATCCTTCGTTAGGTTCTGCCAGTGCCAGTGACAAGAATTTCTACGAGCATGTAGTAATAATCTCTTTATTGTTTATGGACTTGTCTATAGAGTCAGAGGAATTGTCTGGACTGTCAAAATTGGCTACCCTAAATTTACGGGTTAGATGGCTTGGATAATGGAAAGCACATTCAAAGATAAAGAATTTAAAGCACACTAAAAAATAGAGAATTTGGAAAAGCGTACCTTAACTAGACTGTTTTTTTTCTCTCAAAATCATGGAAATTTCTGTAAGATTTTAAGAAAATCTTGCATGATTTTTGTAAATTCAGAATATAGTTATTAAATTTCGATATTTTGAGTGCCCTGAAAATTTTTAATGATACTAAATCTATTTCTTAAAAAAAATTTGCAAGCGGATATATGGTCAACTTGTACCGCACCGTAAAGCTCAAATGTAATAAATGGAATAATACAAAACAACCTGAGCAATTCGCTATGTACATCGTGAATGAAAGTCTCGATGAAGTGTTAATATACGGTCCATTTATAGGCAGCGTAAAAGCTAAAATCTAATAAATTTTAATAAATGGAAGAGTATAAAACAACCGGACCAGTTCGCATGTATATCCTCATTGAGAGCTTCAATAACGTGTTAAAGGACTGCGAGATCCTTTTTAATTTTCAATAGTGTAGTTTAAAAAGGCCATGTTTTTATTCAGAATCTGGCAATATTTTTAGAAAATTTGGCAAAGATTTGGTCAGAATCTTGTTTACAGTTGTTAAACTTTAATATTGTAAGTGCACTAAAAATTTTTGATACTTCTAAATCCATTTCCAACATCAAAAATAGATTCTAAACACTCCAAGCACATGATTTTTGGAGTTTTAGTTAACCAAATTCCTACCATTGGCTCCGTAGACAACTCATTTTCAATGAGGTGTGAAAGCGCCTCGAGCTCGTTTATTGAGAGTAGCTTTCGATCGTTTTCGAATCTATGTAACGTATTTTATGTAAAGTCTACTTAGTTTGTCCTGTCACATGCATTAAAGCAACTGAGTCGGAAATTATCTATACATTGGATCAATTTAAAACCAATAACTATATCAAATATCAAATTTTATAAAGAGATATTTGATAAATTTAAAAATGTAATAACATATTTTCTTATCATTAATTCAATTTTATAATATAATATTATTAATTTTTACAATTTATTATCTCATTCAAACTAGAAACCCTAGAAAAAATTCTCCTTGATCATTATACTAATTAATTTTTTCAAATGTAATAATTTAATTTAATTTTAAAAACAATTATTATAATAATCACTCATATTTAAATTTTCAATAAAATTGAAAAAAAATATACATCTCCAAAATTCAAATTTAAAAACATTCTAAAATTAAATTTACACATTCTATAATGACTTCTTTATTAAAATATATATGCAGATTTTATTATAAATAATAATTTAAATTTAGCCAGCCTTAATAGTATGCAAATTTCAATGAAATTTTTCGAAAGCTAACCCATCAAATATTTCAAGGAGTGCTTTCGAATTAGAATTTTACCTTTAAACACTGGCCGGAAAACCTAACATCTAGTTCATCGAAGTCATTGAATGCAAAGTTAACTAAAATCACCAAACTAACTCATCTTATGTTATAAGCTGAGTTCGGTTTTCTTTGTATAACCTATCCGACGAATTCTGCAACAGTGATGTCTTGCTAATTTCACAGGAATATTGATATTAATCGAAAGAGTTGTATCCCAAACAAATAACATCTCACGATGATGTTTAGTTTATATGTGAACATGTAAAATTTTAATAACAGTACAACCATGATTTTAATTTATATGCACCTTTCATATGAATGAAAAATATATAAGAGTAAAATACTACCACACTCTACAAATAATTTTTTTTTAAAAGAATAACCTTTAACTTTTGTCTACAACACTAAACACTTTTAACATGATTAACTTCATGATTCCAACCACCAAACTCGTTATATTACTACGCAAAAGTCATACCCAATTTACATATTAACCATTATGAATGTTCAGACAATAAAAGAAATTATAGCTGTCTCTTAAGGGGTTAATTACCCATCCCGAATTCTAAGATGAGTATCTGCACTTGTACAATGAATGTACTATCTATGTGCCACTACAAGATATGGGGAAAGTAATTGGCATTTTTCTTTTCATTAAAGTTACACATAAGGATTTTTGGATCCTTTAATCGTCCAACTATGGTTTAATGCTTGATATGGTAATCTTGCAAATAGATTGAAATTATTTGATTTAACCCACACAGCCTCGCAGGTAGATAGTTGTAGACCTTTTCACCGTCGATTTACATAAACCAGGATCTATAGTTGTAACAAATTTTAGGGTTTCGGTTAGTTAGGGTAATGACTACCCTAACCCTAACCGTTCCCATTCATTTCTCGGGTTGTTGTCGCAGAGCTCAGCAAGTCTGTTTCCATGGCCGCAGCTTCATGCGTTTCTCACTAGTTTCATTCCTGTTTCATTTTGAGAACCTTCGTCAACGGTAGGTGGCTCATCCAGTTGCTTAACGTCGTGTTCTTTAGTGTCTTTGTATGGGGGTAGTCTCTTCCGCTGAGTGTTCTGCAGGAATGCCTCTTTTGCTTGATTTACATTTCCTTATTGACCTCATTCTCTAACTCATTTATGGTTGTTTATTCTTATTTCTTATTTGTTTCCTTTGAACAGGTATACACGACTGCGCGAATCTATGGATTGAGGTTCCTCTGGTTTGCTTTTTTTTGAGTCCCTGTTGACTTGACCTTTCCATTCCCAGGTACTCTCCTCTATTGATGGGTATTGTTACAATCATCCAACTTCAAAATAGTTAATGTTTTCTTTTTTTGGGTTTTGCTATAGTTTGTGGCATTAGGCTTCATACCACCATTCCCAATTTTGAGTCCCTCTCTAGTTTAAATTTTACGACCTATGCACATTTTAGCCATTGTCATTGGAAAGAGTCTTCAAAAGTATAAATTTATAGTTCCATTCTAAGTATGTGGTATTTGGCTTCCGAGTTTGAGCATTTGACTTAAACTTGTTAATTTAATCTTATGCTTTCAACGTTTAAGTTTATATAGTTATACATCTACATATTTGAATGATTCTTGTCTTTCCTAGGTTTTATAAATTCAAAAAAGGAAATGCAGTATTTCTATATTTTTCGTTCTACCATTTTCATTCATGTTAATACAAAAGATTGATCACTATCTTGGATTGCAAATTTCTATTTCTCATGTAATTTCGTTATTTCTAGTATCAAATAAAAATTTACAGTGATTTTTGTCTCCTAGATTGAGTATATCTATATACATTTTTCAATTTCCTTTTTACTGTCTTTTATTCCTAAAACTCTTTTTCCATGTATGACACAACTCGGGTTTTGTTTATAATGATAACTTTCAGCTCCAGGGCTTACTTGTATCTTTTTCATTTTTTTTCTATTACTTTTTCTCAGATATCCTGCTATCTCAAAATATTGTTATATTTACCTACTTTTTAACTGTTTTCTACATATTTCTCTTTCTGTACATTTAAGGTTCCACATTTACTTTGTGTTAAATTTTGTTTTCTCCAGAAGAATGTCCGGACCATTCTATCTATGTTTACCATAGTTGCAGAGGAAAACCTACTTGGAGCCTTCGTCATGAATGCGCTGAGTTAAAAGTTCTGTAGTAATAACCACAGTCCATTAAAGGTAACTAGTTACTAATTTATAATCAACAAAATTCAATTACTTATCTGACTTTTAGATGCTAAGGGCATTTTAAGACATTTTTTTAAGACAAAAGGGAATTTTTGTCTTTAAAAGTCACTTTTTATTTTAGTTATTGTATATTAAAATTTAATATCAACTGAATTGTCTTAAATATAAAATTTAAGGAAAATATAGTGTGAGACAAAAATAATTTACGACAAAACTTTATGTTTAAGACAAAAACAATTTGAGACAAAAATATTTAAGACAAAAACAATTTGAGACAAAAAAATTGAAGAAAAAGTATTTTAAGACAAAATTTTATATTTAAGAAAAATTGAGTTTGAGGCAAAAATATTTTAAGACAAAACTTTATATTTAAGACAAAAGCAGTTTGAGACAAAAATATTTTAAGACAAAAATATTTTAAGACAAAATTTTAGATTTAAGCCAAAAGCACTTTGAGAAAAAAATATTTAAGACAAAACTTTATATTTAAGACAATGGCGAGTTAAGACAATGACAATTAAGATGAAACCCATTTAGGCTATTTAGTAATTAAGACAAAATCATTAGAATTCGGAAGTTTGCATTGAAATATCCATGAGTGGATAGTGGATAATTATATTTTTTATTTTTGAAAATACATATTCAAACCACATGAAATTTAATCATGTCATATTTATTTCTTTTATATTGTATTTTTCTTTTTTCATTAAACCACATTCTAAAAATTTAATAAATAAATAGATAAAAAATATTATTTTTTGGTTGGCTACTCAAGGGGATTTGAACTTTGAATCTCATGTTTTAACATAATAGTTCATAACAAGGTGATTGTCAATTGAGTTACATTCCATGAAACAAATTTTTTTATCTTTTTAAATATGTGAAAAATTTTAAACTAGCAATTGCACTAGATGTTGCAAAGGAATCATCATAAGGCATGAAATAGAGAAGAATCTTGACATATAAGAAATCATTGAATGATAAAAATTAGTAAACAAAACACCATTCAAGAAAATATTCAATGAAGAAGGCTCATTAGGTACAAGGGATGAAATTATGGTTTAAAATAGTAAATTGTGGCATTTGACATTTCCTTTATGAAACATCAGATTATTCAAAAAATGTTATGAGCACAATAACATAAATAGATTGTTGAGGGGGGTATATAAATGATGAGTTGAGTGAGTTGTTGAGGAATTATTTGCTGATGAAGGGGAAAGGCGATGATCATGAGAGAGACAAGTTGTCAACTTCATCGGTGGGGGTTGTTGTTAGCTTAAATTTTGCAAGTTACCTATTTTTTGGGTTTCCACAACCTTGATCTTGCTAATAGTTCATCAAGCGGCTACTTTAATGCACTCCTCGAGCTTATCTGCTAGTTGATTGAGCTCATGATAAATGGGTGAAGGATGACCATTCTAGCTGTGAATGTGATGAAATTTGAGACATCGGGGATTGAAGCCACACATTCTACCTATAAAACTTACATTAGCCGGTCAAAAACTATTTCAGAAGTTCGTCTCCAGCCTCCTTTATTACACACTTTCCAAACTAAAGAACAACAAACAATGTTGAGAACTCGACCTTTAAATTGGAACTAGGAGTTGGATTATATCTGATATGAATGAATTGAAATTAATTTATATAAAAGACACAGTGAACAGAAATAATAATCAACATATAAGGAGAAACATACTTTTTTAATGAGATAACCTGCAGATTCTATGATAATTTGAGTGGGATTTCCTTCAAAGTTCCTGCAAGATATGTTTCTAGTCGAATGTACGAAAAAAAAACGAGACATTATAGCTACGTAAATTTATCTTGCAGGAAAAATGAATTACTTCACCCATAAAAATTTATTATGAATACCATTTTCGTGTGATCTCATGATGTGGGAAAAAGTGCATTATACAAGAAAATAAAAATGTTCATGAAATTCCCATGAAAGTGAGTGCATCGATCGATTTTGGTTGTTCCTCTGTTTGTCTACTTCCTATAGAGTTGTAGGATAGTTGTATCATGTGACTAAACTATATTCAATAAATAATCCACTTGCACTGATATTTGAGGAGTAGTGAATTTTTATGTGAAAGCTGTGTAGTCTGCGATCTCCTAATTGTGAACTATGTATAACATATCTAATTGGATGTTAGCCAAAGTTTTCCATAAGTATAACATACCCAATTTTCACCCTCTGAGGGTTGTCTTTCCCATGATCACAGACAACTTCTGATGACTGCTATAATTAGGCCACTTGCAATGCTTATTTTAGAGTTCAAAGGAAACACCTCCTTGAAGAAAAAAAAGAAAAAAGAAATAAAACAAGAAAAAATGTTGCAACAATTTAGGTAGACAACAACTAAAAACCCTCTTGAGGTGGAAAATTCTAGCCCAATTGAAAGAAGCGAGACAACTCAAGGTATTACAGAGATAAATCAGGACAATTGTGCGACTTTTTCAAGGATGCAACAATAAATTTTCTGTACATAATAAGAAAATATTTGAAAAGGAGAAGATACCACAATGAGCACGCATAAGAAGAAGAAGAAGAAAATAAATCAAATTCAATAAAGGAAGCACAACCACCACTCCAAACTCACTCCTCTAAAACACATACAACCACAATAAATCCACTGAAGCTTACACATTTATGAAACCCTAAATTACAACAAATTCAATGACCAACATGCTACAATTTGTTGAGTCACCCCCAAATAAATTAATAATTATTGCATGAATGTACATTTGTATGTAATTTTGTTTGACAAGTTGAAATTCCTAAACAATGTATAGAATATATCCGAGGATTTAAAAAATGGAAATTTTGCCTACCTCCACAAGGTATCATCGCACCCGAATAGGTGAAAACATACAAGTCTAAATCTTCTACCTCTAAGTCTCAATGGCACTTCAACATGTCAATAACATACTTGCAGCAATGCTTAGTGAGTTTTGTATATTGGCTAAAGAAATGTACATCCATCCATCCAAAAATAAACATCTCAATCAATCCATGAATATCTAAATTACTTCAATAGTTCATCATGTTATTTCAAATATTACAATATGGTATTATGTTAACTCACATATTCCTTGAATATTTGAAAGCCAAACTAAATGAGCACAATAGACTGAGAAATATTAGTACTCTAAAAGAAAAAAGACAAAAAACTAAAATAGCAACTTTAACTCTAATCCAGGACACTTAATTATTAGCAACATGATATCTAATGAAGATGATATGTGGAAAAAAAAGGCTTCATATATTATCTATCACATGTCAGAAATTTGGTGAAAAAGCACATGCAAAAAAACACATCAGAAATAGGGTTCATAGATCGACTTGTATTCTATGGTTTCAAACCCTTCTTGTCTCCTTCAAGGGGGTTTCTTGTGGTTTTCAAAAAGAATTCCTTTTGCTAACCAAATGGATTTTCTTTCACACATGTATGGAAATATACTTTCCAAATCCTTATTATAATAGATTCATAAGATGATATTATTGGTACTAAATACACCTTGTTGGAGACATCATTTTTATTGTAGGGGTTGGTGCCTTTCTATTGGATGTGTTTGGTGATGTGAAGACTACTCAACCTCTGAAGAAGTAAAGATTCATACTAACTCTAACAAGATTATGGATGCTTGATTTCACAAGGAGACCCCTCTAGCTTAACTCATTGGATTCTTTGTTTGTTCATGCTAATTATTTTCTCAACTTTTCTGCAAGGGGTTGAGACTATTTTCTTCATTTTTTTTGTGGCCCGGTGAAAGAAGAATGGAGATTGTCTCCACATCTTTCCATTTCACTAAGTTACAAATAAAAAGAGTCAAATTCTATAGCCAATAGACTAATAGCCTCTTTATACACCTTTAGTGAGCTATACATAGCTCTCCTATCCTTGTGCTTTCAGTAAGAAATGACATCTAATAGCTCAAGACACCATTATAAATGGAGTAGTTGTGAATTTATTGTTAAATTATCGCCTCCAAATGTTCATTTTCTCATGAATTTTGGGGAGGGGGGAGTCTTTGGTGTATTGAGTGGGGCAAGGGGACATAAGGGTAGCATGGATGGGTAGAAGTGAGAGAGTTCGAGTATAGTTCTGAGATCTATAATCCTAACATTAGAGAATGAGAAGAGCCTTAGGGCCTTATGGCATAGGGTCTAGGGGACCTATAGGTAAGGCTTAATGAGAGAAATTGATAGGGGAACCCCAATAGTTGTGAGGATTAGGGGGCCACATTACTCACAACCCATACACACTTAACCCATAACCACTAAAGTCCCCCTCCCTTTAACACGAAAGCCACAATCCCTTAATCCCTACACCCATAAATCATAACAAATTAACCCCTTGATCCATTAAACTAAATCCATTAACCCCTTAACCCCTAACCATTAACTTAGAATCCTTGAACCCCATAAACCTAATCTCATATCCTCTTAAACCTTGACCCTTAACCCATAACCCCTAACCCCTAACCCCTTAACCTATGACACCTAAATAACATAACCCTTAGGCATAACCCCCTAAATCCCCTGACATGTAAGCCCTCGATGGTTAATGTTTACCCCTAAATCCCTTAACCACTAAGCCATTAACCTCTAATCCTTAAATCCCCTATACCCCTCCAACCCCCTAACCTCTAAATCCCATAAGCCCTAACCTTTACCCTTTACCCTTAACCCCCTTTCTCCTAAACCCCTTAAACCCATTAACTCCTAGAACCCTTATCCTTCCTCCTAAACCATAGGTGCTCCAACGCTAATATTCTTGGGCATATTATGATTTTTCTATTAACTTCTCAGTATATGACCTCTAGAACTAGTAGGGTCCAAGGAAAAGAGCTACAAATTCCCCAAATCAAGTCTCTGTTTAGACCAATCACATTTCCCCAAAATGTCCTCCACATATTTGCCTTGGTGTATTGGAGTTTGAGAAATACATAGGATGCACTTTCCTAATGACTAGGAGGCCTTAAAAATGAAAAAACATCTTAACTTATGCCTAAGAATTACCTAAAAGTTATATCCCAAATATGAAGTTAGAAATTCTACAAAATTATAGAAACAAGGAAACCAAGTTCATGTTCTATAAATCTCAGTTCTTATGGAGGAAAAATACAAATTTTTAAATAAATTTTTGACATTATGCTCTTGTATCATTAGCTAATGCGTATCCTTATAGGTACCCCCTTTAACAATAGTAATACGATGGCATTTTACCTGAAGAAATCCTTACATAATTCTCTCTTAGATCCCCCTTAACCCATTGTAATGATTGTCATTGATGCTACCTAGTTACCGAGCACATTAAGAAATGTAGCATATTCATAGTTGCGGATTTTGATATGTGATTTTGACATCTTGTGGTATTTGTCTAGTATGTGAATCTATAAAATCATTTTGTTGTACGGTTTGGGACTGATACCATCAAGTGTGTGTTAAAATGGATGGAACACTAACACACGTGTTATATATATTGTAGTGTCAATTAATAATCTCTTAAGGAAAAGGCCCCACTCATAATGCCATTTCAAAAATTCTTGCACTCATTAATCATGGTCGGATTTTAAGATGCCATATTCTCATAAGGATAAACCTACTGTCCATCTCTTTAAACACATCACATGTTGGATTGATCATGCTTGTTGTGGGAAAATGTTGTTGCAGTGGAACCCCCAAATCAGATTTATTTGGAGTTGACCTGATTTGAAATTTAGATTTATAAAGTTCTTCATAAAGTACATATATAAAAATATGCAGAGTTTCTCCATAAATTTCACGAGAGAAACTCCCTAACACAACAAGTAGAATAATTTTTGCAGTTAAAAGAGATTAATTGTTGCTAGTCCTTTTTTACATTATTACAAATTATATGCAATCCAAAATGCCTCATTTTTGGGCTATCAATACAATATCATTTAAATAGACACAACTGAGTTCTTCTTGATCTTCTTACAATCTCGAGTGAAATAATGTGAGTAGAGAAAGCCACAATTATATGTCCAATTTAGACAATGGATTGATATCTTTATCAATGTGAATGCAACAACAAGTTTTCACTTCAACCCGGTCAGGTCATGGTTGTCTTGGATTCCCTTGTGATACTCTGAAACTACCAAAATCATTATTAGCTTTAATCCTAGTGACCTCCATTTCTTTGTTCATTTCTTTTAGGCTACCTTGTTTCCCAGTTTTCTTTCTTCCAGTTGTAAACACACATACAAAAACACATTCAAGAGACTATTCTTCAGTACAGTAGCCTGATGAAATAATTCTCCATGGACAAAAATTCTCGGGAGATCCTGTATTGGGTAAAACATAAATACTTCTCCAGTGGCTACAGTAAATGCTCCTTTTATTTAAACAATCCCTTACTTCTTACATCCTAGATGCATATCGCCCACGACACTATAACGCATTCATTACTACTATCATACTATGTCACTCCTCCTTGAGACACCTAGAACTACACTAACACTCACATATACCTCTTATTCATTCATTTATTAATTTTGACCTAGTCCTATGTTATGTTTTTCTTGGCACCTAACACTCGTTAGCACGCATTGTAGCACACCTTGGCACTTGGAGCATCTTTGGATGCTTCCCTAGCACTCTAACATGCCTTGGCGAGTTCCTAGAATACTATGTCACTCCCTTCTTAGCACACTGGAACTGGTTGATACTTCATTTCCTAGATTTCTAACTAGTGCTCCCCTTGTGTTTCACCACTTAGCCCTCACACTCCCTAGCATGTGTTCATGACACACCCTAACACCTGTACCACATCTTGGTATGCCTATCATGCCTTGGAGAGCTGCTAACATGTGTTAGTAATTCTATAAATTCTAACACACCTTGATCATCCTTATTTTCATGTAAGCATAGATAACCTTACTTTTTGTGACTTGGGAACCCAAAAAGTCATTGAAAAATAAATATTCAACCAAAAGTTTCCATATGAAACTACTTTGTCCAACCCTTTATGTAACCATAGAATTACCTCCTACAAGTCTTATTCTAGCCTTCTCTTAACACACTTTATCCTTGAGACACTTGGATTTTGTTGAGACTATAGGCACACACTCTTATTCATTCATTTCCATGCATTTACATTTCGTTCTCCCTTACAAGTATCCTTTGCTCTACTCCCTCAACATCCATTGACACTTTCTAGCATGTGTTAGCATTCCTTTTCATTCCTTGGCACACACACCTGAAACTCCTTAGTTATCATGCCCTCACAATTACCCTTAGTTTTTGGAACTTCCAGGAACCCAACCAAGTCTTTGCCCCATACTTTATAACAACTTGACCAAGTTATGGTTACTACAACTAGATTATGCCTTGTTCACCTAATAAATGGCTATAACCCCTCAACCATTTAACCTAAACCCTAAACCCATAACCATTTAACCCCTAAACCCTAAACCTCTAAACCCTTAACTTCAACCCTTAAACCTAATTCGAGCCCTAACCATTTTAACCCCAAAAGACCTAGCCCCCACAACCCTATACACTAAAATCATTAATTTCTAAATCCCACCCTAACCCGCTAAACCTCTAAACCCCTAACCAATTTAACCCCTAAACATCTAACCCCTTAACCTTAAAACTAACCCCTAGCCCCTAAACCTCTAAACCCCTAAACCCATTTAACCCCGTAAACCTAAACGTCTAACCCTTAACCCCTAACCCTTAACCCTAATTACCAACCCCTAACCCATTTTAACCCTAGACCCCTGAAACACTAACCCATTTAACCCCCTAAACCCTAAACCTCTAAACCCTTAAACCTCTAAACCACTAACACCTAAACTCCTAACCCCTTAACCCCTTAACCCCTAAAAAGCTTATTAGCAGCTTAACCATTAAACCATTAACCTCTTACCCCTAACGTATAAAATCACTTAATTTCTAAGTCCCTAAGCCCCCTAATCCATAATCCCTTAACCACTAGCTCATTATTTACCTAACCTAACTGCACCTAAATCCCTAACCCTAAGCCCCCAATCCCTAATCCCTTAACCACTAACTCATTATTTCGCTAACCCATAAATGTACCTAAATCCCTAACCCTAACCCCCCAATCCATAACCCCTTAACCACTAACTCATTATTCCCCTAACTCAAATCCTAATCCCTTAAATACTAACAATTGCCCCTTAACGCCTCAATGTGCCTAACCCTAACCCTTAAACCCCCAATCCCTAACCCTTAACCACCTAACACATTATTCCCCTAAACCCTAAACCGCTAACCTCTAAGCCCCTATTCCCCCTAACCCTTAATATACGAGGCTGCGTGGTTCTTTATTGAGGCCATACAAGGATTTTACCACTTGCATGCTTTATGTTCTTAACCCTTCACAAAAAATCCTTACGGTTGGGACACAAAAAACATTCTCTTTCATATCTCCATTCAAGAAAACGGTTTTACATCCATTTGATGGAATTTCCAAATTTTGGGTTTCTTGTAGACAGGCAGTATCATATGGTATACCATTTGCTATGGGGGGAAATTCTTCTCATAATAGACCCCCTCTTTATTAGCAAAAGCTTTTAGTAACGCTAAGCTTTATTCTTTTCAAGTGAGCCATCTTCTTTATACTTGTTTTTGAAAAAAATTAGTGCTTAATTAACAAGGGTCCTAGGAGGGGGTTCCAAAGGGACTACTACTAGATCAAGTGGAAACAATGGGACAAGGACCCATTGTCACCTCATTCAATTTCCCCTGCTCTTTATCAACTTTCAACGATGGGAGGAGTCTTGGTATAGAAATTACTAGAATTATGAGACCAATAATGATGCACAATGTGATTTCCAATGCCCATTCAAGAAGAGGATCGGATAATAGGTTCCTTTTTGCTTTAGAAGAAAAAATAAGGACTCTCTAAGAAAACTTGAAGGAAAGATGACCTCGGGTTTAGGAATATTAAAAAATGATGAATGCCTAAGATCAAAACTTCAAATCCCTCACTTGTGATTGACATGTTTATACTAGGCTTCAAAGTAGAGGAGCAAGGAAGATTCGATTAAAGTGTGAGCTTTGGGAGAATCTAGGGTGACTTTCCATGAATTTGTTTTGAGAGAAATACTATAAGAGACTAAGGTTTGGGAGATATACCATGGTAAGAAGCTCATCAATGATCATTTATAGTTAAGATAATAGGTTTTTAATGATGAAGTACAAAGTGCAAACCTTCAGCTAAATCATCAAGTCAAAGGAGCATCAAAGGGTTCCCTCTTGGTGTGATAGTTGAGACATAATTGTTGATTCATCGTATTTTGTTCAAAATTGGAGGATGCCTAGAGCTCTAATATAGCCTAGGGAAGAAATGCCTTGCTTGAGGGCCTTTTGCTATTTTTATGCACACCTTATACTTTTTATTTTAGCCTCTCTAGGCATCATACTATTTTAGAGAAAAATAAACCTTTATTCCCCACCTTACGTGAGCCTCTTCTTGGAAACTCACATGATGCAATTCAAAATAGCCATATATGCATGGTTTCATTTCTTCATGAAGTCGGGTGGACTATTTTCATCCACACATGTTAGTTCACAATGAGAAAGGTAAATATTGAGAGGTGATGTGGCCAAAGGGATTATTATTGGCATATTTCATGTTTCCAACCATGCAAACGGTGAGCAGGTCTTGGAGAGGGTGTGCTCAGGAGGATCATTCTAGGAAATGTTGGTGGCCTAAATCGCAAAAAAAAATCAATGAGATATATATGGTTACTAAGGGAGAAAACAACAAGTTATTACAAAGGGCACCATCTTTGAACTATTTCTAGTAGGTTGGAACTTCATAATAAGAAAAAAATGAATGTCATGGGTAATTGCCACAATGTTTTTTGACTTGTTTCTCATACATTTAGTGCACTATTCTAAGTATTACATGCTAAAATAACGCACATATTTTAGAAGACGTGTACCTCACTAAAGATACTTTAAACACAATTGTCAATTAAAGGGAAAACATTAGCTACAAAGTGTTTGAGGGGAGATGTGTGCTTTCAGCAAACCTAATTTTGAAATAGAGAAAGAAATTCACTAGATAGAAATTGTGATGTCCAGACAGATCATACATGAGCCTTTTAACCCACAATTTGATCCTCTTCTATTTCATGATACATCCTCTATCTTAAGTATTTTGTTCTATAAAAGGAGAGGTGAAATTCCTCCATTCTAGAGGGTGGCTTTACTACATAGGTGTCGAAACTTCTCATCATCTGCCCTCATCCATTCATACTTGAGATCACTCCCACTACATGCACTTGATAGGGTAGCCATGGTATCTTGTCTCTGATTTACTTTACGACACTTCATTCACATATCAAATGAATTATAATATCTTTACTTATTTTGTGGCTCTTTGAGTTCAAGTGTTTATTTTGTATATGTTATCAATATAGGATTATGTTCTCATTACAATGCACTTGTGAATGTTAATTTCATATTGGATGGATATTCTTTGCCACTTTTCCTGTAATCAAGAATTTTAATTAGGAGACTCATCACTACCCTCTATAATTTAATTTGTACTCAAAGACACCATTGTATATTGAATTATTTTAGACTTACTGCAGCACAAATATCTTAAAATAATCCTATGAATAAAAATAAATAGTAATAATCCTCATTAATTAATAAAGTTACTTAACTATTGATGAAAACACTAAAGGATGAAACAATAAAAACAATTATATCATAGCATATAAAGATACTTTAAAACATTTTTTTTTTAAGCCAAACTAATATTTTGTCTTAAAATCCTAAATTATCATTGAATTAGTTTAATTTAAAAATTAAAACTTCCTATTAGTCTTAAATTAGAAATTAAGACAATTTGTTCCATTAATTAGAAATTAGCACAATTCAGTCAAAGAGGTTGCAAAATTATGAAAAAGAGGGGAAGTAAACAAATTAATTTGTTTCATTTATTGCCACCAAGTCTTAATCCAACCTAAAGAGGTCATGTATAACACTCCCATGAGGCGCTAAGTCATCTGGATGAAGCGGTAGACAACACTCGAGGGCGTAGCGCATGTTCATTTGTCCCCCGGCCCTTTAAACATTTTGTGTCTCCTTCATTTTAACCAATCCCTCGCTTTACACTCGATCCTTTTGCCTTCCTTTGCAACAAATATTTCCCAACGGACGAAGCCTTCGGGGGAAAAGGAGGCGAACGAGAGCGAACAATTCTACAATTGAAGCTTCCTACTCACAAACATGGGGTAAGTTCCCTTTCCCTTGCTTGCTTTCATACCAATATTAAAGAGTCAACAACACCCCTTTTGATCCCATTTTGCGGTACTAGACTTGCATCGGTGAGGTTATACGATTAGGGTTAGGGTTTATAGTTTGTTTTGTTCTTTGATACAAACTTAAGGTTATTTAAAGATGATGCCAAGGATGGGAAGGGTGAACGGGCCGAGGATGGTAAGTATCTCCTCCAATTGCCCATTGTGTTCTTATTTAGATGATGTTGTCTCGATGCTCATAGAATCCATTTCGGGATGCCAAAGAGCTTCTCTTTGTATGGCATAAGTAATTAATTCTTATTGTTGACCTGAAAAAAAAAGGGACATTTCCCTCTACTAACCTAGAAGGCCACTAATGCGAAGATGAATCATATTGATAAATGGCTGTGTGATGCTTGTTGATACGGAGGGGAAAAACCTGCGTTTGTTGAGTGGCATGGAAATATGACCTTGTAAATCAGCACAGGATGGTAAATGCTTTATAGTTTCCCCATTTCCAATGTTGCATCATCGATGCTTTGAAAATGAAATATCCATACCTTGAAAGCTATGGTCAGATTAACCAGAAATACATCACTTTAAATATAAGATTCCACACACTAAGCATTTATCTTTGCCTGAGAATTTGGGATTATTGTTTTAAATATAACACTACGTAGGCCGGGTGGATTGATGTTTTATCGTTTTCTGTGTTCACGGCGAGCTATCAAGATAATTATTTTGCAATCCAGTGGGGGACATAGTGTCACCGTTACAAATGATGTTGTGTCTACTGCCAAATAATATGGTCGGTATCTTCTTTGGAATCTCAACTTTTAGAGACTATAAGTCCGACATTACTCAGGATCATAGAATCCTTCCTAGCTAGAGGCTTTATGGAAAATGTTGTTTTCTGGAAACAGTGAGTCACGGACTTTCTAATGCCTGTAATGATGTGCTAATTTCATGAAATGTACGAACTGCACTTTTGTTTTTATTTTGATAGGTCTTATAATTAGATGGCTCTTGTAATGTAAGACCCCCTTTTTCAATTAAATTTATTGTCTCTGCATATCAAAATCACAATATAGGATAAACATATAAATGAATTTATTACCTTAGAACAGTATTGCATGATCATTTCAATAACCTTGACTGCTTGTTTTACCTGTATGGTGCCAAGGAAAATTTATATTGAGGATAAGTCAAATTCTATTGTATTAAAAACAATAATTTCCTCCTTGTGTTTGAGATATGCGATCATAGTACTTCATTCAGTAATTTCTTTGCCATTAAAATCATATATGTACAAGAAAAATAACAATTACATTGCTTCTCTTTATATCATACTGTAATCAGTTTTAATTAAGTCAATTATAAATTAATATCAATAATTGTGTCACGTGTTTGGAGAGTGAAGGTGGATTAATTAATTAATGTGCTTTATTAATAAATGAATGAAACATGATTAATCAACAAAAGAACAAGAACAACATATCAAACACGAAAAATTTTTAAATAGCTGTGTGATTGTTACTTCTAGTCATCGTTTAATTGCAAGATGAAAGCCATAAAATGTTTGTCAACATCAGTGGCTATAATGTATGTAGAAAATTTTGGCTTGGAAATGTAGATTTAGCATGTATGCTACATTAAAAAGCCCATATAAGTGGTTTGCCAATGTAAATGAATAATTAGTGCTATAGGTTGACTAGGCATGGATTCGGAGGAATTGGTTAGTAATGGTTTAGGTGGGAAGCACTAACACTTTAAAAAAGCAGTGTAAAGGGTAATCTAACTTTAATGAAAGTGTGGGTGAGTAGTTAAAATGCACACAACACATAGAAGCATAAATGTTTTCTTTATTGATCTATGATTTCTTTGGATCATTGGAAATATCAGTTTGTATTTCAGTAAACGTTAATAGGCTTATTATGGCATGGGGGACAGTGGAGGCCACAAGAGCCTCCCCACATATGGATAAGAGTCAACTGAAAAGGTAGAAGTTTGGGCTTATATAGAGTACACCTGCCCAGAACATCATGCTCTCCTGTAAGGTTTACTACTAATCGATAGGCTATGTGACATAATGGCTCACCAATACTTCCCTAATATGCACTCTTGATTCTTCAAAGAAAATTACTAGCATCCTATATTGCATTGAGGCCTAGGCAGACAATTGCATCCGATTCAAAGAATTCTAAGAGCGCATTGTATTTCTTTTGAACCCACTTGTCCCCAGACACAAATGACACTCTTGAATACCATATAAGCCCTCATATTTTCCAATTATGTGGACAAAACTCCCCATCTAGCTTCAATCCTAGCAATTTCACTCTTGTTGTCAAAGCAATTTCTCCGAATGTTGGGGGCTCACTAAGCGACCTAAATTGCAAATTTATATTACCCATAGATTCAAACAATCAGCAGCCTCATCCAAACCAGTTGCAATCTCATGGAGGGATCACACACTTTATGCGTCTTAAAAATCCTCAATGCATTTCCGAGTAACTTTTTGACTCCTGAGTTTTCCATTTCATATAGAGTTCAGCAAGGCTTACAATAATATCCCTACTTGTGTGTGGTCTTCCCATGTATCCATTCAAATATTGAAAAACTTCACTCGAGTAGGCACTTAGTGCTTCATGTAGCGACCTAGAAACAAGATATGTGTCTCCAGGTGCTAGCATCTATATATGCCACCTCAAAATCTTTTATGTTTGCTAAAAGACAACTCTTTCTAGAGCTAAATTCACGATGCCTTCTCATGGTCACCATTTTCACTAAGAATAATAGCCATTAACATTATTTTGTCTAAACCTACTTCTTCTAAACCTGTACCACATTGTTCCAAAATGAATATTTTGGGCATGTTTACATAAACTCCTCTGCCTCTGGGCACACAGCCTGTTCCAACCCCGGACATTGTTCAAGTTCAATTAAGACACTAAAACACATCTAAAGCTATAAATTTCTCATGAGATGATAATTACAGTGCTGTTATAATCACGTATTCAATTGAATGCAAAAATTCAATCGCAGTTTCTTTAAAAGAAAAGACAGTATATCAACAAAGATTTACTACGTAGATAAAGTTGGCTAGCATCAAATAGGCAAGGTGTCGACATTACAAGAGAGCGTGATTAATGAGATTTTTAAAAAGCGCTGTGTGTATCTTCTCCTCTCGGAAATTGGCACTTAGTACTTGTCCCAACAAGCGTAGGGCTGGTTCCCCGGTTAGTAAAGACGAGAGAAAAAAAGGAAATGTGGCCCCTGTTTGTATTAATAGTAGTTAGCAAGAAATGTAATGAGATGAGAAATAGGATTCAGATACCCTTATTAAAACAATTTAGAATTTATATAAAAAATATTTTAAATAAATCATATTAATTTTATGAGTGCTGAACAATGATGTGGTTTTCAGCATCGGAACAAGATGATGATAGACAAATTAATGATTGAAATGCGTCGATAAATTTGATTAGATGTAACATAAATTTTATATATTCTATGGATAACAATGAAATTCCTAATTTAGAAATTTTATCAATTTTCTTGAAGACAAATGTCCCCTAGATAACGTAGGGCTGTGTGAAGATAGTATCTACCGAATTTTCTTCATAATATTTTCCAAGGTCTTTGTTTTGGGTCATAGAAATACATGGAATTAGTTCCAATTTGTCTGATGATGAGTTCCCTAATTTAAAAGTTGCCAAAATGAAGCTTTTAGCGTAAAATAAATTTTTAGAGAAACAACTAAATTTGGTTTTGGTCGGGGAACGGATTTATTCTCAAATAGAAATGTTGAGAACTCAAATATAACTTCATTTTTGTTGTTCACCTACTCTCATTGTGGTTTGGAAGTTGCAAATTCAGCGCTTACAAATTTTCCATGAAATCAAGTCTGCCATTCACAATTTTGTTTACGATGATTTCAATGACCGGGCCTCTCCAAACTACCTCCCCAAAAGTAGCCAAAAAATCTAGGGGCTTAAGGTGAATGGTAATAATTCACTAGTCTGCCCTATGCTCTGCCCTGGCATACATGTACATGTATCTCACTATATACGCCTTTTCCAGTAACCATTACAAAATTCAGCAAAATATAGTTTCACGGTTCCAGAGTCGATATGTGTGTTTAGGGATTTTTGAGGTTTTGGGTTGATTCGGAAACTCGAAGCCCATGGGGTATTGGCTGGAATCATGAAAAAGGAACCATCATAATAACCCTCAACCTCCAAGATATCTTTCCAACTTTCATAGTTAGAAGTAAAATTTGATCATATCCTAAGTATAAAAACGATTACCACAATTTTTTGAGGAAAAATAGAAAAAGAAGCGGTGATTAAACCATAAGACACGATGAGAACAAAGATCACGATAGGTACATAACTGCGGAAGAAATGGTATATAAATCTCTCTACTTAGATAAGGTCTGCCTTACATGAAGTTAGCTCTTGCATGAGCTTGGTCTTGCTGTGACCAACACAATAAGGGTTTATCATCCCTATGATACGAGCGAGCTATGAGCAATACCCTTGACTTGCTACAGTTTACCTCCTTCCATATGCCACAAATGCCTCATGGCATAGGCGGGGTGATTAAGGAACTTACGGCCTTCTGAACTTGGTCCTAAAAAATATTACACGATATTACTCAGGATATCTTTGAATAATAAGAAATTTATCAAGAAATATCCGGTACACATATGGTTCCTAATAGGTATAAAGAATTATACTTAGGCTCGAAATATCACTCATTCTTTCAAGGGAATGCTCACTGCGAGATGAAGGACTTTCTTTATATACGCCAGTATAAACCAGCTCGATGATCTATCTCCTGAGAGCACACTTTTGAATTACGAGGCCTTCATGGTAAGATATCAAGGCATTCTCCCTTATTGACCCAACATAGAGCGTATCCCAAAGTGCATATGCCACGAAAATGCTCCAAAATCCATCTCAAAACCCATCTCGGGGATGTACATAGCTAGTGCCTTTTCAATATTGAAATTCCTTCTTCATATTACTGACCTACACTTAGTTGCGGCCGGAGATAAAGTCTCATTCACAATCTCGGGCCTTGTTTCCATTCTTTGGTTTCTCAAAACAATCAATTGCCTTTAATGCATAATGCATGGCCTTGAGGAGAATCTTTGTTTTGAGACATGTAAGAGTTGTGCCAATCTAAAGAAGTATTATCCAACATATGGGTTCCACAGACTATCGACTATCTTGAGCTCACTGAGCTGCGAGGACTTCTTGGATTAATGTGGCCTCTCTCTTTAGCACATTTGTTAGCCCTAGGTGAGACATGAAGCGGTAGGCCCCATGAAGGGTTTGGGCATTTCAATATCTTGATGAAAAATTCGAGTTTTGTTGTCTTGCACGGAAGAAAAAGAACAATATGGAAATTTTGCGTTCAACTTGTGTGAATTCTCCTAGCATATTTACTTATGGCATTAGGTATGCGGATAACTACGGATCAAAAACCGGAATTTCGGATGGGTTGTCTAAATTGCGTAGTGTTTGATATTTATGAGACTCAAAGGCACCTTTTCATGGATCTGTTGATTTGGAATCAACTTTGTAAAATGCTTTGTATTCAAATAGTATGGGCGGGCTTTATTATTAGAATATAACAATGAATCTTGCATTGGATCGAATCAATGGTCCCCAACGAATCGTTGGTAACCCCATTACCTTGCAGAATGCTTTGAAGTCCCCACGAGAGCCAACATTCGAATCATCATATCCCATGGATTTAATGAACTTAAATTCTTTAATAATTAAATCGAGTCTCATCCGAGGACAATTATCGGCGAGAATTGTGGAAGATTTCCACAAAGTCAAACGAGTGTTTTGTTTCTACTGCATTGAATAACTCGATTCGATTGAGTCCAGCAAATTTGCGTGGTCACCTTTTTCAAATCTACTCCAAATAAAATTCCAACCTTTGAATGGATTTTCCCTCCCTCATCATGACAGTCCTTAAGATACATTCTTATAAAAGTGTCCAAATTGTGCTTAATATGGTGTTTCATTTAATTATTGGTGCAGCGAAGTAGTAATAATCAAGATTCCATTGGCCCAAATCTTCTTGATGTTATCCAAGGCGACATTCTACATAAGGTGGTTGTGTCCTGTGATGCGAAGTTGGCATGATGCATGAAAATCCTAAGATTTCTACACTATGGACAAAACATTTCAGGTTCACCATTTTTTTATGGGCTCAAAATATTATGTGATACTAATTAAATGATGCACTCATAATGGTGATTGTCACACACACACGAAAACAAGGAATTTAAAGAAGTTTATTACAACTCAAATCCCAAGTTTATAGAACTTTATTAAATCGGGCTAGAGTATAAATGTCTTGTACTTGATAATTTGGATTAAAAATGGTTTCGACTGTGGGTTAGGTAAATTTGCTTAGAATTTTTTCTATTTTTTATTGTTCCACTCGATGTCTCCTTATCTCTATTGCATATCTTTAACCGAGTGATCTAGCAATTGCACTTTTGGATCATTGGAAATGCGATTCTGCTCGGAATTCCAACCACCATGAAATTTAACAAGGAGAAGTAAGAAAATGATTCCACGAGGCATGCACTATCAAATAGCCAGGTGATTTAATTAGTACAACCACACAACGATTAAATACTCCCCGAGCAGTGAGATTACACGACAACACAAATGGGAAAACCAAGATTTTTTCTCGGGGATTGTGACAAATAAGAGCTATAAACTTTTTGTCAAAGATTTTGTGTATTCTTACCCCTTAGTGGTATTTTTTTCATATTGTGACTTTGGTTTTTAGAGATGATCTTTGTTCACCATGGAAGGGCTCAAAATCCTTTTTCCCTTGAGTTTAGAATGAACTTCTTTGTGAGGTCCTCCATTCTTTTGCTACTACCCATGCTTTTCCTAAGCTTCATTTTTCCATCTCTCTTAAAGCTTCCTCTATGGTAATGATTTCTTGGAATGAAAACTCTGACGTGGTTTGTTTCATATTCTTGTGGACAAAATGAGATATTTGGCCTTTTAATAATTGATTTCAAACTTTTAAGATTTATCATGTTTACATTATGTTGAGTTCAAAGATCAAAGAGTTTTTTTAATTGTGTTATGTTGAGTGATATGTTAGAATTTGTTCTAATTGCTAATTTATAAACAACTTGGGTGATGCTGGCAGTGGAGTTGGGGTGATAAACAAAAGTGTTCTAATTCAAATAATATGGCATGGAATTTGTTCCAATTTCCACTTTATCAACAAGCGGGGTGATAAAAAGCAGGTTATCGATATGTAGAAGCGGGCAAGGCATTTTCATTTAGGAAACCAAATGTGTGTTAAACGATATTCTAGTTTTGTACCTTAAAATATTACATTGAAGAAGTGGTCAGATAAATTAGTAATGGTGAATGAAGAGAGTACCCAATCTGTCTTGAATGAGTTGAGCGGTCATGGCTTATTTTGTACATCATATGTGTCATCGATTGCCTACTAGCAAGGTGGTGTAGCTCTTTGGGTGGTGGTTGTATTACTTGTGCCTAATTCTAGTTAATTTTATTTATATAGCTAGAGGTTAATTTTTTGTAGATTATTGTTTATTATTAGCTTTTTGTGGAAGTCAAGCTACAAGGGTGTCACGGTGAGCTAACTCCATTGAGTTTTTTTTTATTAAGTTAAACATAAGTGCTTGCATGATTATATATTCCACAAGGATTATGCCATTATGTGTTGAACATTTTTTAAAAATCCATGCCTATTATACAATTTCAAGGGCGCCATCACTCCTCACATAATTCTTTAAAAAGTTGCTAGCTCATTGGAGAGTATCTACCATGCGAGGAGGTTGGTGGTTCGATTCATTGTACCCTAGCATAGATTATTCAATGATATAAATTGATTTTTTTAATTAATTTTTATATTGATTTATTTTTATTAGTGTAGGATATTTTCTAGATTCATTGTTTTATATTGTATGTACGAGACAATAGATAAGATTAAAGACATTGTCTCCCATAAAGACAATATGTCTTTAATTCCAACTATTTTCTTTGGAGAGACAAAAATGAAATTTTCTCAAGTTAAGAAAATTTACCCGAAAAATTGTCTTAAAAACCCCCTTTGTGTTGTAGTGCAACTATTGTCTCTGGAGAGACAAAATTGATTGTGTTATATATTGTCTTTATAGAGACAATATTTTAAGACAATTTAATTTTAATATGATTTAATTTGAGACACCCACTTAAAGACAATATTTAAGACAATACACAAGTTTTCTTTTGTCTCAAATTAAGACAGTTTACCCAAAAATTGTCTTAAATATTGTCTTAAAACCCCCCTTTATGTTGTAGTGTTACGTCCTCGTCTCTCCCCCGTGCTTCACAACTGAGTTAAGTGAGTTGACAACAGTTCCAGAAGAGACCTCGGTACTACCAATATAGTCTTCTTTTCCAGGAATTTCAAAAATTTGAGTAATTCCAATGGTCTCTATCAGCTCAACAATTCTTCACTCAATTTCCTCTCATCAGTTACCAGACATAACCCCTCTATCTCACTAGGATGCACCTTTATCTTCCAAGGTAGGGTAATTGTGTTAACTATTTTTTTGTTCAACTACTACTCAGTTCTTGGAATACTTTTACATCAGTCTTTTAATTTTTTTATGGAACTACTTTCCAATATCAAATTTTATTTAATCAAACAAAATTACTTTATGTTTATCTAGTAATATTTCCTAAGAAATAATAAATGTCTTAGTTTCCTTAACATAAAATAATATAACCATTAGTTGTCACTTAAGCCAGCTGTCACAACTTCCCCCTCTGAAAGTAAGCACCGTCCTCGGTGTTTCATTCTACTTAAACAAATAGTTTTAGGTAAGCTTCCTGAACAAATCCTTCATCTTCCCAGGTAGCCTCATCCAAGCTGAAGTTCTTCCACTATACTTTAACCTGGGTGATGGCTCACTTGCAGAGAATGATTTCTCTCCAAACGATTATACAGTGAGGCTCAACCAGAAACTCATCGTCTGGCTCGACCTGCAATCAGAAAAATTTGAGTTAATTTCTCATAAACTTTGATATTTCAATGTAGGATTTATA
Organism: Pinus albicaulis; assembly: GCA_034641835.2. Classification (NCBI taxonomy): domain Eukaryota; kingdom Viridiplantae; phylum Streptophyta; class Pinopsida; order Pinales; family Pinaceae; genus Pinus; species Pinus albicaulis. The sequence goes on along the minus strand of CM076569.1, from coordinate 381,664,468 downwards.
TTCATAACCTACCTGAATTCTTTTCCATTGGATTACATTTTTTGGTTCACGCACGTATCGCTTTAATAAGGATACATGAAACAAATTATGTACCCAAATATGGCTGGGTAGGGCCCAAAAAACCTGGGAGCTAATTTGGCACAAGAGGCCCACCTTATTGTGCTCTTTTTTAGTTTAATCCTTACATACACATGATCACCCACCTCAAATTCATGATAATTCATTTTCTTATCTGCATACACGTTTTGTCAATCTTGAGTTGCCTTCAATTTTTCTCTGATATTTCATACCTCTAACTCCATCTCCGCTAAAATTTCTGGTCCAAGCATCAATTTGGTTTCAGGGCTACTCCAATTGATAGGAGTACGACACTGTCGTCCATATAATGCTTAAAACACACTCATATTAAGAGATTCCTGATAACCATTATTGTACTCAAACTCTAATAAATGAAGATATTCTTCCCATCTTCTTGGTCGTTGCATTACGTACATACGTAACATATCCTCCAAGATCTGATTCACTCGCTCAGTTTGTCCATTTTTCTGTGGATGGTAAGCGGTGCTGAAATTAATTTGGGTTTCTAAACCTATAAATAATGTTTTCCTGAATGCTGAAGTAAAACTTTACATCCCTATCAGATATGATGGTTTTCGGAATACCATGCAATCTAAAAATTTCTCGCATAAATATGTTTTCTATTTGCACCGTTTTATAAGTGGATTGTACTGGTATGAAATGTGTTGATTTGCTTAATCGATCAACCACTACTATAATGGATTCATTATGCTTCTTTGAAATTGGTAAACTAGTAATGAAGTCTAAAGATATAACCTCCTACTTGCATTCAGGTACCGGTATAGGTTGCATCAATCTCGCTAGATGTCGATGCTCCACCTTCACTTGTTGGCACTCCAAAAATTTGTTTAAATGTTTTGCAATATATCTTTGCATACCTGTCCAGAAATAGTTCTTTATAATTTTTGTTAGAATTTTCTGACACTCGGGATGTCTTGAGTAGTTACTCCGGTGGTATTCATTCAAGATCAATTCTTTCAAATCTGTTCGATTTGGAAAATAAATCCTTTCCTTAAAGGTTAATAACTAATCCTTGCTAAATCCACAATCAACATTATTTTCTTGTCCTCTGGCCTCCTCCACTTACTGTGACATAAATTGGTATCACGATCCTTCTCGGCTTTTGTTTTTATTTGAACTAGAAACTTACATTCAATCTGGTTGTAATACAATTCATAAACACCATGCAAATTTCTCCTCAAGGCATTCGCTACTCTATTTTCATTACCCTTCAAATTGTGCATATCAATGTCAAAATCGCTTAGGAAGGAATTCCATCTTGCCTAGAGAGAGTTAAGATCAGCTTGCTTAAAAGAACTAGTTAGGCTGTTATGATCGGTTTTTAATATAAATCTCTTCCCTAGAAAGTAGTGCCTCCATACTCGAGGCATGTGCACTACCGTTTCTAGCTCCAAATCATAAGTTGAATATCGCTACTGATTCTCTTTTAACTTCCGTGATTCATAGGTAACTACTTTACCCTCTTGCAACAAGATCGCCCCAACTCCTTCTTTACACACATCTGTACAAACCTAAAATTATTTATTGGGGTCAGCTACTCTCAACACTGGGGCAGTAGTCAATAAAGGCTTCAACTTTTCAAAACTGTCTTGACAATATTTCGTTCATTTAAATACTTTTCCCTTCCTTTGTAAGGAATTAATCGGAAAAGAAATCTTTGAGAATCCTTCAATGAACCATTGATAATAACCAGCCAAACCCATAAAGGATCGGATGTCTGCCACATTTTGGGGTACCCTCCATTCCATAATCATCTTAATTTTCTTCCGATCTACCGTTATTCCCTCAGTAGAAATAACGTGACCAAGGTACTGAATCTCTCTTTGAAGAAATCACACTTGTTGAAATTAGCATTCAATTGATGCTTCCATAACATTTACAGCACTATCCTTAAGTGATCCTTATGTTCTTCCACATTCTTTGAATATATTAAGATGTCATCGATAAATATCAACACAAAATTTTCCATAAATGGGTGAAATATGCCATGCATCAGCCTCATAAATGTTGCTGGTGTGTTAGTCAATCCGAATGGTAACACCACAAATTCGTAGTGTCCATATCTGGTACCAAAAGTTTTTTTGTATATATCTTCATCTTTTATCTGAATTTGGTGGTATCCTGACCTTAAGTCTATCTTTGAAAACATAGTGGCACCCTTTTCCTCGTCAAACAGGTCATCAATCCGCGGTAGTGGGTATTTATTTTTTACGGTAAACTTATTGAGTTGTCGATAGTCCATGCACATTCACATGGTGCAATCCTTTTTGTTCACAAACAACACTGGTGCTCCCCAAGGGGATACACTTGGTCAAATATACCCTTTATCCAACTATTCTTTTAACTGAATCTTCAGTTCAATCAATTCCAGTGCACTCATTCAGTAAGGTTCCCTTAAAATTGGTGATGCTCCAGGCAGCAGCTCGATAGTAAAATCAATGTCCCTTCTCGGTGACAAGCCTGGTACTTCCTCTGGAAATACATACATAAAATCTTGTACTACCGGAATGTTTTCCATCATTGAAGTATTTTCTTTGGAATTAGTAAAACTCACTTGAATGGCATATATATGGCTTCCTTTCCTCATGCACTTACTCATTTGAGAGGTTGTAATAGAACGCAGCTGTAGGGGTTTCTTTATTCCTTGAATCTCCTTACGAGTTCCATCTTGCATTATGTAATATATAACTTTTTCTTTACAATCCACCAATGTCTAGTGCTTCTCCAACCAATCCATGCTGAGTAGCACATCGTTGGATCCCAGGGGTAATATATTCAGGTCAATAGTTAGCTGTTTTTCACTAATTTATAGTGTACAGTTTGAAATTTTGGCACAAAAATTTCTCTTTTCTCGAGTGGCTAATTGTACCAGCCATGGATTCCTGAATTTTTGACTTTGAAATTTACATATTTCTACTAATTTGGGACTTACGTAGCTTAAACTTGCACCTGGGTCTACCAAAATAGAAACAGGTTGAGAGAGTAGCTTACCTTCCAACTCTATCATCGTTAGTTGGTAATATGCCTAACGATCTTCCAATTTTGCGTTAATTCTGGGTTTCCAGCTACATCTCCCACAATAGAGGCTTGTTGTAAATTGGCAATCGCTTCACTCCTCCCTCGTTGCGGACAATTTCTGTAGTAGTGAGCCTCTCCAAACCCCCAACATTGTAGGGGTGGCTTCTGATTTTTTGCTTTGTCTAGCTTGCTGGAAGCCTCTGTGGGTTTATCTTCCATAGGTCACCGGGTTCTTTGATGGTTTTTTCCAAATTTTTTGCTTACTATACTTCTAGAAGCATTCTTAAAATTACTGGTTCGAATTTTTTGAAATTTGAACTTCCTTTATGTTCTTTCTTTGACTTCTAGCCTTTACCCAACTCTCCTTTTTCCGTAGATTGCTGATATCACATTATTTACTTCCATATTTCCTTGTCCATGGTTCTGGGATTCACGAACTCAATTTTATCCTTCATGTGAGTCAGCAAACAGCTCAAAAACTGCTGAACTTTAGCCTTTTCGTCACTTAGATAAGGAACATAGTGAATTAAAGAGGTGTAGTTGGTTACGTATTGATCCATCATCAATTGACCCAATTTTAAATCGTGAAACTCTCTATATTTTTCTTCATAAAAGCGCTTAGTTAGGTACTTATCTTTAAATATTGCTGGAAAGAATACCAAGTCACGTCCTGATCTTCTATGTTGCGGACATTCCTAACTTCCTCCCACCATAGTGTGGCCTTCTCCCTAAACCAATAGATTTCCAATCTAGCTTTAATATTTTTTTTGTACTCGTAGACTTGAAAATACTTATTCATATTTATCAACCATGCTTCAGCCACCTCCTCTGCTTCTCCATCAAACGTAGGTGGTTTTATCTTTTGAAACTCACCTTGCAGTTCCACTTTGTGTTTCTTAATTTCTTGGTGTTCGGACACATTACCAGACTCAGCCTCATTGTAATTTCTATTTTTGTTACTTTTCTACGAATGTCTTCTTTCAATTCTGTCAGTGGTTTGGTCCCTTTCTTATCGTTATTTTCCTTCCTACATGTCTCTATCAGGATTAGGTTGTGCCACTCCCTGATTCTGCTTATCAGAAAGACTCTTGAGTATCCTTTCTTGTTCTTGCATTAAGCGCTCATTATCAGTCCAAACCTGGACCATTTCTTCTTGTAGATTATGTACTGTGTTTAGAAAAATGCTAGTTTGGTGTTGTTGTTCCTCCAAAAGTCTACTTATTTGTTGTTGATGATCTACACTTAGTTGAATCCAAATTTTAGGATTCATTTCTGGTCGACAATGGGGTACAGATTCCCCTGTGTGCTGGGGTGGTGGCTGTGTTGATCCCCGTCTCATATTGTCTCTTGCTATGATTTCTTAGTTATGCATCATTTACACACAATTTTTTTATATTAGGTGACCCATAGGGTCCCAGCATGTGGACGTTGCTCTGATACCACTTGTAACATACTACCACACTTTACAAATAAAAAAAATTTAAAAATTAACCTTTAACTTTAGTCTACAACACTAAACACTTTAAACATGATTAACTTCATGATTCCAACCACTAAACTCGTTATATTACTATGAAAAAGTCATACCCAATTTACATATCTCAACCCTTATGAATGTTTAGATAATAAAATAAATTATAGCTGTCTCTTAACAGGTTAATTACGAATCCCAAATTCCGAGATGAGTACCTCTTATCGTATCTGCACTTGTACAATGAATGTACTATCTCTGTACCACTACAAGATCTCAGAAATTAATTTCCATTTCGCTTTTCATTAAAGTTACACTTAAGGATTTTTGGATCCTTTAATCGTCTGGTTGTGGTTAAATGCTTGATATGGTAATCTTGGAAATGGATTGAAATTATTTGATTTAACCCGCACAGCCTGGAAGGTAGAAAATTGTAGACCTTTTCACCGTCGATTTACATAGGAAAAGATCTATGGGTGTAATAAATTTTAGGGTTTGGGTTAGTTAGGGTAATGAATACCCTAACCCTAACCATTCCCATTCATTTCTTGGATTGCTGACATAGATCTCTGGAAGTTCGTTTCCATGGTCATCGCAACTTCATGCGTTTCTCACCAGTTTCATTCCTGTCCATTCCGAGAACCTTCGCCGATGGTAGGCGGCTCATCTAGTTTCTTAAGGTTGTGTTGTTTAGTGTATTTTTATTCGGTTAGTCTCCGCCTCTGAGTGTTCTATAGGAATGCCTATTTTTCTTCGTTTACGTTTCCTTATTGGCCTCATTCTCCAACTCATTTCTGGTTGTTTCTTATTTGTTTCCTTTACACAAGTATACTCGACCGCCGGAATCTATAGATTGAGGTTCCTCTGGTTTACTTGTTTTGAGTCCCTGCTGATTTGACCATTCCATTCCCAGGTACTCTTCTTCGTTGATGGGTATTGTTACAATCGTCCAGCTTCAAACTAGTTTACGGTTTTTTTTTTGGACTTTTCTATGGGTTTTGGTGTCTACGCTTAACGCCACCATTTCCAATTTTCAGTCCTTCTTTAGTTTAAATTTTACGGCCTATGCATATTTTAGCCATTGCCATTGGAAAGAGTTTTCAAAAGTGTAATTGTACAGTTCCATGCTATGTATGTGGTATTTGGCCTCTGAGTTCCAGCATTTGACTTAAACTTGTTAATTTAATATTATGTTTTCAATGCTTAAGTTTATAAATTCGAAAAAGGAAATGCTCTATTTCTTTCTTTTTTTCGTTCTACCATTTTCATTCATGTTAATACAAAATATAAATCACCATCTTGGATTTCAAATTTCTATTTTTCATGTAAATTCGTTATTTCCAGTTTGAAATAAAAAGTTACAGTGATAGTTGTCTCCTACATTGAGTATATCTATATACATTTTTCCATTTCCTTTTTACTGTCTTTTATTCCTAAAACTCTGTTGCCATGTATGACACAACTCGGGTTTTTTTTATAATTATAACTTTTAGCTCCACGGCTTACTTGTATCTTTTTCATTTTGTTTCTATTACTTTTCTCAGATATTCTGCTATCTCAGAATATTGTTATATTTACCTACTTTTCAACTGTTTGCTACATATTTCTCTTTATGTACATTTAAGGTTCTGCATTTAATTTGTGTTAATTTTTTCTTTCTCCAGAAGAATGTCTAGACCATTTTGTCCATGTTTATCATAGTTGTGGAAAACAAACTACTCGAAGCCTTCATCATGAACACACTGAGTTAAAAGTTTTCTGTTAATAGATACTAAAGAGTAGCTTATAAATTCATTCGAATCATATTCTATTTAAGACATATTCTGTTAATTTTAAGACAGAAACTTGACTAGTAATTCTATAATTTTAAGGAGAATAGTAGTTCTATAATTTTAATTTTAAGGAGAATAATCAGAAGTTCTCCTCATTTCATAAATATATTACAGTAATAACCACAATCCATTAAAGGTAACTACTTACTCGTTTATAATCAACAAAATTCAATTACTTATCTGATTTTAAATACTGTTGATGATATCATCCCTTCCTCGAGAGATGCAATTACCTCCTCATCTCTCCCTCGTGCTCCACACCTAAGTTAAGTGAGTTGACAACAGTTTCAAAACAGACCTCAGGACTACCAATCTAGTCTTCTTTTCCAGGAATTTCATAAATATGAGTAATTCCACTGGTCTCTACTGGCTCAAGAATCCTTTACTCAATTTCCTCTCCTCAGTTACTGGACATAACCCCTCTCCCTCACTGGGATGCACCTTTTTTCCTCAGAGGTAGGGTAACTGTCTGAACTATTTTTCTGTTTAACTACTACTCAGTTCTTGGAATTACTTTTTTTATGGAACTACTTTTCAATATCAAATTTTATTTAATCAAACAAAATTACTTTCTATTTAGTAAGTAATATTTCTCAAGAAATAATAAATGCCTTAATTTCCTTAGCATAAAATAATATAACCATTAGTTGACACTTAAGTCAACTATCAGAAAGAGGGAAATTATCAACCTTATATAAGGCATGTAAAGTTAATTAATTATATATATAGATGAAAATCATTATTATTTTATGGTTTATATTTCAATTTATTAAAGTATTTATTAATTTACTATTAAGTGTATATACTAATAGGTGTAAGAAAAAAAATTTATGATTAAATTAATTAAGGGTTTTTATATTTAAAAATAATAATAATAAATTCTAAATTCATAGCATTTATCAATAAAATAATTGAATATTTTTTTTTAAGTATTTATAAAATTTAAACTAAATTCCAACATCTATCTATCTATCAAGGTTAAAGTGAGTAATTATATGCAATATTTATGCAAATTTTTGGTTAATTCATATCAATTAGTCAACCGAAAACTTATACTCGCATTAAAATTTGTGTTAAAAGTCTAAACTTTGAAAAAATAAGTGTTTTGGGATGGCCAATAAATTATGTATACGAAGAATGACTATAAACACACTAATGTTAAAATTTTTGGTTTAGTAGTCTTCAATGTAGTTAGCTTTCATAGAAAATATGCTTAAATCCAAATTCTACTTCCTCCAAAGATGCCTTCAAAAGAAAATAGCTCACCCTCTATTGAAATATTCAAATGGTGTCCCTAGCATTAGGGGATTTATAAAATTTTCTGAGGTGGGTATTCTATTACTTCAAAGGAATCATATTGTATTTTTTATTTTTATGAGTTATGATTTTTCCAAAAAAAATCTGATATCTAGTTCATATTTAAGCTGCACTGGATATTATTGATTTTTATTTACAATGAAAATTGTATTCCTTTTAATAAGGGATTTAAATGTATTGGAAATTCAAGTTTTAAAGATTCATTAGAAACATCCCTAATTGTTTTTATAACAATTTTGTATTCATTTTCATACCAATCATGATTTTTATGTGAGACACTGATATAGAACTTGTTAATGGAAGTAGAATTGGTTGTAGTAGAATTATGATAAATATGTTAATTTTTGTCTAATGAGTTGAAAGATATATGTCATGTTTAAATATTTTAAGAAGAGATAACCTTTTCTTTTGTGAAAAAAAAATAAAAAATCTCTTAATTATCACAATTATCATTGAAAAGACTCTTATGCATGGAAAAGTTTAAACTAAAATTTAAGATGTCAAAATTAACTATTTGGTTAGAATAAGAATACCAAATATCATATAATCTACGAGCCTATTGTCAAACTCATGGATATAAGTCATCTAGTTGGAGTTTGACCATTTCATGACAATTGTAAATAAATTCTTCCCAAGTACAAATCTTGAATTGCTCTATACCAAAGAAATTTTTAATTAAACTTTTAAAATATTTCTAGTCTTTACTAGCTAAAACAAAATCTTAGTTAACAATAAAATATTAGTATTGAAATCATTTCTTAGAAAAATAAATTGATTAGTCACAAATCATACATTAAAGTATCCACATATATATATATTCCAATTTGGTGTTTAGTATAAGTGTAAGCTTAAATTAGATTGAAAGAGAAAAGATTTAAATAAGAAAAACAAATAAATTATCATAAATCTAATTAAAATTTTACTTAGAAAAACTATTAAAATAATATTAATTACTAAGGAAAAAAAGTTAACTCATTCATATACATATATAACCTTTATACACTAATACTTTAAGTATATTTTAATCATTTTTATAATTTGTTATTAATAATAAAAAACCAAGATCTAGTATTTCTGCAACTACTAATTCGACAGATTTTAAGATGAGTATTCATCTCTTTTATTTTAAATACAATATTGATAAAATCATTTCTTTTATTTCAATTACAATACTGATATAATCATTTTTTAATTGGGGAAGAAAACTTTATTTCAAAATTCGCATTGTTTATAATAGTTTAACATATATTTCTACGTTAAGTAATATTTTTCTTTTGATTTCATTAAATTATTTTTAATAGATCGATTTTATGTAACCGGTTGACTGTCCAAAGTCTTATATACGAAGTCATCGTAGGTCCGATACGCGTTGAGGTCTGTGAGTATAGGAGTCACAGCTGTCCTTTTATCTCCCCTTTTCGACTGACAAGTGACAATCCTCAAATTCTTAAAAAATGATTCAAACGCTTACACCAACCGTCCTAAAATTATAATAAAATGATGCACACTCTTACACCAACAGCCCTCTAATAATATCTAGAACAGATTCAACACCTCACCAATTTGATATTCTCTCTTATTTTTTTTTAGATAATACATTAGATTTGTGGTTGCTTTCATGTTAAGAAAGAAAAGTAGTCTTGGTTCCTCTTCTCGTAACGCCGAATCTAGCTTCGGCTGTGTACATAACTGAGTCCTAGCTTTGGCTGTGTATAACTGAGTTCAATTGGGACTATAAATTTTTTGGACAAATAAAAATTTTATTTGGTGAACATGATTATCATTGGTATTATTGAAATATTTTTAGATTATTTACAGTATTATAAAATATTTGTCGAAGTTTTGAATTCAAACGATATTCATTTTTATTGAATCTTGAAAATGGACCCATTAAAATTCTAAACAAAAAAAAAATATTCTATAACAATATAAATAATCCAAAAAACTTTTCAATAAACTATAACCACAAAAACTTAAAAAACATCATCCCTAATATATATTATATATTTCTACGTTATTTCTTATAACAACTTTCACCGTCACAGTAACCCATGAAATTTATGGATTGGAAGGCAAGCCTTTTCATTTAAACTTGTATTAACATCTAAGCCTCAATGTATTCCACAGACAAACAAACGAAAAAAGCAGAAAGTTTGTAAGACCTTCGAAATCAGCCATCCAGTTATGTTTAGAGAAGAAAGTAATGGAAAATTATATTCATGCACTAATATCAATTTACCCATGTATACATAAAATTTAACTTAGATTTTAGAATATGTTCAAAATTTGACATATATCATACCAAGTTAATTTCTGAAATCTTTTAGAATCTATCAGGAGAATTGGTTAATTTTATATATCTCTATCCCATTCTCAAAATATCCCTGAATGTTCCATAAATTTAAAAAGTTTATAAAATTTAATCATTCCTGTTCAATTTCTAAAATAATTCAAAATTTACCATTTAATTTCCAAAATATTTTAATAGCAAAAACCTCAAACAAATAACGATTTCTATATTTATAGATATCTTTACAACATTGATTATATTTCACGGCCTTTGTTTCCACAATAAATCCAGAGCAGAAGTGGTGAAAGTGGCCTTTCCGCAGAGCCAGATAGTGGTATACTATATTGCTTTGCCCAAAGTTGTTCAGATCCTTCTGAGGACCTGGAGTATTGTTGCGGCTATTGAAGCAAATATCTCCCTTTTTATGTTTCCTCGCACTGGGGGAAGCCTAGCCTTCCTTCTCTGGTTTCTACCGGAGCCAGCGACAGGACCTGCAATGAGCACATAGTAATAACCTCCCAATTGCTTATTTTCCATTATCAGATTGCCTGGAATGCAGAAAGCAAAACTAAGATAGGGAAAAGCGTAATACCAATGACTGCCAGCCTCCCTGGGGTCAATTTATAATTTTATAGGCAGCGTAAATTATCAAATTTAATAAACGGAAAAACATGAAACAACCGGACCAGTTCACAACCAGACCAGAGCTATGAGGTGTGAAACGACCGGGATCTCGTTTTTAATTTTCAACAAGGTGTGAAGTGACCGCGAGCTCGTTTTTCTTCAATACAATGTTAAAATTGAGAGTACCTTTCAAACGTTTTGAAATGTGTGTAAAGTATACCCCCACTTTGTCCCGTCACATTAATAATGCAATTGACAAGAAAGCATTATTGCACCGTGGGTGCATTTTTACAAGGTTAATAAGTGATTCTGTCCCTATTCAATTTTGAAGTGACTGGAAAGCGTTATTGCACAGTGGGTGCATTTTAGAAGGGTAATGTGTGGTTCTAACCCTATTCAATTTTGAAGTTCACAAATGTTTTTTTCAAAACAAAAACAATAAACTTAAAAATATATTAAAAACAAAAATTTAATCAGAGTACATATTTAAAAACATAAAATATATATATCCATTTAAAAATATTTTTAATTTGATTCTTCTACTAGATAATGGATTAATTTAATACCAAAAATAATTTCAAAGTCCAATGGATGAATTTAACATTAAGAATAATTCCTAAGTCCAAATTTTATAAGGATCATATTGAACCCTAAGAGATTATAAATTCAGAAACAAATTTGAAATTTGATTCATATGAATAATATCAAAAAAGCTATTTCACTGTTATCTATTTTAGATATCATTTTTTTTGGGATTCAACTACATTAAGTAAGTCATTCATCTATGACCATTTCCATGAGTGGTTAATTAAGCCATTCATCTATGACCATTTTCATGAGAGGTAGTCGTAACCCACTAATTTCTCATGATTTTTGAATAGTCCACTTAGCACTCATTGCATCTGGTGATGCTCACATGGGTAAGAAGTGGGATTGAAACTAGTGAAATTAATCACAGTGTCAACGTTACTTCCGAGGCTTGCACCTGGTAACCATGACTTCCGGGGATGTGACCCATCCCAGAACTCCTGTGGCTCAAACACGATATTCAAAATCTACAATTAACATAAAGATAATCTACAATTAACATAAAGATAATCATGATAACGAGTAATAGAAACCAACATTAAACAATTTACAATTACCATGGAGATAATTATAACTATCAATTGCACCACATGTTGCAAAAGAAACGCCATAAGGCAATACCATAAGAAAGAGTATCCTAGAAGAAATAAGTTGTTGCAAAGAAGGAGCCATCGTGATGGAATGAAACGCAATTTTTTCTTCCATGGAAGCATGTCGTGGAGGTTTCAAAAATATTGATGATAAGAGTTATCAACCAGAAAATTTTGTTATAGATATTGAAATAGGTGATTGTGGGTGAAAACATATATATAAACCAACATAATCTGTTCACATATATAAAAAAATTGTTATAGATATTGAAATAAGAAATTGCAGGTGAAAATCCTTTGGTGATTAATAATGCTCTGAAACAAGCATGAAATGAGCATGTAAGTGAAATAAGATACTTTAAATACATTCAAGTACAATCTATATAGCATAGATGTAAATAAAGATAATTTTTATTAACAGAAATAGAGTTTACTCCAAGTTCATCTACATATCCCAATGCTAATTTCCTCCTTGTCAGAAATTGTATATTATATATGAATAACAATAGTCTTCGTATACAAGAAAGTGAATGTTATTTTAATATGGAGACATTTTTGGAGGAAGATATTGTTCTTTATGTTATGGTTTACTTTCTTAACTCCAAACTTGGTTTATTCTTTCTCTATATACATAAGAAACAAAAAATACAAAGTAATTTCACAATTTGAAGTTATAGTTTTATATTTTATAGTTACAAATCTAGTTTCTTATTAAAATATTTTACACACATCTATTTATTCAAATAAGTTATATTGTGAATATTTTTTATCCTATTATTTTATTACAAAATTGCTGTACTCCCTACTAAGTGAAACAACTTTATTAAAAAATAATTGAATGCCAAATTGAAATATTTCTCAAGCGAGAACTACTATAATATATAGAACTAATTTTTTGATGTATAAATTGTTTGTTTTATATGTCGTTGAATTTCCATTACCTATTATCTTCAAACCCCATGGGGAGGTATTGAACATGGCAGCCAACTTTAGATAAATAAACATTCACATTGTCAACTTGGAAAAAAATTATAATCATAAAATTCTCTTACCTAATCATATTTTTAAATATATAATTGAGTTCCATTTATTAAAAAAAAAGGCAATATTAAGAACATCCTATATTTATAAAAGGTAATTGGCATGAAAAATAAAAAATCTCCTCATGACAACATACAAATGTTAATCTTAATTGAATCATTAAAAAACTAAAAAGGCATAATAGGCAGTATCACAAATTTCTTATCAGAACTAAATGCTCCTATATGAAACAATGATGGCTTTCATTAAAAACAAGTTTATTGAGAAAACAACTGTAGCACTGAGACGGATTTGGAAGAAACTATTGAATTGGTGGACATGTCTAGCTCTATGGTGTTGGATATTGGGCATAGGAAACTATTGAATTGGTGAGCATTTCTTTCTCTATGGTGTTGGATATTAGGCATAGTTTTCTTGACCTTGTATACAAGACTATAATTTTGCATGTAGCTTATACTACATTAACCGTGAAATTGTCAACATTTACAGCACACTTGGCATCACATCTGTAGAGAAAATTACAATAGAGTATCATAATTTTCTTATCATATCTAAATATTTCTATATGCAACAACTACCTTGTGCCTCGTAGTTTAAATTTGCGCAGGGAGGAGGAGAGGAGTGTCAAGGTGCAAGCTAGAATAAGAAGAGAAAGGGAGGAAGAGAGGAGTGTGAAGGTGCAAGCTAGAATAAGAAGAGAAAGAAAAATCTTGTTTGAGACAGGAGAATCTTGTTTGGGACTTCAGATAGATTCATTCTCTACACATCTAGACTCAAAGCTTAATAAAACAAAACTCACCATACTTTGAATCTTTTAAATAAAATACACATTTAGAAATATTCATTTTAAAAAATACAAATATAAATTACTATTTAAAAAAAAAATATTACAACACATTTAACAATATTCATTTAAAAATATACAAATACAAATTACTATTTTAAATGAAAATAGTACAAAGAATCACATTAATTACCATGGCCTTTGTGTAGCTTCCTCTTATTTCTTTGTAAATACATTTTAAAATACCTAATATTTGTAACTTATTCTAATTTTGTAAAACTATAATCTACAACTCTCACTTTTTATAGCTTTGGTGGAAGGATAGAGTATCTAAATTCCCTTACGCTTTAAGAACAATCCTCAACTATTGTACCACCCACCTCGGCATCCAATCTAGACATCTTAGGTTATTCTAAATTGATCACTATTATAGAATTTTTAGGGCGGTGTTCTATGGTCACTAAAATTCCCATGATGTCCATCACTATGTATGGGGTTCGTTGCAACCTTGGATATATTCTATGAGTTATTGTGATTTTTTTCTGGTGGCTAAAACTTATTTTTGGCTGTCAACTAGTTATCATGATTCAAAACATTGTTATCATCTAATATGTATGTAGTTAGAAACTATTACAATTAAGTAATTAAAGGCAAATTTAGTGTTATTTAAGAAATGAGAATTATGAACATTCATCATTATTGCTCAAGATAAATCATGTCCTATGAAATAATTTCACATATAACTATGTATATTTGGATGTATGAAAATTTAGATACATTTTATTAAGTAAAATTTTAAAAGAATAACGGTTATAAACAATTAAAAATAATTTTTTTAAGTAGTTAGGTTACATCTATATTATTTATGAGAGTGATCAATTCTCTTTTCACTCTAAAATAGGTTTGCATATGAAGACATTTGATCCATCTTGGCTCTTGGTAGATCTAGAGTCAAGATTGATCTAGGCCATCTTAATTTCACCTTCTAAATAGAATATATTCCACATGAATACCATGGGCTGTTTCTATAGCTTCGTATTATTTTATTTTATTATTTTTAATTTTTATTGTATTTTGACTTAGTCAAAATGTCAATATTTTATTCTATTTACTTATATTTTGATTTTTGTGTAATTTGACATTACAAAATTTGTATTATACACCTTAAATCAATCTAACTTATTAAAAAGAAAAAAAAAAAAAACTAACATTATAAAAAACTATTTACTTGTGAATCTAATAGTGTAAAACATTTCAATGATCTAACATTTAATCCAATAGCTTAAACATGGACACATTCAAATAAGAACGCCTTAAGACATAATAAACAATAATAGAAAAAACAACCTAACTAACAACACCTAACATATTAAAAAGTTAGTAAGTTTTTTGGTAATTTAAAATAGGCTTAAAGTTAATTAGTTCATAACTTAACCTTATAAGTCTTTAATCTTAATCCATTTGAACATTATAAAACAAAATTATTATATCAAATTTAATTTAAAAAGTTTAAAATTTTATGTTATAAAAAGTTTAAAATAGAAAATCAAACATTTTAAAATAAAAATAATTTTAAAAAGTGTATACATAAATTTCAAAATTTGATTAAATAAAAGAATATTACATTTTTTTAATTAAATAAAAGAATTGTATATCTTTCCATTAGTAGACTTAAATTTTACAGTACATAATAGGATTAATCATTATAATTTATTAATTGATTATAAGTAAAATTTCTTGAATTTTATATTATAAAACTAAAATATTACAATTAATTCTTATTTTTCAGATATAATAATTTAGTTCAATTTTACAAACAATAATTATCATTACTAATTATAATTAAAATATAAATTATTAATTAAATTTAAAAATACCTTCTTCTTTTTAAAATTCAAATTTTAAAACATTCTAAAATTAAATTAACATAAACTTAAAAACATTCCAAAATTAAACTAACACATTCTATACAGATTTGTTCAAATGTATTTATTAAATTCAATATATTGCAAATAATAATTACAATTTTTTAAATTTTATATTCAAATTTTATTGTGAATAATAATCATAATTTGTTTTTACCATCAATTGTTGCGCATCTTATTTAATTCTAGAGAAGAATTTGATGTTAAAAAATTGAGCAACATTAATAGTTTACAAATTTTATTCGATTTTCTCATAGCGATTTTCCCAAAGCTAACTTAACAAATATTATGAGTCCATTTGAATTAGAGTTTTTACTTCTAAAAACTTGCTGCAAAGTAACTAGTTAATCGTGCTCGTTGAATGCAAACTAACTGAACGCATTTTATGAGCTGAGTAGGATTTTCCTTGTAAAACCAATCCAACGAATTCAGCAACACTAAGCTCATGCTAATTTCAGAGAGATATTGATACAAAGAGTTCTATGCTAAACAAATTGCAAATCGGGAAGATTGTTATATATAAATATGTGAAAATGAAATGCCAATACAAAAATATTATATACAGATATGTCACTGTAATATCAATGCCAACGGTATAAGTGAGAGGTAAGCTATATATATTCAATGGTTTGGGTTTCATTTTATAAAATGTTTACTAATTTATTACCAGGTATATTGATAAATAAAAAATTTAAAGTTTATAAAGGGTTTAGAAATGTTTATATTTTAAAAAATAAACTTATAATCATCAATCACAAAAACAATTGAATAATTTGTTTAAAGCGTTAGTAGAATATATTTTTATGACATTTTAAAATTATCGTTAAATTATTTAGACGTGATTTTGAAACATGCTGTTACAAATATTATCTATACATGGATGAAGAAACGTTTATTTCTCTTTAAAGGTTTGTAATTTTTTAAAAGTTTATATATGGCTATTTGGTAAATAAATTTGTCTTGCAGTTATGAAAGATGCATGAAGAAAAGTTTATTTCTCTTTAAAGGTGGGTAATTTTTTTAAAGATTATATATGACTATTTGATAAATCAATTTATCTTGCATTTATGAAAGAAGTTTAAGGTTTCAATGTTTATCTATCAAAGTTAAAGTGAGTAATTATATATCATATTTATACAAAATAGTGATTAATACATGTCATTTAGTCAATTGAAAACATTTGCTCATACTTCTTGATGGGGTGAATAACCAAGAAAATGACCATACCAAGGGAACTCTTGGGAATTCATGAGGAACACATGGCCACAAGTGTGAGGACCAGTCTCCTCGTCCTCTCAGTGCACCTTGTGTAGGGGAGTTTATAATGTAACTCGTGTAAGACCTCATCTAGTCTCAAAACTCACGAGAGGTGGCTTTCATCTACAATTTATGGAGGGTGGCGAGGTCTGCTGTGAGACATTGTGGGTTTGGTTGTGTTATAGGAATGACAATGTGAGCTTTGACCAAGGAAGTGGTTTCCTAGGGCACCCTGCCTGGGAGAGGTGGTGTCTTCGTCATCGGAATCCCCTCCTCGGCTTGCGAGAGTGAATTCTTGTTAATAGCCAATTTCATATTTGGTTTATGGTTATCACACACACAGAAATAATCATATTTCTAGTGCTGGTTGTGTTTTGTCGTTCTTGCTAGGGTTTGGTGGCACCCTCTTCATGCATGAGTGAAACTGGGTTTTATACATTCAACGGTCCCTTCTCGGGGTCTTGTAAGGCTTGGCAGTGTTTGTGGAGCGAGTGTATTGGATTCGCGGTTGTTTCGTTAGTGAGGGTTCTTCTGAGGGAGAGGGACAGTGAATTGCGCATGGCTGATTTGAATTTGTGGTTATTTGCGTTCATTATGGGCTGGTTGGTTCTGGTCACCCCTACGAGGGTGGTGCGTTTCTCCTCGGTGAGAGTCAAGGTTCAAGAAGCTACTCACTAGTGATCCTCAGCTCATCCTAGTGGTGGCGGGTTGGTCATGATGTGTCTGATTCCCCTCTTGGTCCGCTCCTCTTCACAAATTAAGCCCAATTTGGGCAGATCAAGGGGTGGCGTGTCTCTCTCACAGATGGAATTGGTGACTATTAGCTCTTAGCAGGGCAATATCAGTAGAGGTTTCTCGGATCAGGCGGACCCTGGACGTCGTGGTGGCAGCACGGTGGGTCACTCTGGTTGGGTGATTTTTGAAGCTCATGGTGGTAGCGGTCACGGTGGCTCAGTGGCTAGTCATGGGAGTCGCACCCCTTGGAGTCATCAACGAAGTGGTGCAGCTTGTCACAATGATTCGAGGAGATGAGGGAAGTCTCATCATATGGGACGTGGGTAGCGGAAAAATTCTTGTGTCAAGCACTGTCAGGTTTTGATTCAATCTGTTCTTGAATTAGTGGAAACCACGAAGCGGGTGAGGGAGGAGGAATATCTTGAGCTTATTGCTTCTTTGAACAAAATGCATTATTTTCAGTTCCATGTTTTAGAATGCATAATGGTGGTCTGACGAGGTCAAAACATGTTATCTCATAACGTAGAGTAGATGGCGGGTTGGAAGGCCCATTTCAAAGAGCACGTTCAGTGCTCCTTTTGTCCTCCCCGTCCTCTAGGAACAACTCTAGACAACCCAAACTCCATCACTTATAATAAGTAGTATGGTTATAGGTGTTTTATTTGTTTTCTATGCTTACCCGTGCTACTGGCCTGCCAATTTGTGGATTGTGTCTCTTGATATTTTTCTGTTTCTTTATCATATGCTGATAATGGTAATCAAAAAACCTAGTCGGGGTGAGACCACCCGCGTTTTAGTATTGATATACCTATTTTTAGAAGAATTAGTAGAATCTTGAGCTACAAAAAAAAACATCTACTCACACTAAAAATTGAATTAAATGTTTAGACTTGGGGAAATCAAATCCTTTGACAAAAGTAGTACCAATATCTTATACAATGTGGAATAAAGTTAAAAACCCTTTTAGTGTTTCTTTTTGTTTGTTTGTTTATGTAGAGATTTTTTTTCTTTCCTCAAATGTGAAGTTCTATGCGAATTTTGATCATATATTTTATGTTGTAGAGTTAGAAATTATTTATTGGGTTTCCCTCCTTATCCATTAAAATCTTACAATTTGAGTAAAATGAATACATTTGAAGTACACATTTTCTCTTTACACAAATTAATGACAACTACAATATAGGCCACGACATTTTCTTACATCCTTTACCCTTGTTTTTTTCATTCTCTTTTAAGACATCAAATATCACATTATAAGTGTCATATTTTCTACGTTTCATTCATATCCTTTTCCAACTGTCCTTTACTTCAAGTAACTTTAGGGTAATTTTTTTTTTTAATGTCAAACAAATTATATCAATAACAATGATGAAAGAATGATGCACAATAGGTAATATGATTTACTATAAAATGGATAATGAACACATCCATTTTATATAGCATTATGCTTTACTTCAACTAAATTTTGCATACATTTTGTTTAATGTCAAACAAATTGAATCAATAACAATGATTAAAGAATGATGCACAATAGGTAATATGATTTATTATAAAATGGATAATGAACACATCCATTTTATATAGCATTTTATATAATAGAGATGAGTACGCAGAGGTGTGAGAGTGTCTAAATCTCTAAATACGTGATTTCATTTCCAAGTGGCTTAGACGTAAGTTATTTTTATTTTTACTATTGACTTAAACTTACATTATACCATAAATTTAGTTTTAATTATTAATTTATCTCAACAAATCTGTTTTACTAAAATTCTTTGTATAATATTTTATATTATACAGATTGAACTCGAAAGAGATAGGATATTGCATAGGATTTATCAGTTTTGAATCTACTTATGCTTCAAAAAACTAGATCTTTGACAACCTTTATAATACTTAATTATCTCCAACTATCTCCATTTATATAATGTTACCTGCCATGGTATTGGTGGCCCTCCTTCCATTTTTTGCCCTGACAATGTGCCTTAACCTCCTTGTTTCCTTGTGGCCGGTGTCCTTGCTCATATCTATATATTCTAATGTCATTTGTTTCACTTCTTTTAATACTCATGGTTCCTATTCAACCATCCATTTTCTACCTCCTCGTTTCCTTGTGGCATGTGTCCTTGCTCATATCTATATTCCAATGTCATTTGTTTCACTTCTTTTAATACTCATTGTTGCTATTCAACCATCCATTTTATATTCTTTCCCTAATTCATGATCAATTATTTTCCTTTAATACTCATTGTTGCTATTCAACCATCCATTTTCTATTCTTTCCTTAATTCATGCTCGATTATTTTCCAAATGGATGTGAGATTGATGACGGTGAAATTGCATTGCAGTTCTTCTCTTTCCAACAACATAACCATAATGGTGTCCAGGCAGAAGTGATGACTATATACCTTTATTATAACCATTACTAATCAATATGTCTCTCGATCTATCTTGCACATAGTATCATTACATCAAATTCCTGTCATTCCTATTCATTCCGCAAAGTTAACTACATCTAACAAGACATTTTTTTATTTGAATAGTCACTGCCCTTGCCATTAGTGGCCACTCTAAATTATTTTTAATTTATGGGTTGCACCACTGCCAGCCATCCTTCTGTGGGTTGCACCAGTGCCAGCAACAGGACCTGCGATGAGCACATAGTAATAACCTCCCAATTTATTATTCTCCATACCAACATGGTTTAGTAATAAACTCCCAATTTATTATTCTCCATACCAACATGGTTGGAAAGCAGAAAGCATAATTCATATAGGGAAAAGTGTAATACTAATGACTGCGAGCCGCCGTGGGGTCAATTTATAGGCAGCACAAATTCTCAAATTTAATAAACGGAAAAAAATGAAACAACCGGAGCAGTTCGCAACCAGACCAGAGCTATGGCGTGTGAAAGGACCCTGATCTCGTTTTTTTTATTTTCAACGAGGTGTGAATGGATCACGAGCTCGTTTTTCTTCAATACAATGTTAAAAATGGGAGTAGCTTTCGATCGTTTTCGAATGTGTCACATGAATAGACCTAAGTCCTACCCACTTAGCTCCGTCACATGAATAATGCAACGGACTAGAAAGCGTTATTGCACCGTGCGTGCATTTTACAAGGTTAATGTGTGATTATGGCCCTATTCAATCTTGAAGTTAACAATTTTTTTTTTTTTTCAAAACAAAATCAATAATTTAAACTACATAAAAATATATTAAAAATAAAAAAATTAATTAGATTATATATTTAAAAATATAAAATAATTAAAAATAACACATATTTAAAAATGTTTTTGATTTCTCCACAAGGTTTAGGATAGATGATGATTGTTTGTTAAGGCACCCCTTGATGTCAAGTAGCCATTTCAATTTCGGGTGGGGTGATATATTAGACATTGTGACATCCACTCAAATAAAAAAAATAAAAAATTTAAATCCTTTTTATTTTCTATTCTAACTAATTTGATATTAGTAATTTTCTTCGGTTCTCATTACATTAGAAACACAATGGTGTATTTTTAATGGCAATTAAAAATACTTTAATAAACAAACTAATATAGATGTGATGGCCATTAACCTTACTCTTTCAACGCCATGGTATAGTCGAGCATTATATTGCTATAATGTCACGGTTTTGCAAAGGTTTACCATGTATTTATTTCATGTCCATCTTGATTACTGTGTGCTCACCCGACTTGACAGTTTGGTCATCTATGGGACATCATGCAATAACTTTATATATTATGTTTGCTATCATATGCAAGAATATCATTGTTTTAATTAAACGACATAATACAAATGTATGCTAACTTATCTCCGCTTGGATTTTCTGTGATTTTATACAAACTTTGGATCTGACACCTACAATAGTTTACGTCGTTGAAACTTTCACCCTTAGATTGATGGTTGTGAGGTGTTTTAGGTTGGGTTAGGGTATTGACCTACCCTTCAACCCTAAGCATCTAACGTTTGTGCTTTTGCGAAACTGTGAGAGTGTTCCAAGCTTCGTTGCTCTAGAACTCAAGCGTCGCCATCACACTGCTTACAGTGTTGATCCGAATGATCTCTAAGTTCATTCAACCACCCTCCCTCGGCTCCCAACAGATTGGTTGTTTAATCTTCAACAACAATTACAGGGTGTCTTATCCACGATTTCTCATCTTTATCTTTTTTTTTTTTTGTTAATGGTTAAGGTTTAGATTATGTGCACAATTCTCTGGGCTACGACCTGAATGTATCGTTGGTTTGTAAGTGAATACTAATGGTTTTAAGAGTATGCTTGATGAGATCTTTAGACCTCCACAATACAGGTTGAATACAAGGGTTTTCTACTTCCCTCCGCTGGAGAATCAAGCTTTCAATCTCTGGCACAACTTACACAGGTGAAGTGCACTACGTTTTCAAGTGTTATGTACAGCAAGGTTCATTTGCAGTGCTTTCATTTTTGGATGTCTAGATTGACACTCTTTGTTTTTCCTTGTTTTTGTGGTATTCAACATCGAACCCCGCCTCTAGACTAAGGTAGGCCTTTAAAGTTTGAGTTGGGTCAAATTTTATTGTAGTCTTGAATTATTATCTAGGATTAGACTGCAATACCTCACACTATTATATTTTCTTTTGTTCCTTCAGGTATTTGTAGACCCCATGCCTTATCCAGGTACTGCTAGTCTCTCAGATGGTTTAATTAATGAATCACTTCAACCTTCTCGGTGTAAAATCTAAGCTAATAAGGGCATAATTCTATCATGGCTTACAGTTGAAGCCCTTAAGCCTCTATTGTCTTTTTTTTTTTCATACTTAGTGCAAAGAAACTTTCTAGCCTCGAGCTGGCTTAATGTATAAGGTTTTCAATGTTGATCAATTTTTCTACATGCAAATGATTTTACAGTTGCACACTTGAGATTATTATTCAACCATGTATTTGGAATGTTTATTTGGTTTGGATACTTCCTTAATTCTTGTTAATATAATTGTTGGGAATTTTGGGCATGGAGTAATTATAATGTTGCCTTATATTTTTTGTGAATGTTGTTTACTTCATTACTCATATTTTTGGAATTATGGTAGTAAATGTTAAGTCCTGCCTTTCTCTGTGCGCCTAGTTATATATTTATACGTGCACCTATGTTCTTGCACGTTTTAATTATTCTATGGGTTTCTATCTTCGTGTCTATCCTAGTTTACCTGCATGCTGCTTCTATATTTCCTTTTAATGTAATTACCTACTCATGTGTTCTCTTTCCTTGAAAACCGAATGCTCTGCAATTATCTTTTATTCTTACAAATTTTCTTATATATATATATATATATATTACATTTACACATAAAGGGTCTACTGTTAGTAGTGCCAAACTGTTGGCTAGTTTGTATTTAAATTCAAAGAAGTCTTTTGTTCAATCCATCATTTAAGTGGTAGATATTGTTTTAGTTATTGTTTAGGGTTGATGTCCAAACCATCTCTGATTCTAGGTTATTCTTTGTAAACCTGTAGTCCATGTATAGTGATTTTAGTGAAGAGGGGATGAACTGTATAGTCTGGGGTCCCAACACTAGACAGACTAACAATATCCTCGAAAATCTGTCCTAATTTTACATTTAAATATCATGTTTACTTCTTTACGCTTTTCTACACTAGCACAATTATTCTTTACTCAAACAATACATTTAATATGATATACAGGGAATTAAAATATATTAGAAGATGTAATTAATAAATTCCCTTTCACTGCTATATACCTTCATTCATTCCTTCTAAAGAATATAACACATAGATAGGTTCTACGGTTTTTCCATTTTTCTCAATTACAGAAATACCAATTGATGTAACTAGAAATCACAATAAGATTCACATTTATTTCTTAAAGCCTTGTTTAGTAACTTATCTCACTTTATTATGTTGGTCATAGCCTCCCAGCCATGAGAGATGCAATTACGTCCTCCAACTCCCCCCCCCCCCCCAGGTACTCCATGCAGGAGTAGGAATTAAATAGCAATATTTCTGGAGTAGACATTAAGGCCCTGAGTCCAGTCTTCTCTTCCATATTCAGGTTACAAAGTTTCCGCTGGTTCCAATCAGCTCTGGATTTACTCTCACCATCAAGCCTCCTAGCTCTCCTCTTCCTTCACAGAACCTCTTTTTCTCACTGGGATTTTCTATTTATCCTCAGAGAAAAAGGTCATTTTCTTTTAACTTCTTTTGCCCAACTACTCTGCAACCTTGGAATAATTTATCATCATTTTTATGGAAACCATTCCATAAAATATTTATTTTTTCAAAGAAAAGAAATAATTATGTTCATTACTAGATTAAATTTACTTGTTAATATCATTTAAAAAATTACATGCATAATACCTTTTTAAAAGAAAAATAAATAGTCTAAGGATTAAATCCTGATGTTATATCTTCCCCCACTGGAAATAAACAATGTTCTTGGTGTTCTATTCCACATCAGCAAATAATTTTGGGTATACCTCACACATAAATCCTTCGTCTTTGCATGTAGCCTCCTCTGTGCCAAAGTGATTCCATTGCACTTTGACTTGGGTGATGGTTGGCCTCCAGAGTATTATTTCTCTCTATTGGAGAATATGTTGAGGCTTTACAAGAAATTCACCACCCAGTTCGACTTGCAACCAGCGAAGGCTTATATTAGTTAATATAATATTCAACTCTTTTGGAGGTCTAGTACTCAATCTTTTTCCTATCTGAATATTTATCCAATGTATTACATGCCTCAGATCTTGCACATATCGTTTGAGTATTGATACATGAAATAGATTATGCACGTGTATGGGACTTGGTAATTCCAATCAATAGGCCATCAGTCCTACACTTTCCAAGATCTAGAAAGTTTCACAAAACCTGGGAGCCACTTTGGAACAGGAAGTCCACCTTAAGGTACTTTTCTTGGGCATAATCCTCACATACACATGAGAACCCACTTCAAACTCCTGATATGCTTTTTTTTTGTCCGCATAAACCTTATTCTAATCTTGGGTAGCTTTTAGATTATGTCGAATCTTCTTAACTTCTTGCACCATTTCATCCAACGTCTCCGGACTAAGCATAAATTTGGTTTCTGGACTGCTCCAGTTAATGGGCATTCGACACAGTCTCCCGTATAAGGCTTGAAAGGGACTCATCTTAAGAGACTCTTGATACATTTTATGTGAATTCTACTAGATGTAGATATTCTTCCCACTTTTTGGGTTGTTGCATTACATACACGTGCAACATGTCTTCTACGATTTGATTCACCCGCTCTGTTTTTCCATCCGTCTGTGGATGATATGATGTGCTAAAGTTGATCTGTGTTCCCAACCCGATGAACAATGCCTTCCAAAAAGTCGAAGTTAACTCTACATCTCGATCTAAGATGATTGTTTTAAAATACCATGCAACCTAAATATATCCCTCATCAAAATGTCTGCAATATCCATTTTTTTGTAATTAGACTAAACTCGAATAAAGTGAACTGTCTTGCTCGGTCTATGTATGACCACCATTATAGAATCATTATGTTTCTTTGATCTTGGTAGACCAGTAATAAAATCCAACTATATCACCTCCCATTTCCATTCTAGTACAGGTATAGGCTGCAAAACTCTTACTATATGTTGATGCTCCACCTTAACCTGTTGGCATTCTAGACACCTACTTAAGTATTCAACAATATTTTTCTTCCTACTAGACAAAATTAAACTTTCTTGATTGTTGTTAGCATTTTTTGGTAACTTGGGTATCTAGAGTAAGTACTTGGATGATATTCATCAAATATCAACTCTTTTAAACCCATTTGATTCAGGATGTATATCTTTCCTCTAAAAGTTAAAATTTGATCACTATTAATATTATAATCTTATAGATTTTTCTGATTTTCTACTTCATTTGCTTGCTTCCATAAAAATTGATATTAAGGATCCTTGTCATCTCCTTCTTTTACCTGCTCCTAGAATTTGAATTCCACTTGATTAAAGTAGATTTCATATACGCAATTTAGTTTTCTACTCAAAGCATCGACAACACAATTTTCTTTTCCCTTAACATGATGAATATCAAAATCAAATTCGCTTAGGAACACATTCCACCTTCCCTGGCAACAATTTAAATAATCTTGTTTAAAGTAGCTGTTCAGGATGTTGTGATCTGTTTTTAACACAAACATTTTTCCCAACAATTAGTTTCTCCACACCTTGAGTGCGTGCACTACTATTTTCAATTCTACATCGTAAGCAGCATAATGCTATTCACGATATTTTAGCTTCCTTGACTAATATGCAACGACCCTTCCATCTTGAGATAATATTGCTCCTACTCCTTACTGGCACGCATTGGTGCATACTTCAAATTCCTTGTTTTGGTTAGCTACCCTCATTAAACGGGTAGTACTCAACAACTGCATTAACCATTCAAAACTAGTTTGACATTTGATGGTCCATTTAAACATGCTTCCCTTTCGCTCCAGAGATGTAATAAAAAAATGATTTTTTGAGAATCCTTAGATGAAACACATGTTATATCCAGACAATACCATAAAATAACGTATGTCTTATACCTTTTTTGGTACCCTTCATTCCATAATATATTTTTTTTTTTTGAGATCCACTGCTATGGCTTCAGCAGAAATGACATGTCATAAATATTAGATTTTCTCTTTGAAGAAATTACACTTTCTAAACTTGGCATACAGTTGATGCTTCCTCAACATTTCCAGTACTTCTCGTAAGTGTTCCTTATGCTCTTCCATGGTCCTTGAATAAATTAATATATCGTCAATAAATATTCGAACAAAATTATCCGAAAATTGATGAAATATTCCATGCATCAGGCTTATGAACGTTGCTAGTGCTTTGGTTAATCCAAATAGAAATACCACGAGCTCATAATGCCTGTATCGGGTTCGGAAGGTTGTTTTGTAGATGTCCTCATATTTTATCCAAATATGGTGGTAACTAGATCTTAAATATATCTTTGAAAATACATCCACCCCCTTCACCTGATCGAGAAGATCATCTATTTGTGTGGCAGCAAGTATTTATTCTTAATTGTCAATTTATTAAGCTTCATGTAATACATGCACATTCACATTGTTTCATCCTTTTTCTTCACAAAAAGCATTGGTTCTCCCCAAGGGGATACACTAGGTCGAATATATCCCTTACCCAACAGTTCTTGTAATTGCATTTTTAATTCTGTTAATTTTGGTAAAATCATTTGATAGGGTGCTCATGACACCGATGTTGTCCCATGCATTAATTCAATAACAAATTGATATCTCTCTTTGGAGGTAGTCCTGGTATGGTTTCTGGAAATACATCCATAAAGTCTTGTACCACTTGTATATTTTCCAACATGAGGGTCTTATCCTTAGAATTAGTGAATCCCACTTGGATAGCGTAAATTTTGCATCCTTTTCTAATGCATTTACCCAATTGGGATGATATCATAGGACGTAATTGCAATGGTTTCCTGATTCCTTGTAGCTTGTACCATCTCCCATATTAGGCCTTGAAGTAAATAACATTTTCCTTACAGTCTACTAGAGTTAAGTGTCCTTCTAGCCAGTCAATAACCAATAGTATATCATAGGAACCCAAAGGTAGAATATTTAATTCTACCTTTTACTATTGATCTCCAATTTCCAAAGGACATTTAGAGACTTTAGCACTAACTCTTCTCTTTTCCCCAGTGGATAACTATACTAGCTAGGGAATCTTATATTTCTGGCTCTGCAAATTACACTTTTCAACTATCTGGGGGTTTACATAGCTTAAACTGGCATTAGGGTCAACCAAAATAGAAACAGTTTGGGAAAATAGCTTACCTTCAAGTTCTATCATGGTCGGTTGGTAATATTTTGGTTGGTCCTCAAGGGTTGTGTTAATCCTGGGTATATTTTGAACAACATCCCAAATTGTAGAAGCTTCTTGTAGGTTGGTTGTTGTTTCACTTCTCCCACACTAAGGATAATTCTTATAAAAATGTGCCTCACCACATCCTCAGCATTGTAGAGGGGGTTTCTTGGTCTGCACATGCTCTGGTTTGCTAAAGGCTTCTATGGGTCCCTCCTCTGTTGACCATTTTGGCTTCTACTAATTTCTTCCATACTGCCTACTTGTTGAATTTCTTACAGTATTTTTAAAATTACCGGACCTACTACTATTAAAATTTGAATTGTTTTTTTGCCCTTTCTTCGGCGGTCAATTTCTACCTCTTTCCCCTTTTTCATTGGACTTATGATAGCACATTTTTTCTTTTCGAATCACTTCATTCATAGTATTTAGGTTTATGAATTTAATTATTTCCTTCATATGGGCATGTAGACTGCTCAAAAATTGCTGAACTTTAGCCTTCTCATCTCTCAGGTATGATATGTATCTTAGCAATGATTTGAACTTACTTATGAATTCCTCCATTTACAATTGTTCCAATCTCAAATCATGGAATTCTAGAGATTTTTTATCATAGAAACGCTCCATTAGGTACTTCTCCTTGAATTATTGTTGGAACTCGTTTCACGTCACATTTTGGTTTTCAATACCTCGAACAATTTTGACTTCTTCCCACCATCAAGTAGCTTTATCCCTTAATTGGTAGAGAGCCAAGCGAGTTTTAAGTTTTTTGCTATATTCATAAACTTGAAAATATGTGTTCATGATAATTATCCATGCTTCTTCTACCTCGTCGGCCTCTCCATCGAACGTAGGAGGTTTTATTTTCCAGAAGTAAACTTGCAATTCCACTTTCTTCTTTTTTATCTCTTGATCATCTGAAACATTTCCAAACTCTGCTTCATTATATTTTTTATTTTTATTGCTTCATTGTGTATTACTTCCTTCGATCTTGTCATTAGTCTATTGTCATTGTTCACTTTCTTCTCGAGCATCCCTTTCAGGGCTTGGTTGAACTGTCCCTTGATTCTTCCTATCTGAGAGGCTTTTAAGAATCCTCTCTTGCTTTGGCATCAACCATTCATTTTTTCTTCTCACCTAGACCATTTCTTTGTGTAACTGTTGCACTGTATTCAGTGATATACTCGTTTGACATTGATGTTCCTCAAGTAATCTACTCATTTGTCGATGTTGATCTACGCCCAATTGGACCCATATTTCTGGGTTCATCTCAGGATTAGATTGGGGATGAGATTCCCGAGTAGTTCTAGTTACTTGGTGTGTTCATCCCCTTCTCATTGTATCCTTCCTAGTTTCTATGCACAAATTACACACAACAATTGTTATTCAGGTGATCCTTTTGGATCGCAATGTGTGAACGCTACTCTGATACAACTTGCAACATCCACTCTCTCTCTCTCTCTCACACAGATATATATATATATATATATATATATATAATCCTTTTTACTTTCTATTCTAACTACCTTGATATTAGTAATTTTATTTATTTTTCATTACCTTAGAAACAAAATGGTGTATTTTTAATGGCAATTAGAAATTTTTTAATAAAGAATCTAATATAGATATGATGCCATTAAGCTTACTCCTTCAACGCCATTATATAGTCGAGTATTATATTGTTGTAATGTCATGGTTTTGCAAAGGTTTACCATTTATTTATTTCATGACCATCTTGGTTACCGTGTGCTCACCTAACTTAACAATTTGGTCATCTATCAACCATCATGCAATAACTTTATATATTATTTTTTCTATCATATGCGAGAATAACATTGTTTTAATTAATCGGCATAATGCGAATGTATCCTAACTTATATCCACTCAGATTTTCTATGATTTTATACAAACTCTGGATATGACATCTGCAATAGTTTATTCCATTGGATCTTTCGCCCTTATATCGATGGTTGTGAGGATTTTTAGGTTGCATTAGTGATCAGAATCTGGATCAACGACAAAAATTAGCTCAGAATTCAAAATGTTTAGAATTGCACAAAACCTAAATGACAATGACCGGACCATATCGAGAAATCCAATGCAACTCATTTCTTCTAAAACCAAGTTGGGATTAAGAAGTTTTGGTCTGTTTCTCACCGTTCAGAACATGCAAATTTAAAAAAAAAAATTGCAGAATAGGTACAACCTGATGACATGGAAGCTTGATCAGAATTCAGAGAAGCTTCTTCAGTTTATGTCCAATGGGACTATGACAAGTGTCACAATTGAATTCACTAGTTTGGTTTGCGAAGGTGAAATTTTCCCAATATCCTCCAAGGTTGAATGTGGGTTCATGATGAATTCATGTGTTGGAAATTATTCTTTTAATATATTAAGGTTGGTTATATATATATATATATATATATATATATATATATATATATATATATATATATATTTGAAAACTTTATATTAATATTAAATTCCACATAACATATTTAAATCCAAACACATATTACAAATTCTGCATTATATTAATTACATGGTAGCATATTGGATTTATCCGAAGTTCAGATTTTATGGTGGAGGTGTATTAATATAATGTGGAAATGGTTTGATTAAACTATAATTCGAATACTATCCAAATTTCGATGTGTATGTTTAACGGCGCATTTTAAATATGTTTCAAATTTTTGGCAATAAAAAAGTTTGTATTTTAGTTTCCAAAAACGTGTATGAGGGGCGAGGTAGGGGCTCAACCCCATGACCTCCCCCAATCCACTCTAAGCGCTTACCAATGGGCCACGCTGTCAAGAATTGAAAATAAAGTGCACCAACATTTACTTAAATGTAGCAGAATCTGGTGATGGAGGAAAGAGAGGGCTAGCCCCATGGGTCGACCCTCCTCCTCATGTGTCCGCGCCATATAACCTCGACCCAGCGCCCGAATAAAATGTAGATTACATCACTATTAAAATTCCTTTAAGTGTTGCTTATCCACTAATTAACATGACATTAAGTTGGCGTAGTTTTTGCCAGGCACATCATTTTCCAGATTTGTCAGAGCTAACTGGGAATTTTCTAGATTTAGAGACAAAATCTAGGGGAAACTTGAATGTGGTCTATATTGAGAAATTTTCGACCAGTTTGGGCTCAGGAATAGTAATTGTGAGCAGATTGGAATTCTCTAAATCCATTGGAATAGGTTTCAGAGGCAACGGAGCAAATCTACAGGTGTTTTTTGTCACTTGAATAAATTTGAAGCTTAGAGCCATGACGAGGGAAGGCCATGCCCAGATCAGCTGAAGGAAAAATGGAGTGAATGAACAGTCATTTTTAGATTTATTTGATGTTTAAAACACAGTGGTATAGTTTGCAGAGGCATTCGAGCACATTTGAAGATTATTTTGTCACTTTGGAGATCAAACAAACCCATGGCCACTACGATTAGAGGTCAAGCCTAGATCAGCTGGAAACCAAATGCAGAGGTTGAATAGTCATTTTTTGGGAATTTGAGTGTTTTGAAGCCAATGGAAAAATTTCCAAATCCATTGGAGAAATACATGTTCTTGTAATAAGATATTTTACTCTTAATCACAAGAGGGCCTAGCTAGTTAAAGCATGTCCATGGCGATGTAGCCCAGGAGGGGTAAACTTCATTATCATCCACTGTGTTATGTGATTTTTGTGAGTTATATTTCTACATTTCATTTGTTTTTAATGAGTTTTAAAATTTAATTAAATCATAATTTGATCATCAAAAACACATGAAACTTGACACATAAACCCCTTCACATGTGGCTAATATGAGACGATCCTAATCACACATTTTAATACTGATGAGGGAGATAGCATAGCAATAACTAGTTTTCCCTATATTCAGATAAAGTTGGTATTAGAGAAATTTTTTATCTCATTTTAGCCAAGGTTAGCTAATTCTTCTATAACTAATGGTTTTTAAATTTGTTCAAGGAGAATTTAACTGTGAACTTGTACACAGTGAACTTGCAAGTTTATGTGTGAAGGAAAAGAAGTAAAAATTTAGAATTCAGATCTCAAATCACAACAAAGAGGCTTTATATTCATTTCAAGTGTGATGAAAACTTCATTAAGTGATGTTTCAAGTCAATCTTCCTTAGAAAAACTCTTTGATAATGAGATGTTGCACAAGCTCTACATCAAGATTGATATGATGCAAGAGAAGTATGAATATAAGAGGGAGAGAATTAAACTTCAAGAGAATTTGATTGCCATGAAGGAGGAGAAGCATTAGCTTCTTAAAAGGATGTGGGAGATGGAGACTCAGCTCCATATTGTGAATGGGAAACTAGCAAGGATGCATGAGACGGAGACTCAACTCCATGATACCAAAGAAGCCTTAGCCAAACATGTGCTTGAAAAAGAGGTATGAAATTTAGTTTTATCTTCAATTTCCTCTCAAAATGAATGTGTAGGTGCGTTTGAAATACACACTAGAGGAATAGGATCCAAATTATTGATGAATATGGGCTATAAAGTTAAAGGATTGGTAAAACATGCACAAGGCATAGTTGTGCAAATTGTTGTTGAGGAAAGGCATAAGTATTTGGGTCTTGGTTATGGACAACATGATGGAGAAAGTTGTAAAGCCAAGGAGGCACATGAAGGTGTTCCAAGAAGGACTTTCATTTCATGTTCATTACCTCAAGCTTGTGAAGATTGTGTTCATGAGGAATGAAAAAGTTTTACACCCACTTTGGAATAATGTGCTCATAAGAATCCAACTAATGAGAATCGTGAGCAAGAGGATATTGAAAGCTCTAAAGTATTTGAATGCATTGTTAGTATTCTGAAGAGAGCCAGTACCTCATCAAATTCACCTCCTCAAGAAGGCAAAAAAGGTAAATTTTCAAGTTATAAATATACTTTTAATCAAGTTTCTTTTGATTATGATAAACATGGAAAATTCTCACATAAGATTTGGAGAAAATTTGCATGTTTCTTTTGTGGTTTTGATAACCATAATGTTTCAAGATTTTAGAAGAAGATAGCCATGCACATGAAACTTTTAAAACAAAGGAGGGAGAAAGCTGAAGGTCCATTAGACAAAGCATGCCATGTTGAAAAGAAGATGAAATTATTTTGCACTCATTGCCATAAGAAAGGTCATCTTGTAGACAAGTGTTGGAATTTGTATCCAGCAAGTCATGTACGACATTTGAAGAAGGTGGAGAAAGAGAACGAAAGTAATGGAAAATAAGATTCCATAATCGATGTGGGTCAAGATGATTCACATGATTATGATGTGCAACTCAATGAAGCGCCATTGAAATTGTTTGGTAGATATGGTTAGATTTCTTATCCAATTAAGGCTTTGTATGTCTTATGATGTTGATGCATTTCTTTTCCAATGGAATTCATGTTTCATCTTTATGCCAAGAAGGTGATTGAATGTGGAGTATTTTGACTCACTTTATTGTAGCAAAATTTGTTCATTTCAACTTTTAAGTACATGTGCATATGAATGGGCTTCTCTTACTTATGATTGTACTTATGAGAGAGTTTAAGAATTGTATACATGCATGAGAGTTTGTGTGAATTAACAATGCAATTTTGATGATTTCATTGTGCTTGAACTGGCATGAGTAATTGACTTGTGTTGTTCGATTTATCTGTTTAACATGTATGTTGTCAACTTGAGAGTGTTGATCATTTGCACATGCATGGGTGTCGGCTTCTATTTGTCAATTGTGTGTTAAATGCATGTCATGTCGACTTGTAAGAGTGTATTTTATCTCCAAATATGAAAAGGATATTTTGACGAAGTGTTTCATGAAATATTAAATTCTCTTTGTTTTGGGAAAAAAAGCGTCAAATTATTGCACATGCCTATGCTTGACTTGAGAGTCAATTGTTTGAAGAGGCATGTTTTGTCGACTTGTGTTTGGTCAATAAGTTTTGAAACCAAGATGTAAGAGTACATGGTGATGTTCACATGATGTGAAAATTTTTCTTTGAACGTGCAAGAGGATATGTCGAACTTATTTTGTTTGTGAAAACATCTCAAAGAAAAGTTTGCAACCATTGTAGACCATTTTATGTGGTGATGCCAAGAAGAGAAGGAGATGGAAAATGCATTCTTCCAGATGTGGAATTTGGAACTGTGGAGGTAAAATAATGATTATTTTTTTTCTTTTCTTTAGATGATTATAACAACAAAGTGTTATATCACCTAGCAAGCAGCCATTAAGTGTTTCATTGGGTGAGTAGCAAAAGGAGAACATTTATTAAAGAGCCAAGCCATTTGCAAGGAAAAGAAAGGCATGTTAGTGAACCAAAATGGTTTTCATGGTGATATTTCCAAGTAGAATCAAGATGATAGAACTTTGGAAATAGAATATTATTCATATGTTATGAGATAACCAACTTTTTTGGGTCCAAAAGCATGTCAGTGGGAAGGTGTGATCGGAATCTGGATCACGGGAAAAAATTAGCTCAACATTTAAATTGATCATAATTGCACCAAACGAGAATGATAGTGACCGAACCATTTCCAGGAATCCAATGCAACTCATTTCGTTGCAAACTGAGCTCGGATGAAGAAGTTATGGTCTATTGATCACTGTTCAGAACAGACAAATTTTTTAAAAAAATTGCAGAACAAGTATAGGGTGATGACATGGAAACCCAATCAGCAGGTAGAGAATCTTCTTTAGTTTATTTCCAATGGGATTGTGACAAGTGTCACAATTGGATTCACCAGTTTGTTTTGTGAAGGTGAAATTTTCCCAATATCCTCCAAGGTTGAATGTGGGTTCATGATGAATTCATGTGTTGGAAATTATTTTTTTAATATATTAAGGTTGGATATATATATATATATATATATATATATATATATATATATATTAAATGGTTTTAAAAATTATATTATATTATATATATATTATTTACAAACTTTATATCAATATTAAATTACACATAATACATTTAAATCCAAACGCATATTACAAAGTATGCATTATATTAAGTACATGGTAGCATATTGGATTAACCCAAAGTTGAGACTTTATGGTGGAGGCATATTAATATAATGTGGAAATTGTTTGATTAAAATAGAATCCAAATAATATCCAAAGTTCAGGGTGTATGTTTAATTTCACATTTTAAATACGTTTCAAATTTTTGGCAATACAAAGGTTTGTATTTTGGTTGCCAAAAACATGTATGAAGGGCGTGATGAGGGCTCGACCGCATGACCTCCCCCCTCCACTCCAAGCACTTACAAAGGGGCCACGCCCTGAAGAATTGAGAAGAATGTGCACCAAAATTTACCTAAATGCAACGAAATTCGATGGAGGAGGAAGGAGGGGGCCAACTCCACAGGCCAACCGTCCTCCTCATGTGTTTGCGCAATATAACCTCGACCCAATGCCTGAAATAAATTTGGATCAGTGCACATTTAACATTCCTTTAAGTGTTGATTATCCACTAGTTAACCTGAGATTATGTTGGAAGATTTTTTGTCAGGGGCAATGAATTCGGCGGATTTCCCAGATTTGTCGGAGCTAACTGGCAGTTTTCCATATTTAGAGGCAGAATCTAGGGGAAACTTTAATGAGGCCTATACTGAGATTTTTTTGGCCAATTTGAGCACATGAATAATCATTCCTAGTATATTTGCATGCTCTAAATTCATTGGAACAACTTGCAGAGGCAATGGAGCAAATGTGCATGTGTCTTTTGTCACTTTAAGAAAATTAGCTCAGGGCTAATAGGAGGTAAGGCCATGCCCAGATCAGTTGAACGCCTAATGGAGTGAACAAAAAATAATTTTCCAATTTATTTGATGTTCTGAACATGGTGGTATAGTCTGTAGAGGTGTTGGAGGACATCTGAAGGTGATTTTGTCACTTTGGAGATTAAACTTGCCCATGGCCACCAAGATTGGAGGTCAAGCCTAGATTAGATGGAAACCAAATTTAGAGATTGAATAGTTATTATTTTTGTATTTGAGTGTTATGAAGCCAATGGAATAGTCTTGAGTTCCAATGGATAAATATAGGTGCTTGTAATAAAAAATTTTACTTGTAATCCCAAGAGGGCCTAGCTAGTTAAAGCAGGTTCACGGAAATGTAACCCAGGAGGGGTGAACTAAATTATCATCCATTATGTTATGTAATTGTTGTGAGTTATATTTGTGCATTTCATTTATTTTTCATGAGTTTTAAAAAGTTAATTAACTCATAATTTGATCATAAAAAACACATGAAACTTGACACATAAACCCCTTCAGAAGTGGTTAATTGAGACGATCCTAACCAAAAATTTTAATATTAATGAGGGAGATAGCATAGCAATACCCAGGTTGCCCCATATTCAAAATAGTTAGGGTGTTGACCTACTCCTCAACCCATTAGAGGAATTTTGAGGTCTAAAATTAGTCTCCTAAGAAAAATGTACAACAGAAATAAAATTTATAAGAACCAATAGGATTCAAGATGATGATGTCAACCATGGGGGATGATTCACCATTTTTAGAGTAAAAAATTAAAAATAATATAACAATAATAAAACAATAAAACTACTTTTCTGACTCATATTTTCTACTTATCTCCCTAAGGTTTTACTCAAATTTCGAGCGGGAGTATTCGTTGGATGAAAAATTTAATTCGTTATCCAAGAAGTACCCATGTTGCATATTTCGATCAACCATGCAACATGAAAAATGAGAAATACATGAAAAAACGTGTTTGCAATCACGTTTTTTATGTATTTCTCATTTTTTGTGTACTAGAGTCCATCAAAAGTATGTGGCATGGGGAATCCTTGGATGAGAAACCGAATTTTGCATCCAAGGAGTTCTTTTGCTTGAAATTAAAGTAAAACCATAGGGAGATAAGTTGAAAATATGAGTTGAAAAAATATTTTTTCCTTTTTTCCCTCTAAAATTTGATGATATAATCAAATATTATTTTATTATTTCCACTATTATTATTATTATATAATTTATTTAGGAGGCCCATTTTAGACCTCAAAATTCCCATATTGATATTCATTTTTCATTTGTGCTTTCACAAAACTGTGATAGCGTTCCAAGCTTCACTGCTCTAGGACTCAAGCACCACCAACACACCACTTATAGTGCTGGTTTGAATGATCTCCAAGTTCATTCAACCATCCTCCTTCATCTCCCAACAAGTTGCAGGTATCAAAAAGTTATTTAATAGCCAACCACAATTACGGGATGTCTTATTTGTGGCTTCTCATCTTTATCTTTATGTTTTTTTTTTTTTTAAATGGTTAAGGTTTAGATTATGTGCACAGTTCTCTCGGCTACAACTTGAATGGATCACTAGTTTGTAAGTTCATACTAATGGTTTTAATAGTATGCTTGATGAGCTCTTCAGACCTCCATGATACAAGTGAAATATGAGGCTTTTATACTTCTCTCTACTGAAGAATCAAGCTTTAAGTCTTCAACAAATCTTACACAGGTGAAATGCACTACTTTTTCAAGTGTTCTGTATATCAATTTGATTTGCAGTGTTTTCATTCTTGGATGTTCGAATTGACACTCTTTGTTTTGCCTTGTTTTCCAGGTCTTCAGCATCAAACCCACCTCTAGACTAAGGTAGGCCTTTCAATTTTGAGCTAGGTCAAATTTTATTGTAGTCTTGAATTATTATCTAGGATTACACTGCAAACCCTGACCTTGTTATATTTTCTTTTGTCCATTCAGGTATTTGCAGACCCCACACCTTATGAATGACTGATGCTCTCTTTCATGTGGTTTCTTCCTCTCAACTGAAGGATTCCATCACTTCTTTTCTTTTAGCTACCATTGGTCTCTCAGATGGTTTAATTAATGAAGCCCTTCAAACTTTTAGTTGTAAACCCTAAGATAATAAGGGAATAATACGCTCATGGATTACAGTTGAAGCCCATAATGCTCTGTTCTCTTCTTTTGTTTCACACTCATTCCAAAGAGACTTTCAAGCATTGAACTGGCTTAATGTATAAGGTTTTCGATATTTACCAATATTTTCTACATGAAAATGATTTTACAGTTGCACACTTGAAATTCTTATTCAACCCTTTATTTGGAATGTTTATTTGGTTTGGATACTCCCTTAATTCGTGTTAATGAAACAATTGGGAATTTCGGGCATGGAGTAATTATAATGTTGCATTATATTTGGTGTGAATGTTATTTACTTCATTACTCGTATTTTCAGAATTATGGAATAAATATTTAGTCTTGCCTTTCTCTGTGCGCCTGGTTATATTTTTATACATGCACCTATGTTCTTGCATGTTTTTCTTATTCTATGGGTTTATATGTTGATATAAATCCCAGTTTACATGCTTGTTGCTTCCCTATTTCCTTTTAATGTATTGAACTACTCACGTGTTCTCTTTCTTTGAAAACTGAATGCTCTGCAATTATCTTTTATTTCTACAGAGTTTTTTTTTATATATAGATTATATTTACACATAAAGGGTCTGTTGTTAACAATGCCAAATTGTTGGCTAATTTTTATTTAAATTCGTAGGAGTATTTCATTCAATCTATCATTTTCTTGGTAGATATTGTTTTAGTTACTGTTGTGGTTTGATGTCGAGACCATCTCTGGTTTTGGGTTACTCTCTGTAAACTCGTAGTCCATGTATAGTGATTTTACCGAAGAGGGAATGAATTGTACTATCTGGGGTCCCAACCCTAGACATACTAGCTGTCTCCTCCAAAATTTGTCTTGGTTTTACATTTAAATATCATGTTTACTTCTTTACGCTTTTCTACACTAGCAGAGTTATTCTTTACTCTAACAATACATTTAATATGATGTATAGGAAGTTAAACCGTCTTAGAAAAATGAATTAATAAATTTCCCTTTCACTAATATATACCTTCATTCACTCTTTCAAATGAAGTTAACACATATATAGGTTCTACTATTTTTCCAATTTTCTCAATTAGAGAAATAACAATTTATCTAACTAGAAATCATAGTAAGATTCACATATCTTTCTTAACACTTTGTCAAGTTACTTATCTCACTTTAGTATGTTGATGATAGCCTCCCAACCATGAGAGAGGAAATTATGCCCTCAACTCAGCCCCCGCCCCCCTCGTGCTCCACACCAGAGTAGGACTTAGATAGCAATATTTCGGGAGTGTACCTCAAGACCCTCGGTCCATTTTTCTCTTCTAGATTTAGGTTGCAGAGTTTCCACTGGTTTCAACCAGCTCTGGATTTACTCGCCTTCAAGCCTCCTAGCTCTCCTCTTCCTTCACAGAACCCCCTTTTTTGACTAGGATTTTCTATTTTTCCTCGGAGAAAAAGGTAAATGTCTTTTAACTTCTTTTTCCCAACTATTTTGGAATCTTGGAATACTTTATCATCAATTTTATGGAAACCATTCCATTAAATAATTCTTTATTCAAGGAAAAGAAATAAATCATATTCATTACCAAATTATTTTTACTTGTTAATCTTATTAAAAAAATTAAATGCATAATTCCTTTTTAAAAGAAAAAAAATAATTTAAATATTAAATCCCGATGTTACAAACGTGATGAAAATGTAGATTCTTTTTGACGCACTTAGATAAATCTAATCCAGTCTAAACTGAATAGTATATTAATTTAATACCAAGAATAATTTCAAAGTCCAAAAATCACATTGAACAATAAGGAATTATAAATTTTGAAACAATTTGCAAATTTGATTCACGTGAATAATATCAAACAATTAATTTCACTACCATAATTTTTAAAATCTACAATTAAAATAAAGATAATCATTGTAACATTAAACAACATAGCTAACCAGACATAATCTATTCAAAAGTTAGTAAGTTTTTTTGGTAATTTAAAATAATCGAATAAGATTTATAATATGCACGGAAGTTCATTAATTTCATAACTTAACTTTATAGTTTTTTAATCTAAATCCATTTAAACATTATAAAATAAAATTAGTATATCAAGTTTAATTTACAAAATTTAAAAACATTTTATTTTATATTATAAAATTTTAAAATAGCAAATCAAAAATTTTAAAAGAAAATAAATTTTAAAAGTGAATATCTCTATATTTGAAGATTTAATTAAATCAAAGAATTTTCTATCTTTATTAGTATTAATAGATTTCAATTTTATAATATATAATATGATTAATTTTTATAATTTATTAATTTATCGTTTTTACTATAAAACTAGAATATTATAATTAATTGTTATTTTTAAAATTAATAATTTACTTTAATTTTAAAAATAATAATTATAATTATTAATTATAATTTATTAATTAAATGTAAAAAATGAATTTTTCTTCCCAAAATTCAAATTTTAAATTATTTTAAAATTAAATTAATACAAAATTAAAAACATTCTAAACTTAAACTAAAACTAACATATGACCATTCCAATTTATGGTAAAGAGTAAAACACATGTACATAAATATAAAAACAAAAAACACTTACATTTCTTTGCATAGGATTTTTTTATCGGAGCATTAAAGAAGGGTTGGTTAAGTACATTCATAAAGTTTTTTTTTTAAAGTTGGTTTGGTTTTTTTTTAATTATTTAATTTAAGAAATAAAAAACACTTGCATTTCTTTGCATATGTTTTTTGATCTAGACATTAAAGAAGGGCTGGTTAAGTACATTAATAAAGTATTTTTTTTTAAAGTTGGTTTGGACTTTTTTTAATTATTTAATTTAAGAGCAGGATACAGTTATATAAAATAGGTTTAGTGACTTCAATCTGCTTTATGGGAAATCAGATTTGTTGGTCTAAATGAAAATAATTTTTTTTATATTTTTTCATCAATACTTTATAATACTATAAATCTCAACAACAATTTCTACATATATATACCTATAAAATTATATAGTAACCAACATATATAACTCTAAAAAAAAATAACAAAATTTCAAACAAAGTAAGCATAAAAACATCATATAATCAAAACACTGCACTCTAACTGCCAGCTGGACCTTGTGCACTCGAGTCTCACAACCTTTACTTGTTATGACTGCCAAAATTTAAAATAGAAAATTAGACCTTTCAAAATAGAAATAAATATTAAATGTAAATACCCATAAATTTCAAAATACCTTGGGCACTCGAGTGTCACAACCTTTACTTCTTGTGATTGGCAAAATTTAAAACAGGAAATTAGACCTTTTAAAATAAAAATAAATTTTAAAAGTAAATACCCATAAATTTCAAAATTTAATTAGATCAAATAATTTTATATTTATATATTAATAAAATTTAATTTTATAATATATAATATAATTAATCTTTATAATTTATTAATCTATTTAAATTTAAAAAATGAGTAAACGTTTATATCATTTATACTATTTAAAAAAAAAAAACAAAAATGTTATAATTAATTATTATTTTTCAAATGTAATAATTTACTTTAATTTTGAAAATAATAATGATCATTATTAATTATAATTTAAATATTTAATAAGGAACAAACCACATATTAAATATTAAATATTTAGATTTGACGGCCAAACATTGTCCTTGCAGAATAAGGAACCAACCACTTTTCTTCGTCGATTCAACTGTCATTTCTCTTCCTCTGGTTCAAAGGGTTTTGCGCCAGGATCAACCGAGATGAGGGTTTCACACAACAAGCCTCCATGTACACCTCTCTGCCTTCAGGCATAAATTTATCCTTTGAAATCCAGTAATTATTCTCTGGCATTAATTTTGCGAATTTAGTTATAATAGCTTGATGTTCGAATCAAGAAATCGCCTGCAGGGTTTTTCAATTTCTTCCGATTACTGCTTCGACATGGCAGATAAAATTCCCGACCTCTTCTAGTGAGTTTCAAACTAACGTTGAATGATGTGTCGCTAAACCCTGGCTCAGCTTCTTACAGGTATGTTGTTAGTTTTCACTAGTTGTTGTTCTCTCACGGATCAATGCATCACACGTATTAGGTTATTAATTATTTAGGCTGGTTTGTTTTGCAGGTCATTTTTACCCTTCCGTGACTGTGAATGTTTGCTTATAGGACAAAGTCCACAAGGTCGGCCTTAGCTGACAACCCATTTTGTTTCATAGGTGCTCTTCGAATGTTGTCTCTTGATTTGTTTGTTTGAGAGAATGCGAGGTCGACTGGTTTGGCTTTTTGACAAGGATTTATGGATTAAGAATTGGGTTACCTCTTAGGATTTTGGTATGTCATGGCTAGATCCCAATTTAATATGGAAATAATTTCTTATTGTATGAACCTGGGCTAAAATAAGTGTTTTTACCCTTCTCTTCATGTCATGAATTTTGTAAATTTACTCTCTTAAAGTTACATTGGAGAGGCTGTCGATTCTGGGTAATTCCATAGCTATGTATGCTTCCTTATTTGGACTGCATAATGTTCTCAGCACGTAGTTGGACAATGGTTTGGAATTTTAATAATAACTTATAATGTTATGGGTTTTCCAGTTTTGTTTCATATTACAATTTTACTATATTCAATTCTATTAACAACTCTGATTCTCGGTAATTTTACAGTCAATTGTAATTTCAAGTTTTTCGTTCTATAGATTATTTAGCACGAGGAATTATTTCCAAGCCTGTTCTTTTTCCTATGGAAAGATTATGTTCTCAATCTATTGGGGTTTTCGAACAGATTTTGAGTTTCCCAACCACATTGGCTTGACCCACAATCTAAACATTTTCTCCGAAATTTCTACTCTTGTTATGATTTCCCAGTATCTATTTTAGCTCACAACAATGACAGACAACCCATTTAATTATAGCCTTGCTTACATTTTTTTATGGACACGTTGGGTAATAA
This sequence comes from Pinus albicaulis, assembly GCA_034641835.2. Lineage (NCBI taxonomy): Eukaryota > Viridiplantae > Streptophyta > Pinopsida > Pinales > Pinaceae > Pinus > Pinus albicaulis. The sequence continues at coordinate 381,622,236 of CM076569.1, read as the reverse complement.
TATTTTCGAAAGCTTCTTAGCTCTCTATCTAAACACAATCACTTATGCTACATTGTAAGTTTCAATTTTCGTTTAGTGCCGCCAGCTCATTCTTATGATGGAAATCATATCAACCTATTTATTATTATTACCATATTACTCATTGGTCACCATGATTGGCTTGTGCTTTTGTCGGTTACCATTTGCTGTACTTAAATATGTAAGTTATTGTTGGAATATTGAAAATTCCAAATGGAGAGAGTAAGCTCCTCTCCTCTACACAGAGAAATTTAAAATTTGATAGGAGACACTTTCAGACTGTAAAACTAACTTTCTATTTCTTTTACAAAAAAAACTGTTACAAATCTTCCTCAATACAGAGGGATAACATAAAGAGTGACTACTACAGATGCAGTGCACATTCTCTCAAAACAATACTCTCTGTCTCTCAAAACAACATTGCTGTGTATTTCATTTCCGCGCTGCGGTGCGAAACAACAAAACCAATTTAATAACACAATGCTATCTCCAGGCTCGCTGGCCTTTTTGGCTTTTATATGCCCCATAAAAAAAACATTACAAAAATATTAAAAACTTAAAAATAAAACTATTAAAACAAATACATACGGGGCCCACAATACACTTACGCGTTTGAATGCGCGATCAATCTTTTAAATACACTGTATAACCTTTATCGAGTCTTCCATTAAAACAAAACAAACGCATGAACAAAATTTTTGATTGCGATTAACAACCAGATGTGATGGCTCCTTTTAAATTTCATATAATAAACTTGTCGGGTCCGCGCTTTAATCAAAACACGCGACAAAACATAAAATTGCGATTGCGATTGGGCCACGGATGCGATGGCCATATATTAAATCCACTGTATAAGCTGGATCGGGTCCAGACTTTAAACAATAACATGCGCCCATCCAAAACTTCTGATTGTGATTGCAGACTGGATGCGATGGCCCATAAAACTCCAGTATAATAACCCATCGGGTCCGGCCTTCGATCGGAGCTCATAACAAAGACGCCCCGATTGAACCTGGCGATTTGAAACCTGCGATTCCAATAAGTCATCGCCACGTGGTCAAGTGGACCCATAGGCCTCGGCTGTTGCGGGGGTGATTTATAACATAAAGTTTTGGTTGTATTGTGTACAACCGTTCCGCTTGCGGAACTCTCCATATTGACAAAACACTTGGTTTATGATCCATTTGCATTGGGATTTGCGATTGCGATTAGATCGCATCGCAAATCTTCACATCAACAAGACACTGTGTATGAAACTTGCGATTGCAATTTGCATATAAGTGGTGCGGACCACTTGTCTCGCCAGTCAAAAATAAAGGACTTCCACCTGTTTTAAACAATTTTAGTTGTTGAGGGCTTTAAAGCCCGAAATGACTAGTTTTTATTAAGTCTGCTCCACCGTAGACAAAAACGGCTCTGCCCATCACGAATTCAATTTCTCCTTTGCTATTGTGGCTGTGGCCCATCACAATTTAATTATTTCTTATGGTTCTCCATCATTCTGCTTAAATACAAAGTGCTATTCACTCAAAGCTCTGCTTCTGCTGCCTTGTACTCTTTTCTTCCTGCCCAAGGTTGGCAGGTGACTTTAATATTTCAACAGTTATTAGATCTACATTATTTTTTAAGAAATAAGAAATGAATTATTCAACCAAGTCATTGCGTAATGATAACTATAGTAGTTCCTTTGCCAATAACTAAATTATTATTATTCTACTATTCTTCCTGACATATCATTCAAAGAAAATAATAATAATTTTTTATATCTACATATACTTCCAAAAATACCTATCTGACAATAAGCATTCAAGGAATTTACTGGGGAATCGACCTGACCTACGAACCACGCAGTCAAGGAATTTACTGGGGGATCGACCTCGCCTCCCAACCACAAGAATTTTTGATTAAATCTCATATCCACCTTAGCTCTTAGCCCTTATAATAGTAGAGAACCAATGAACTATATGGTATATTATGGCCTCGGTACTTTCTGTCCAACCATTATTGTACAAATGTTAATTAAGATATACATTGGCTTATGATCAAACTCAAGAGTAGTTCTGCCTTAATTTTCTTTTCTTCCTCCTCACAAATGCATTGTTATGAGATATTTCATCTTTAGGGAAAATTAGAGGGTGTAATCGTCTCTAACTGTCTGATGCTTCCAATCTCTTTCTTGTGTCTCTTCCCATAAATTCCAAGGCTTGTTAATTTTTATTCAAGTAAAAAAATAAATTTCTCATTAGCTATAATCGTCTTACCAAAATCTACCAACTTTTCATAATAAAGTAAATATATTTTTTTCATGATACTGGGTTGTGTTACATCTTCCCCCCCTTAATGCAGAAGACCATCCCCGATGTTAAATCCTACACCTGGAACAAACTAGGATATGTTTTGTGCATAATGTCAATGTCTTTTCCTACCATAAAGTGCGTCCATTGAAATTTAACTTGGGTGATAACTCGCCTCCATAAATTTTTTTCTCTCTACTTGAGAATGTGTAGAGGTTCTACCAGGAATTCTTTGTCCAGCTTGACCTAAACACAACCATAAGTTGGAAATCATTTCTTAGTAATTATAAATGTAGAACATCTATGTGTCTATTGAAAAAATATTTTTTACATTTACATGCACTTCATTCGAAGTAGTAATATTTCAGGGGTCATACACATATTTATTTAATAAGGAAACATGAAATACATTACAAACTCGTATATGACTAGGTCGTGTAAGTTGTTATGCTACAAATCCTCTGTAACAACCATGGGGACACTTCCATGTAATAGAAGTAAATAAAGGAAAAATACTAACCAAGATCATGGGACAAGTATTCAAATTTGAATGTTGGTAAAAAAATCCTACTGCAGTTATTCATATGGTTTATTAGGGCTATGGAAATTGGCAAGCACAAAGGCTAAGGTTTTCAAAAGGAAAAGTGGCATCAATTGGCATTTATTTATAAAAATAATGGAAAATATGAGAAAAGGGAGGTGAAAAGTCACAGGTTGCGTGTGAGGAGGAAAATGAAGGAAAATAATGTAAAATTAAATAAAATAGAGGCCTCATTAATAAAAATGCTTTTGAGAATTAGCTCCTGGCTTTTCTTCACTGGAGTTTTGGAGCTCTTGTTCTTCTCTCTCTCTCTCTCATACTCTTGGATAAATAGAGTTTTATTGGAGCACTCTTCAAGAGCGTGGACTACTTGGAGATTTGGAGCAAGAAGGAAAAGGAAGAGGAGAAAAGCACAAGAGGACACCAGGATCAACAACTGCATCGGGTCTTGATTGCAGGTATTTAGTTGCATGTATGTTTTTCTCACTAGTTATTGCATGCATGGTGTATGCATGTGGTTCCTTGGTTATGATTTTTCATTGTCATGGAGGATTGCCTAGATTGACAGTGTATTTGCATAGCATTTTTATTTTCTGGATAGCCATGGTGTTGTGGGTTCATTTAATTGCTTTTTTTTCTGGTTGTTTCTCATGTACCTTTAGTTGTGGGTTGAGTTATTAGTTCATGGAAGCCTGGGTTGGAAAATTCTCTGGAAGCCCTGTAACAACTTGGTTTGAGTTACTAGTCCTGGAATCCTTGGTTGGACAAACACGTTAGAAGCCCTAGCAGGGTTGAGTTACATGTCCTTGATGCCCTAGTTGGACACATGTCATAGAAGCTCGACGACAACTCTCAGTTGGGTTACTAGACCTAGAATCCCTAGTTGGGAAAAACACTTTGGAGCCCTCAACAACTTAGGTGGAGACCAATATGTTAATGGTTGTGATGTGAAACCGTGACGTGGAGTCACTGGTTGAGGCTTGAGGTGGTTTGGCCTCTATAATACATGGTTTGGTATTGATGGATTTGGTTTATGAGATCGCAAAATCATGCTTGGAATATGGCACGGGTGTGATTGGTAGAATAGAGATTTAGCTCAACCATGTCTATGGTCGGGTGGAACGTGGAAGTCCCAGACTTAGTTGCATTTTTATTATGGAAATAAGTGTTATTTTCCTCTTGTATTGATGGGTAAATATGCTTGTTAATTTGTAGCTTATATGGTTGTTATTTTCTTGTCATTTATGTTTCTTATATGCTGGTTATTAATGAGTTTTATGAGGGTGATGAGTATGTCTCTCATCATCTTTTGTTTCGTAAATAAATGGACAACATATATATACCTAAATTGATGATAATGTAGACAATGGGATGAGAGAACGGTGCTTCTTAACGATTTACAGATAATTAGGAGACCCATATGCTAAGATATGATATTGAAACCTGTAGATTACATATTTGTGAAATGTTTAACGAAATTCCTGTTGTGGCTAGTCGAGGCCCAGTAAAATACTTGTTCAAGTGCTTGATTTTGCACCATTATTTCATTTTTACAATTCATTTCTTAACTTGTCATTGAGTTTTGGGAATTGAATTAGGCTCTGCGCTAAAATAGTGGCTCAAATATTGGGGACACTCGCACAAGTTTGTGCGAAAAATTCCCTGGACGCATGCATGCCTATGCTCTAGGAGTGTCCAGAGCCTCTCAGACGTACCCTTCCCCATGTCAAGGCATCTTCCAGGGCTTTAATGGTCTAAAACCTCTTTGGGATGCCGGGGTTGGTTACCTGAGTGGTTTGGATGGATCCAAGGATATTTTTTCTAATGTAGAAGGTATGTTTGATGTGCTTCCGTCGATTCCACTTCCTTAAGATCACATAGGAGGTCGAATCGTATCATAGTAACTCTTCATCACATGTTTACCTCGATTGGCCAGTTACTTGGGTAGATGTGGGAAGAGGGTTTTACAGTTTGGTATAAGAGAATGGTTCACCCCTTGTACTAGATGGGTGCTGTGTGTTGGTCATTCATTCATGTCAGTTGCATGTGTGTTAATTATCCTTTTGGATATACGTTTTTTTCATATGCATGGTGTTATTCATGGTTGTCGTGATGTCACCATGTGAAAGAGGGTTTTGTGGTTATGAAGTGTGTCACCATGAGTGTATGCTTGGTTACATGTTGTTACATGTTTTTACATGTATTTTCTATGTATTCTTGGTTACGTATTGTTACGTGTTGTTATATGTATTGTCCGTGTATGCTTGGTTTCATGTTGTTACATGTATTGTATGTTTATTCTTGGTTACATGTTTATGATTTTGTATTTTCTATGTACATTAGTATTGTTGATGTTTCCATGCATGAGATCATGGTTTTTGTATTGATATGGTCATTCATTGATGACTGGACTCTATCTAGAATGAAATTTATATGTTGATACACCTATGTGTTATATGTCTATATGACAATATGATTATATATGTACATGAATTACATTGATTAGTTGACCTTGTAGATGAGATATCCTCCCTAAATTATTCTAAGGTAGATCGGTTTACTGTGATTTGGTTTAGCTGAGATAGTATGCAATGTAGGAATGAAATCAAATATGAATAGAAAAATGGTACACTACAATGATTCTCCCTATGAATTAGATGAGAAACATGGCGTTGTAAACTCTTCTGACTTGGAAGACACACTGAGAAGTTTGAAGGAAGAAATAAGGAGTTGTAAAGTAGATAATGACAGACTCATATAGGAAAAGGAAAAATAAGTAGAGGCTAATGCATTAATCCTTTAAATTTTGTCAGATTTGCAGAAACATGGACCACCTTGGATCAACTATATACAAGAGGATGCGACTAATGGGGCATATGTTAGTAGGTCTCCTGGTGGTCACATGTTAGACAAAGATTTCACAATCAGCTGTGGCAGGTTCTTGGAAACTTGTGATAGGAGAGGTGACAAACAAAGGTATTATTCTAGTTCTAGATCTCATAAGCATCGTGATCATCATCATTATCATCCTTATAGGAGGAGTACCAAGTTATATTTTCTGGATGGTTTTAAGAAAGAAAAATCACCTACATTCTACGTAGAGATGAAAAATCCAAGAGATTCATAGGCATGGTTTCTTGGTATGAAGAAGTTCCTTAGGTTGCATGATTACTCAGAAAGCATGAAATCCATAATAGCTACATTCAACCTAAGAGGTAAATAAAATATTTGGTGGAAAGATGTGAAGAATGTCAAAGATATTTATGAGGAGGATTTGGGTCAAAGTCAATTTGAGATACTATTCCGAAAGGATGATGATAGGGAAAAATATTTTTATGAGTTAAATTTGAGATCTATGATTGATGAGGAGTACACCGACAGGTTCTCTGAGTATTGAGATATCAGAATTACATCAAGGAGGAGAAGTCCAAGATTCAGAGATTCATTATTGGGTTTTCGGTAACATTCAAAGACAAGATATATTTTGATGAGCCCAAATAATTGGAGAAGGCCTTTCAAAAGCTAAACCATTGTTATGAGCAATAAAATCGAAGATGTGAGACTAAGTCAAACTGGAAAGGTAATGCAAGGAACAAAGGTAAATGGGATAAGAAGCAATAAATAAATCAGGATATAGGTAATAAAGAGAATGTTGTGCCACATAATAAGTTCAATACATCTGGCAGAGGACGGGGAATTCAATTTTATGAGAAGAATAAGAATGCAGGTTGGAAGCCCTTACAATGTTGGACCCGTGGTAAATATCATTGTAGGAGATATTGAACACAACATCAAGGTGGTAGAATACATATCTATTGTGTGTAGGAGGCACAGACAATGGGATATGTTGGACAGAGTATTTCTAAGATCTATGTAGTGTTGGATAAGAGGCAAGCATATCAACATACATATATTATCGAGATGGATGGTAAGCTTTGTGATCAGCTTGTTTCTATTTTGATTGAACCTGGATCTGATTATAGTTATGTTAGTCCTTACTTGGTCGATAAGTGTGGTTTGATTAAAGAAGTGCATAGAGAATCTTGGTTAGTGGAGTTGGCAATAACTACCAATAAGTAAGTTCATCACTTGGCAAGAGCTGATGCATTTGAACTAAATGGTATCCCTACATTAGCACAATTGAATGTGTTTCCATTGGGTTCGTATGGTATGATTTTAGGTATGGACTGGCTATATCTTCACAAGACCAAGGTATATTGTTATTACAAGGCTATTGAGTGCTTGGATGAAAATGGGTAACAAAGAGTCTGATGGGGTAAGAAGAAATTAACATCAGTCAGAATGGTTACAACGATGCAGGCTAAGCGCAGTCGTAGGAAAGCATGTTTGTTGTTTGAAATGCATATTTTGAGTGAAAAACGTAAGGAATCTCAGGATGCAAATGCTTTGAGTAGGTAACCAGTTCTATAGGAGTTTCAAGATATTTTTCCCACATATATTTCATATTTTCCACCTCGCGGGGAAGCAAACTTTTCTATTGAGTTGGTACTAGGGGTAGCGCCAACATATAAATCACCTTACGTGAAGAGCACACCTGAGTTGGTACAACTAAAGCTGCAGATGAAATAGGTGCTTAACACAAGATACATTAGGCCTACTATATCACCATGGGGTGCATCGGTATTTTTTTTGAAGAAAAAATATGGTACTCTCATACTATGCATTGATTACATATAGTTGAACAAATTGACCGTCAATAACATGTATCCATTGTCAAATTATGGTGACTTGTTCGATGAGTTGAAGCGAGAATTTTTTTTTCTCAAATATTGATCTGAGATCAGGATATCATCAGGTACACATCAAAGAATATGACATTCACAAGTTAACTTTCCATACTACGTATGGGCATTATGAGTTTGTTATAGTTCCATTCAATTTGACTAATTATCTAGCTACCTTTATGTGTTTTATGAATAGTGTGTTGTGTCATTTTTTATAGAAGTGTATTATTGTATTCATTGATGACATATTGGTATATTCTAAGGATGAGGAAGAGCATGCCGAACATTTTTCAAAAGTGTTGAGATTTGCTAATAGAGAATAAGATGTATGCTAATCTTACCAAATGAAATTTCTTTCAGACAGGGGTACATTACTTGGGACATGTTGTTTCCAAGGAGGGAATAACAATAGATCCATAAAAGGTAAGGGCCATCATGCACTAGGTAGATCCTAGGAATGTGGATGAGATGATATCCTTCCTGGGATTGGTATTTTACTATAGGAGGTTCATCATGAATTTCTCACATATTTCTTATCCTATTACATCATTGAAGAGGAAAGGTAAGAAGTCTGAATGGAAAAAGGAGTGTGAGGCAAGTTTTGAGTAGCCTAAGTAGTTGTTGACACATGCTCCAGTGTTATGATCACAGATCCAGACAAATGTTTTTTATTATATACAGATGCTTCCAAGAGAGGACTTGGGGTATTCCTTCTGCAGGATGTATTGGTGGTATTCTGCGAGTCACACAAACTTAATGAGCACGAGAAGAACTACCTGACACATGATCTTGAACTAGTAACAACCATACATGCATTGAAGATGTGGAGCTACTATCTTCTTGGCAGGAGGTTTGCATTGATGAGTGATCACAGTGGATTGTGGTATCTATTTGACCAGCCGAATATGAAATCCAAACAATATATATATGCTTGGCTACGATTGGTGAGTAAAAGTTTGAGATCAGGAACAACAAAGTTAAAGAAAACAGGTTGGGAGATGCTCTTAGCAAGCGAATACAGGTAAATCACATAACAACTATGAGCTCCTATGGGACATATTTATACGATAAGATCTTGCAGGAAGGTTAGCAGGATGACATGTATATGGAGAGTGTGCATATTTTGCAATAGAGTGTAGGTATATGTACAAGTAATCGTATAGGTACAGGTAGTGGTATAGGTACATGTAGTGGTACGGGTGTAGGAGTGAAAAATATGGATTATCATCTAACACCAAATGGCTTGGTTAGGTTTAGAGACATGATATATGCACCTAACAACAGTGACCTCAAGAAGGTTACCTTGAGGGATTTTCATGTGAAACCATATTCAGGTCACCTAGGATATCAAAATACATTGACCGTAGTAAAGAATTATTACTATTGGTTGAATTTGAGGAGAGACGTAACAGATTTTGTGGCTAGGTGCTTGGATTTTCCATAGGTTAAGGAAAAGTGTAAGCATCGAGGTGGACTATTACAACTGATTGTAATTCCATAATGGAAATGGAAGGTCATTTCCATGGAATTTATTACAGGTTTTCCAAGGTTCATGAGACAACACGATTCCATCATGGTTGTTTTGGACAGGTTGCCAAATCTAGCACACTCCATTCCACTGATTTTTACATTCTCAGCTAGCAATGTAGAACAAGTATTCCTCAGAGCTGTAGTCACATTGCATGGTGTTCCACAGAATATTTTGTTAGACAAGGATGTAAAGTTCACTTCCAATTTTAGGAAGGATTTGTTTGCAGGTTTGGGCACATATTTGGCCTTCAGTATAGCTTATCATCCACATAAAATATAGATAGAAAGCTAGCGTCAATAGGATATTGGAGGATATGTTGAGAATTTATGTGATGCAATAGCAACGAAAGATTGAAGAGTGTCTTTTAATAATAGAGTTCACTTACAACAATGGGTATCATGAATTTTTGAGGATGAGTCCATTCGAGGCATTGTATGGGAAGAGTTTCAATAGTCCCATAATTTGGAGTGATCCAGTTAATAAGGTGTTGATTGGACCCGACATGTTGGTAGAGATGGAACATGAAATGAAGGTAATCAAGAAGAATTTGAAAGTAACAAAGGATATGCAGAAGATCTATTCAGATCATAACATGTTGTTTAAAGAGTTACAGGTTGGTGAATAAGTGTACTTGCACATCAATCCCAAGAAGATATCCTTGTTGATTGGATCATGTGCAAAGATGACACCTCCATATTGTGGACCTTTCAATATTCTTGAAAATATTGGTCCATTATCCTATCAACTTGCACTTCCTTCGATAGTGAAAGTCCATGATGTTTTCCATGTGTCATTTCTTAAGAAATATTTTAAATATGTTTACCATGTGATTGATTGGTTTGTATTGCAGGTGGAGCCAGAAGGAGAATTCCAACCAAAACCTCAGTGAATTTTGCATAGAAAAACACTCATGCTCCAGAATCAAGCAATCGAGCAGGTTAAAGCAAAATGGGAGAACTTTGGGCCCGATGAAGCTACATGGGAGATGGTGGATCAGATTGCAGCCATGTATCGTTACGTATTTAATGGTTGAGTGAATGTTTTAGTATATGGTGGTATGATGTTTGGTATATGTACATGTGTATGGATATAAATATTGCCACGATCTATGTTATAAAGATCCAATACATGGTATGGGTGTCATGCCATTATGATGTTATGTTGCCATGTTGGTTTTCTTCTCAGTAGGTTGATCATTATAAATAATGCAATGATCTAAGTTATAAATATACGTAGGGAGTATGTTTTGCTTACAATATTCTTGTTCGTGGTAGGTGTTGTTGAACATCGAGGATGCTGTTACCCGAAGGGGGTGGGTTCTGTAACAACCCTGGTGAAAATTCCATGTAATAAAAGAAAATATTGGAAAATTAATAAGCTAGGTCATGGGACATGTATTCAAAGTTAAATGTTTGGAAAAACATCCTAGTGTTGATCCTCATATGGTTTATTATTGCTATATAAATTGTAAGAGGAAATGGCTAAGGTTTTGGAAAGAAAAAGTTGCATTAATTGGAATTTATTTATGAAAATAATAGAAAATAGGAGAAAAGGGAGGTGAAAGCTCACATGTTCCATGTGAAGAGGAAAATTAAAGAAAATAAATTAAATAAAATAGATGCTTCATTAATAAAAAGGATTCTAGGGATCAGTTCATGGCTTTTGTTTAGTGCAGTTTGGAGCTCTCATTATTCTCTCCCTCTCTCTCATACTCTTGGATACTTAGAGTTTTCTTAGAGCACTCTTGGAGAGTGGGGCATACTTGGATACTTGGAGTAAGAAGGCAAAGGAAGAATAGGAAATTCTAAGAGGACATCGGGATCAACAACTACAACGTGTTTTGATTGCAGGTACTGAGTTTCATGCATGATTTACTCAGTAGTTTTGGCATGTGTGGTGTATGCATGTTGTTTATTTGTCACAATATTTCATTGGCATGGAGGATTGCCTAGATTTACAATCTATTTTCCTAGTCATTCCATTTCCTAGATATCCATGGTGTTGTGGGTTGATTTTATTGCTTGTTTTTCTGGTTGGTTTTCATGTGCCTTTAGTTATGGGTAGAGTTATTAGTTTATGGAAGCAGTAGTTGGACATACTCTCTGGAAGATTTATAAAAGCTTGGATTGAGTTACTATTCATGGAATCCTTGTTTGGAAAAACACTCTAGAAGCCCTAGGTGGGTTGAGTTACTTGTCCTGGAAGGCCTGGTTGGAAAAAAAAATTGGAAGCCCGACGACAACAGCGGGTTGAATTACTAGTCTCAGAAGCCTTGGTTGGAACAAACTCTCTGGAACCCTCAAAAACTTGGGTGGAGACCAATCTGGTGATGGTTTTGATATTCGACTGTGAGGTGGAATCACTAGTTGAGGGTTGATCTAGTTTTGCCTATGGAATCCCTAGTTTTGTTTTGATGGATTTGGTTTATGAGATACCACATTCATGTTTAGAATATTGCATAGGGTGACTAGTTGAAGAAATATTTGGCTCATCCATGTCTTTGGTCAGGTGGAACGTGGAATTCCCAGACTTGGTTTCATTTTTCTTATGAAAATAAGAGCCATTTTCCTCTTGTATTGATGGGTAGATATGATTGTTATTTTTTTTCTTATATAGTTGTTATGTGCTTTTCATTTTTTAACATTGTTACCGATGAAATAGGTAACCGCACTATTACCTACTTTTTTTTGGTAGCATAAAAAGCACTCAATTTTGAAAGGTGGTGATGCAGAATCACTCCCTTTATTTTGTGCACATTTTTGACACTCTAATATTTTTATTTATGAATTATGAATATTTGGTTTAAAATGTTAGTGATTTTCATGCTAATTTCGAAATGTATCGATGTAGCATCAACTTTTTTTTTTTTAGAGCAGTGATTTTCATGTTGGTAATAAAACACAAAACTTAGATAAATATATATATATATATATATATATATATATATATATATATATATATATATATATATATATATATATAAACAACTGAAAAAAGCCAATAAAATGTAAAAAAAAAGCAAGAATTAACTCGTAAAAATAAAAATTTAAACAAAAATAAATTAAAAAAAAAAAAAAGCAAAAATATTCAAAAATTATATCAAAATAAATGACAAAATTTGAAAAAAAAAACGTAATTTAAAGAAAAAAAAAAAAATTAACAAAAAAAAAAAATAAAAAAATTAAAACATTAAAAACATTTTTTTCTAAGTAATAAAAAAAACCATATAATTAAAAAAAAATTAAAATAGAAAGTTTAAAAGTAATTCAAATAAAAAAATTAAAATTTAGATAAAAAAAAAAAAAAATACAAAAAAAAAAAATAAATTTGAAAATTTAAATTAAAAAAATAATAATAATAAGAAAAAAAAAATACAAATTTTCAAATTAACCAAAAAAAAAAAAAAAAAAAATTAAAATTGAAAAAGAAAATTTAAATAGAAGAATTAAAATAAAAAACACTATCATTAAAAAAACAAAAAAAATGAAAAAAACCACGTGTAAATAATTAAAAAACAAATATCCATAAATTTATTGTTTTTTTTAAATGAAACAATTTATAAATTTTAAAAATGAAAAACTAAATAAACTAAAACATTTAAAAAAAAAAAATTAAATTAAAATTTAATAAATTTAATAAGTTTTAAATTTAAAAAAAATAATTAATCTAAAATATTAAATTTAAAAAGAAAATTAAAAAATAAAAATAAAAAATAAAAAAAATAAAAAAAATAAAACAAATTAAAACAAATTAAATTCAAAATAAAAATTTGAAAAAAATAAAAAAAAATTAAAAACAAAAAAGAAAAAAATCAAATAAAAAAAGAAAAAAATTATATATATATATATATATATATATATATATATATATATATATATATATATATATATATATATATATATATATATATATATATATATTACAAATTAGAAAAATATTAAAAATTAAAAAAAAAATTAAAAAAAAAACTAAAAAATAAATTAAAAAAACAAAAAAATAAATTAAATTATTAAAAATTAAAAAAGAATTAAAAAAAAAGAATTTTTTGATCGTGGTGGCACCACCAATCGGCCTCCCTCCGCGGCAGGGCGATTCTGGGAATTGGTCTCCCCATTGTGGGAGGCTGATTCCGGGAATTTCCCTCCCACCGCGGGAGGCCTATCCCCTAAATACTTCCCAGCAATGGGATTCCGGAGGCCTCATAGCCTGGGCAAGAGGCGGAGTTGACACAGTGCCACTGCAAATTAAAATTTTTTATTTATTTTGCACTTCTGTTTAATTTTTGTCTTTTTAATTTGATTTTTTTTCTTTCTTTCTAAATTCAAAAATTCATTTTTTTTTTTTAATTTAATTTTTATATTTGAAGCTAATTTGTTTAAATTTATTTTTGTTTTTTAATTTTTAATTTTTAATTTTTATTCATTTTTGTTTTTAATTTTTTTTTTCTAGAGGTATTTTTTAATATTTTTATTAAATTTTATTTTATTTAATTGATTTTTTTTCAACTATTTTTTTATTATTAAATTTTATGTTTAATTTTTTAATTTATTTTTAAAATTTATCATTTTGTATTTTTTTAATTTATTTAAATTTAATATTTTTTTAAAAATTTTTAAATTTTTTATTTATTATCAATACAATTACATTAAATTTTTAAAATTTTTATTATTTCAATTAAATTTGTGTGTTAAAATTAGATTTTTTGTTTTCAATTAAGCAATATTTTCAAATAAATTTGTTTTTTATTTAATATATTTTTTTAATATATTTTTTTCAATTTTTCATTTTTATTTGATTTTTAAAGTCTTTTAACTTTTTATTTTAACAATGTTTTTTATTTATTTTTCTTTATATTTAAAATTTATTTTTTATTTCAAAATTTATTTCTTTATTCATTTATTTATTAAAATTTAATATTTTTTTTTAAAATTTAATTTTGTATTTTAATATTAACCTTTTTTTTAAACTTAATAAAATCTAATATATATATTTTAATTTAAGTTTATATATATATATATATATATATATATATATATATATATATATATATATATATATATATAATTTAAATTTAATTTATTTTTATTGTATTTTATTTTTAATTAAATTTTCATTTTTTTACTTTTAATTTCAATAATGTTTTTTTTTTAATTAATTAATTTATTTATTTTAAAGTTTTAAATTTATTAAAATTTAATATATTTCTTTAAATTTAATTTTTATTTATTTATTTATTTTAAATTTAATAAACATTTTCTTTTTCTTTTTTAAATTTAATTTCTATATTTTATTTTTTATAATTTCTTTCTTTTTAAACTCTTTATTTATTTATTTATTTTTTAATTTAATATTTTTATTTTGTTTTTATTTTTGTTTTTTATTTCTATATATTTTGAAATTTTAATCTTTAAATTTTCATTTTTCATTTTTTATTTTTTATTTTTCCTAAATTTTAGGTTTTTTTAATGTTTGAATTAAAATTTTTATTTTCTTTTTATTTTTATTTTTTTTATTGCTATATATTTTTAAATTTTAAGCTTTTAAATGTTTTTATTTTTTAAATTTATTTTTTTCTTAAATTTTAGGTTTTTTTTAATGTTTGAATTTTAAAAATTAAAAAATGTTATTTCTATTTTTAAAAATGTAAAAAATATGACACAATTTTGTTTTTGTTTTTGTTTTGAGGGTGTTTTTTCAATCCTTTTTTCAAGAAACAATTTTGTTTTTATCATAATTTTATAAAATGTTGAAATTTGACCTTAAAAAAAAACCAAGTGCGTTCTGGAATACACTTTTTTTGTTTTTGGGGTGTTTTTTCATGTTTTTTGAGTCTTTTTGGGCTAGAGTTCCCGTTTTGAGGCCAGGTTAGCTATTTCATTGGTAACAGTGTTTTTTTTTCTTATATGTTGGTTATGACTGTTTTTTATTATGCTGATGAATTATGGCTCTGATCATGTTTTTATTCATAAATAAATGAACAATGTATTTATGCATAGATAGATGATAATGTAGTTAATCTGATGAGGCAATGATGCTTCTTAATGATTATCAAATAAGTATGAGACCCCTATGCTTAGATATGTTATTTAAACATGTAAATTACATATTTGTGACATGTGTTTACGAAATGCCTGTCATGGGTAGTAGGGGTCCAGTTAAGTCCCTTTTCAAGTGCTTTATTTTGCACCATTATTTCGATGTTATATTTCATTTATGAATTTGTCATTGACTTTTGGGAAGTGACCTCGGCTTTGGGCCTAAAAAAGTGGCTCAAATCTCGGGGACACTAGCATAGGTATGTGGGAGAAATTCTCTAGACACATGCATGCCTATGTTGTGGGAGCATCCAAAGCCTCCCAAATGCACCCCTTCCCATATGAATGGAGCATCTGTGGGTTTAATGGTATAAAACCTCAGTGGGACCCAGGTGTTGGTTACCTGAGTCATTTTTATGGCTCCTTGGAGTTTTGTTGCTCATGTGGAAGGTCTGTTTTATTTGATTCCATCGATTCCACTTCCTTAAGGTCACCTAGGAGGTTGAATCCTATCATAGTAACTCTTCATCACATGTTTACCCCGATTGGTTGATTACTTGGGTAGTTGTGGGAGGAGGGTGTTACATCCTAATCTGCCTAGTTTTTGGAAACGGCTGTAGTAATGGGGAGATAATTTTTCACGGCTATTCCACCTTAAGGTACTTATCTTGGGTTAAAAATGTAAACAAACATGATATCCCATCTAAATTCTCTGTAAGTCATTTTTTTATCTGCATAGGAATTTTTTCTATCTTGGGAATCCTTCAAGTTTTTCTGAACCTTTTTAACAGTTTGCTCCATTTATACTAGCATATCAGGCCCTAATAGTAGCTTATACTTTGGGTTACTCAAATTTTATGGTGTTTTACACTTCCTTCTATAGAACACTTTGAAGGGGCTCATTTTCAGTGACTCATGATAATTACTATTATATGAAAGTTCAACTAGATGAAGGTAATATTCCCATTTCCTTGGCTTCTGCATAACATACATTTTTAGCATTTCTTCAAGCACTCGGTTCACATGTTCAGTATTCCCATTAATCTGAGGATGGTAAGCGACACTGAATTGAATTTGGGTGCCCATTCCTTCAAAAATATCCTTCCCAAATGAAAAAATAAATTTTACATTTCTGTTTGATATTACCACCCTAGGTATTTCATGCAACCGAATATTTCTCTCATGAAAATGTTATGGATTTAAACAATTTTGTATGTAAATTGCACGAGAATAAAATGGCTTATTTTACTGAGCTTATCCACAACTACCATGATAGAGTCATTATGTATTTTTGATTTGGGTAATCTTGTTATGAAATATAGAGTAATGAAATCCCATTTCCACTGAGGGATGGGTAATGAATGTAGCAGTCCTATTGGGTGTTGGGCCTCGACCTTGACTTGCTGGAATTCCAAGAATTTTCTAAATAATATGCTACATCCCTTCTCAATGTATTCAGGAAATAACTTTTCTATACTGTTGTAAATAGTTTCTGGTATCCAGGGTGGGAAGCATATGGGATTCTGCGGAATTTATCCAAAATTAGTTGCTTAATATTTCGCTAATTAGGCACATAAACTCTTCCTTTGTAAGTTAACAAACCTTATTTGTTCATACTATAATTAGTTTGACTTTCAATGTTGAGGGATAATTTATCTTGTTGCCATAATTTTTTTTATTATGGATCCCTTCAGGTAGATTTCTTAATCTAGTCCAAAAAACTAACTTTTGTTTGAATATAGAATATTTCATACACACTATGAAACTTCTTGCTTAAGGAATCATCTACATGGATTTCCTTCCCCTTGAGATGTTTTATGTCAAAGCAAAACTCTCTTAGAAAATTGATCCACCTAGCTTGGCGGGAATGAAGGTTAGTTTTTTTAGAAAAACTTGTTAAATTGTTATGGTTGGTCAATAAAGTAAACTTTTTTCCAAATAAATTTCCATACTTTTAAAGCATGAATTACAATAGTCTATATCATAGGAAAAATACCTTTCTCATGCCCCTTCAACTTTCAATATTCTTAATCTATAAACCTTCCTTCTTGCATCAAACCTTTTCCCAATCCTTCTTTGCGACCATCAGTACAAACTATTCATTCTTTTGGAGGGCCAGTGAATTTTAGTATAGGGGTTGTAGTCAGTAAGTGTTTTACTAGATCAAATCTATCTTGACAGTATGTTGTCCAATTAAAGGTTTTTCAGTTTTTTTGAAAGGAAGTTATAGAATATGTGATTTTGGAAAAAATTCTTATAAAGCGATCATATTACCCTACGAAGCCCATGAAAGAAAAAATATTTGACACCTTCTTTGGGATAGGCCACTCCATGATAGTATTTATTTTCTGAGGATCTACATTTATTCCTTCTGTTGAGACTATATGCCCTAAATATTGTATTTGATTATTTTAAAAATCACATTTTCTATACTTAGCGTATATCCGATGGTCCCACAACATTTCCAACGCTATTTGACCATGTTATTTATGTTCTTCTAGGTTCATCGAGTAAATAAAAATTTCTTCATTAAAATTTAAAACAAATTTATCCAAATAAGGGTGAAATGTTCCATTCATTAAGCTCATGAACATTGCTGGTGTATTGGTCCGCCCAAATGGCAATACCATAAATTCATAGTGCCCATCTCGAGTTCGAAATGTTTTCTTATAAATCTCATCTTCCTTTACTCAAATTTGATGATAGCTAGATCATAAATGAATTTTTGAAAATATAGTGCCACCTTTAAATTGATCAAATAGATGATTAATTCTCGAAAAATAGTATTTGTTTTTAACTTTCAGCGTGTTTATTTTCCTATAATCAATTAATATTCGTAGGGTGCCATATTTTTTCTTTACGAACAATACAGGGGCTCCCCAAGGAAACACACTTAGATGGATATACCTTTTTTCAAGTAACTCTCGCAACTGATTCTTTAATTGTTTCAAATCTGTAACACTCATACAATAGGGGTATTTTGATAGTGGTGTTTCTTCCAGAATCACTTCTATCGTAAAACCAATATACCTTTTCAAGGGTGATCAAAAGCTAAATTTTTTCTCAAAAATAAAATTTCTCAGAATGACATGAAACCTAAATGACCATGTAGTTTTTTTCATCCTAATTCTGGCACAACTCGTTTCGTGGAAAACTGATATCGTATGCTCAAGATATCACATTCTATCAATTTTCCTAAACTAGAAAATTTGGCAAAAAATTGTGCAAACATGGAGCCTGGTCAGCAGTATGTACTACTGACATAGCATGCTGATTGGGAAGGTCAATGGGCAGATCTACCAATAGTGGATTTCCAAGTGGCATGGCATGGTTGGTGCAAATTGGTATTTTAATGGCATGTTATTATTGGTCATTGGGAAGGCCAAAGAGGAGGAGGCATGTGGCTCATATTGGGGCTGCCAAATGTCCCCCTCATTCTATGTTGAAATTTTGGGTTATGGGACAAAGCGACAGTGCAGGGGTCGAGCAAGAGAACCAAAGAATCCAAATAAGTGAAATAAAGATATTTGAACCAAAGAGTCGAAGTGGACACATCAAAGATCAAAAGGGAGTTTGCAAACATCTTTGTACCTCAAACAAAATATGGAACCATTGGTAGGAATTTTCATGCTTCTTATTTTCATAATGGTGTTGAAGAATGTTCATTTGCACCTTTTGGAAAGTATGGTAATGGAATTGGATCCAATCTCTTCTATAAAATGGGTTACAAGGGAGGAGGTCTTTGTGTGAACCAACAAGGCATCATGAATCAAATAGAATCGAAGGAGAGACCTCAGTATGAAGGCTTGGGTTATGTTGTAGTAGAATAATGGTATTTTGATGAGATTTATTATATATCGTGGACCTTTTTTCACAAAAGAGGACATGAAGAGGCAAGGTGTTTGACATTTCACCCATAGCTAGTACCTGCTTGGTTCTTCAAGAACAAATAAGACTTGAAGGTATCTCTAGAGAGAGATGGAAAAGATGAAGAAGAAAACAAATTAAGTTCTTATCACTATGAAAGTTCTACTCACCATGCAAGTTCTTCATGCAAGAAGATAAATTCAAAAAACAAGAAAAATAGGTATAAACATCTTGATGTATCAAATGTTTTTCAAGACAAAAAACAAAATTCAAATTTGAACAACTTGTTGAAGAGTGTACTTCCATGTAATTTTTTCCTTTTATCTAACCATAGTGTAGATAAGTACAAAAAGAGGGAAGGAATTATTAAGAGGATGTAAATTTCTATTGGAAAGAAACATGAGAAGGGAAAATTTAATCCAAATTTTGGGGCATGTCAGCCAAGAGGAGCTCAAAAGAACTTTTTAACTCATTGCAAAATCAGTGCAAATTGGGTTGAAAAATGTTGGAGACTATTTCCACATTTTCATCCTAGCAAGGACAAGTAAGTTTTGAATGTACCTGAAGAGAAAGAAACCACGGAAAAGGTGGCACGAGATGCAACCATCCCAAAAGTAGCACTAGAAGGAGAAGAAGTTAAAATAGAGGGTTCATTTACCTGGTTGGGTATGAAATGGGTGGAATATTTGTCCAACTAAAGTTTGAAAATATTGTTTTGCACTATTTGCATGTCCCATAGTTGGACTATTGTAAAAAGTGATATTAAAAAATAACTCACTTTAAATGAAACAATGTTTTTCTATGAGCATTTTCATGCTAGGTTTGGCTTGTGAATAGTCATTTTTAATGCTAGGTTTGGCTTGTGAATACTCAAGAATCATTTTGTTTTATATGAAGGTATGCTCAGAAATGCCTAATTCCAATATTTACATTCAAGCGTGAGTCAAGTAAACCAAGTAGTGGAACTTGTTAGTTCACTTGTCGTAGTATCTTTTTGGGGTATTATCCTTGATATGGGAATTTGCCGAAGATTTCCTTGAGAATTATTCTTGGGAATGATGTTGTTTTTCATGAGCATAGCGACATGGAAAATACAAGAAGAACATTGAACTAGAATTCAAATAGTTTGTATTCCTAGATTAGCTTGAAAAAGAGCAGTCAAGGCATAACAAACATTGATTTGATCAAGTTTGGAAGAATGGGGGAACTGAACCTTCAGAAGTTGAATTACTTAAAGTGATATTTTTGGGTCCAAAATATTTTCAATGGGGCAGAGTGATCAGGATCTAAATTTTTTCTCAAAAAAAAAATTTCAGAATGACATGAAACCTGAATGATCGCATAGTGTCTGTTGTCCTGATTCTAATGCTCAAGATATCATGTTCTGTCTATTTTAATAAACATGCAAATTTAGAAAAAAAAATTATGCAGACATGGATCCTAGTTAGGAGTCTGTATCATTGACGTGGCATGCTGACTGAGCAGGTCAACGAGTAGATGAATGAGTTGGTCAACACTGTTGACTGGCGAATAATGGATTGCCAAGTGGCATGGTGTGGTTCATGAAAATTGGTGTTTTAATGACATTTTATTACTCGTCGTTGGGAAAGCGAATGAGGAGGAGGCATGTGTCTTAGCCTGGGGCCGCCACCTGTCCCCATCATGGTATGGTAAAATTTTGGGTTATGGACTAAAGGGACTGAGCAGGGGTCGAACATGAGACCTACGCCAAACAAATCTCCATGCTTACCATCTCCTCTACATTGTGTCACTTAACCATATGGGCCGCCATTTCTATTTGAACTTTAACATTGCTGTTGTTGGGGGGAGTGGTGGCCAGCCCCTGAAACAAACACCACATGTCACCTTAACCCAAGACCAAGGGCGGATCGCAGGAGGCACTAAATACTAATGTGCCATTAATTTCTTAATCCATGATTAATTAACTCTTAAAAATGATTTATTAACGCATTTATGGGCATTCTTAACGAAATTAACCGTCCCACAATTTTCACAGCCAATCGGCGAAATTGTAGGACAGTTTGCCTAACTCCAGATGAATTTATAGGACTGGCCCAGATTTTGTGCAGTTTGTGGAGAGAATAGTGGGAAACTAGGAGAGGTCATAACTCCTTCAGTTTTTGACCAAATTGTATGTAAAAAGAGGCTAAGGTACCATTTTTTACTATTCGACACTTAATGGAATGGGTCTCAGGATCCACAGAGCACTCTACATAGGATTTTATGTAGGTTGAAGCCTAAGGGTCACATGATCAACCATGGTGTTGAAACAACTTATGGAGAAGTTTGACGAAGAATATATCCTTGTAGGGGTTGTCTATTCTTGATATTATTTCTGAAAGAGCAAATGCATTAGAGTTGTAACTTCTAATTCTTCTCTCCTCTTTATTTCTTTGAATGAGAGATTTGTTCATGTACTACAAGGTGTTTTGTGGTGCACTTGTAGCTCTTTGAACCTAGATTTTATGTTCTTGATGTTTATTCCTATTGTTTCTGATGATTTACATGCTTGACTGAAGGTTAGAATTCTCATGGGATGATGTTCTTGCAACAGTATGTTTCTTTGTAGGAGAAAATAATCATTCCTTTGGTCAGCATTTGTTGTAATCCTCTTTAGAAATAATTGAGCATAATGAGAAGGGATCATGCCATTAGAGCTGATCCAAGGAGATGTAGGCCAGGAGGGGTGATCTACTTAAACAATGGATGGTGTAAGACTGTTGATTACATGCTTCCATTGTATGTTTGATTTCATATAAAAGATTTCATGAACATAAATTAACAAAAACACATAAAACCACCTAATTATAATTTCCATTTGGAGGAAAAACCTTAGTCACAAAGATTTTTATTCTAAACATGATCTTAGCATAGTACCACTAATATTTCCATTCATGTCACAGGGCAGCCCTGAAATTTATTGAGGAAATATATAAGAAAAAATCTAAACAACAGGTAAATTTTCAAAGGTAATTATTTTCTCCTTGGCGTTAGAATATCCAACTTATACAACGTAAACCATACATAATTTTCTAATACATTTACCTAGCTAAGTTTTGTAATCGGTCATAACTTAATAAGAATTTTTATTCTAGAGTTTTATTTCATATGTCCATCTGTAGTGAGAAAGGTTATGGTTTTTTCCTTACAATTCACTAGGGACCAATGTCCTTCCAATTAATCCATTCCAATTAATACATCATAGGAATCTAAATGTAACATATTCAAATTGACTCTAATATGTTGTCTTGCTACCTCAATAAGACAATTTTCTACCTTAGTCATCACCCTTCGTTTTCCTCCCATAGCTAGTTGTACTAACCAGGGGTTTTTAAATTTATTAGCTTGTACCCAACATGAATCAACTATTTTGGGGCTGGCATAACTCAAGATTTCCCTTAGATATACCAAAATAGAAACAATAAAATTAACTATTTTACCTTCTATTTTTATCATTGAAGGTTGATATTCCACCTCGTGATCATCCAAAGCAACTGATTAAGTGCTCAAAAAAATGCACAAAAATGAAATTTTTCGGAATGGTGTCAAACCTAAATGACCAAGTATATATCCCAATTCTAAATCCGGTGCAACTTGTTTCATGGAAATCTGACACCGTATGCCCTTAGAAACATGTTCTCTTAGTTTTTCGACATGCAAATTTACCAAAAATGATAGCTGACAAGGAAAAAATTTGGGCCAGTGGTAGGTTGCCACATGGCCTCTTCTAGTTGGCCGAAAGGTAATTCTTTTTATTCCTATCAACCCTCGCCACTTTTTGAGTTTATATTGGTTGTTGGTTTGTCGAATTCTATTGATTCTGTGTGGGAAAATTTTTATTGGTCGGTTGGTGGCCAACCCCATGCTCCCACGTGGCCCAACCAGAGGCCACCACGTGGCAACACTGGGGCCATGAAAATATGTTTAAGGCCAAACAACACCGCATAGGGATTTGATACCACAACCTCATTTCTAACAACATGGAGTCTTAACCGAATTAGCCACCAATGTCCTTGTTTAAACATATGGCACAAACTATATTTAAAATGCATGTGGTGAAGGATTGGGTGAAGGGGCCATGGATTAGCCCCGACCCCCCCCATAGACACCATATAACCGATGGCTAGAGACCATAGGCGTGGCGGAAATGCTGCTTAGACTTTCGCCCAAACCATTGCGATCACCGCCGATGTGACAACCACCTTGACCACCTACGGTTTCTGCCAATTTTTTTAATTAAAAATAGAATTTAGTGCACCATATGGTTATGGTTAGATTTTCAGATTTCTAGCGTTAGTGGAAAAATTAATTTTTCAAAAATTTCACCCAGAATTCCAAAAAAAATTCACTCTGTTAGCTAAAAATAGGGCGAAATTGTAGGGCATATATGTATTTTGGGGAAATTGTGGTATAGTTAGCAGCAAAACTAGAGAGGCTCATAACTTCTTCAGGTTTTGACCAATTTCAGATAAGAAATAATCTAGAAAATCCTTTTTGGGTATTCTGAAGTTGATGGAACATGTTTTGAAGGAATTTGAGCATGAAAATGTATGTAATCATGATTTTAAGAATTATGAATGAGGGCCAAGTCATTGGAAGCTGGACCAAGGAGACGTATCCCAGGAGGGGTGAACTCCTTCATCATTCTTTGTGTTGTGGTTATTCTTATGGTGTAATTTTTTTTTTGTTTTTGCATATTTCAGATTTTATTTCCAAGCTTTATGTTTTAAAAAATTTAACATAAAGGCTCAAAAAATCAGTTTTTAACACTTGTAATTTACAAACCCTTAAGCACATTTACATTAAGATCTCATACATATCAAGTTTGGTATCAAAGATTTGTTTTTCTTTGCAGATGTGATGATTTAATTATTTTGAAATATATGTGATGCTTACGAGGTTGAAGCTCAAGAGAGGAGAAGGAAAGTTTTTGGTTGCAATTCATCAAGTTAGTTCAAGGACAAGGAGAGTAAGTATGCCATAATCTCCACCACAAATTATTCCTTAAATTGCAAATGAAGCTTCAGTAAACATGTCACATGAAGGATACCCTAAAAATTGTGAGAGGACTAAAACCACTTTAGGAAAGCATTCTTTGATATGACAATAATGGTTAAATTTATCTAGAAGGAGCGAAGCAGAAGGATGCAAGCTGAGAGCTCCAATTTTCCAAAGGGATATACATATTGAAAAGGAGAAGGGGGAGATGGATACAAGCCTCCAAAAGGTAATGGGAATGGTTAAACACCACCTTTGACACCACCATTCTCCTCACCACCATCTTCACCATCATCTTCTTCCATAAAAATCCCTTCACAAACACCTCAAAAATCTCCAAAAAGTCATGGTAAAACTCCATTTTTAAAGCTTGACATTAAGTTTGATTTCCCTATGTATGATGGAGAGGCAGATGTTGAAATATTAGATAATTGGGTACATCATCTTGAAGTGTATTGAAGGATAGAAAGAATCAAGGATGATGACACCAAGAATCATCTTGCTTCACTAAGATTTGAAAGTGCAACACTTATTTTGTGGGAAGCCGAAACTCAAGAGGAAATTAAGAAGAAAGGTAAGGTATTAACCTATTGGAATTATTTTGTTTCTTCCTTATGGAGAAAATTTTATCCATTAGCATACATGTAAAAGGCTATAATGGGTTGGAAAAACTTTAGGCAAGGTAAAGCACAAAGTGTGCAAAGCTATACTCAAGAGTTGGGAGAAGAACACTAATTTTTGGTGTAGATTTTACATCTCAAGAAACCTTGTTAAAGTACATTGGATTTTAGTTACCTAAGGCATACTATTCTCATGTTTAATCCTTCAAATTTAGATGAAGTATGTGTACATGCCACACATCTAGAGGCAAGAGGGAAATATGTTTAAGATGAGACGAGTGAGGATAACTTTGAGTCTGAAGAGAAATGAAGGGGTACCTTCAAGGGAAAAGGTAAGAAAAATGCTTCCATCAAGATGGAGAAAGAAAAAGTCACATGCAAACACTGTTCCAAATGTGGGCATGATGAAGATCATTGCTGGAAACTTAATCCAAAGATGATACCCAACAAGCTTAAAAACAAGGAGAAGGAGAAGACGTCTGCAACAATAACACATGATTTAGGTTCTGATTTAGGAGGTGAAACATAGATCATCAAAATGGGTTTGAAAGGTAATCATATTGCAAGTACTATTTCTTTAAGTAGTTAAAATAGTACTCAAGATGATGAAACAAGAATTGAACTTTTCCATGTTAGAGTTATTTCAAAGCGTACCAAGATTGAAACCCTATTTGATAGTGGTTCACAAGAAAACCTTATTCTAGAGGACTGAGTCAAGAAGTTGAATTTAGAAACCATTCCTCATCCAATACCGTATCCTTTAGGCTGGATATGTAAGAATTGAAACTTGCAGGTGATGAGGAATTGCATACTTAGATTTGCAATCACTGTAAAATTTCTTGATGAAGTTGAACTTGATGATGTTGCACTTTATATTTCTGGTATTGTTTAGGGTAGCCCATATATTTATAATAGGAGAGAAATATTGCATTTCTATGAGAATAGGTATCACTTTTTCAAGAATGGGATTGAGTATATTGTCAGAGCACATAGTAAGAAGGAAATTTTGTTTCCTATGTGTGCTGGAAAAATGAAGAGAATAGTGAATCATATCCAAAAATTTCTTTGTTAATGTTCAAGAATCAAGATGTTGTGAATGTGGCCTTTCAAGCGGATGCATCAAATGAAAATTCTGATTTCATTGATGTTTCTAATGGTTGTGATAATATTTTTCAGGAGTCTAACATGTTGCCTTCAAAAATACGTAAACAAGATGTGGTAAAATTACAAAAGCATGCATCATTGTTGAGGAGTGATGTGAACAAGATGTCGGTGTAAGAAAGTGCAAAGGTTAAAGAGAAAGCATCAAAGAAATTTGAAAAAGAGGGAATCGGGTTCAAAATTTCTTATTTTGGGTTTCACAATATATTTTCTTTGAAATGGGATGTTGTATGGCGATTACGATCACACTTGGTCAAGAGCCAAGCCAAGGACAATGCAATACACGCTAAACATCATCATGTTGATAGTGTTCGAGGTTAGAATAATTTCAAATTGTTTAAGTTGATTGAAGACTAAGGAGGGAACATGTTTACTACTTTGTAAATTCCGGGAAATCAAAACAAGATGGTATCTACAACAACAAGACAGGGTCTCTAGAATCAAGGAAAAAGATCAATTTTCATGAAAAGCTCAAATTGTTGAATTTAGGATAATTCTAGTTTATTGAGAGTGGAAGGGTGAGGGAGTCATACCCTCATCCACATGTTCAATAATGAAAGATATTTTGGAGTCCAAAAGCTTCCAGTGTGAAGGTGTGATCAAGTGCTCAAAAAAATGCTCAAAAATGAAAGTTTTCGGAATGCTGTGGAACCTAAATAACTGCATAGATCTTGTTATTCTGAATACGAAACAACTTGTTTCACGTAAAAACAATACCTATGCTCTCAGAAACGCATTCTATTCGTTTTCCCAAAAATGAAATTTTTTCAAAAATGACAGCCGACGGGGAAAAAATTTAGGCTAGTCGCAGGTTGCCACATGGCCTCTTCTGGTTGGTTGAAAGGTAATTTTTGTTACGGCCTATCAGGCCTCGCCAAATTTTGAGTTTCTACTTGTTGCTAGTTGGCCTACTTCTATTGGTTATGTTAGGCAGAATTTTTATTGGTTGGTTGGTGGTAAACCACATGCTGACATGTGGCCCAACATGAGGCCACCATGTGGTAGCACAGGGGCCACCAAAATATGTTCAAGGAGAAACTGCACTGTGGAGGGATTCGATATCGCAACCTCACCGCTAACAACAAATAGTCTTAACCAAATGAGCCACCGAAGTCCTTGTTTAAACATATGGCACAAAATATGATTAAAATGCATGTGGCAGAGGATTGGGGGAAGGGGTTGAGTCTTAGCCCTGAGCCCCCCATATACACCATATAACCGATGTTCAGAGACCACAAGAATGGTGGAAATGGAACTTAGATTGCCTCCCAAACAATCGCACGCACTGCCCATGTGACAACCACTTTGACATTCGATGGTTTTTGCCAAATTTTTTAATTAAAAAAAATAATGTGCCATATGATTATGGTTAGATTTTCGGATTTTTGGCATTAGTGGAAAAATTAAGTGTTCAACAATTTCACTTGGAATTTCAAAAAAATTTCACTTCGTTAGCCAAAAATAGGGAGAAATTGTAGGATTGGTCTGGATTTTGGGGAAATTGTGGTGCGGTTAGGAGGAAAACTAGGGAGGTTGATAACTTCTTCGGTTTAGGACAAATTTCGGATCAAAAAGAGTCTAGAAAGGAATTTTTGGGTATTCTTAAGCTGATGGAACATGTTTTGAAGCCATTTAAGCAGTGTAAATGTATGTAATCATCGTTTTGAGCATAATTAAAGAGGGCCAAGCCATTGGAAGTTGGACCAAGGAGACGTAGCCCAGGAGGGGTGAAATCCTTCACAATTTGTTGTATTATGGTTATTTTTATGGTGTAATCTATGTTGTTTATGTATATTTCAGAGTTTATTTTCAAGCTTTATGTGTTTAAAAATTTAACATAAAGGCTCAAAAACTCAGTTTTTAATACTTGTAATTTACAAACCCTTAAGCATATTTACATTAAGATCTCATACATATCAACAACATTGATTCTTGGCATACTTATTGCTACATATACAACCATAGAATCCTCTTGCATGTTAGAAGTTTGTTCTGTTATGGTACGATGTGGAAATTTCTTATAATAATGAGGTGCCCCATAACCCCAACATTGCAGGGGAGGTTTTTTCACTTAACTTAGTTCCTGTTTGCTAGAAACTTCAGTTTGTCGGGGCTCATTCTACAATTTATTTCTTTGCTGATTTTTCCCAAATTGTTCACTTTGTTGTCCTTTATGTATCCTCTTGGTATCGATGGGTTTTGGATTTCTGACATTTGGGAAAAAAGTTTGTCCTTTCCTATTTTACCAATTCCTTCTACCCTCTCCTTTTTACTTCATCTGTTGGTAGAAAAGATGAGCCTTGCGAATTGTCTCGTCCATTATCCTGGGATTGTCAAATTTCAATATTTCCTTCATAAATGTCGACAAATTGCTAATGAAGCGTTGTACCTTACCTTTATCCTCCCGAATGTATGAAACATATCACAGTAAGGATGTGAACTTAGTTAGAAGTTTATCCATGGTTAATTGTCCCAATGTCTTACTATGAAATTCCTAGGCTTTTTCATCATAAATTGATTGGTTAAATATTTGTCTTTAAAATGTTTCTAAAAACTTTCCCATGTTAAACCTCCTGCTCTTTAATTCCCTAGAATTTCTTAGTTTCTTCCCACCATAAGGTGGATTTTCCTTGTAGTTGGTAAATAACTAGTGTAACATTTAAATTATCTTCATATTTGTAGATCTGAAAGTATTTGTTCATATTAATGAATCAGGACTTTGAATTTTCTTTGAGATCTCCATCAAAGGTTACGGGTTTAATATTTTTAAATTCACCTTCCAATTCAACCTTCTATCTTCTCGTCCCCTTACGACCTAAAATGCTATCATGTTATTTGTTGTTATTGTTACAAGCTATTTAAGACTCGAAATTTTCCTCTCTATCCTGATGAGCTTCCATTTTTTTTTCATTATCACAGTTGGGATCAGGATTCTTGGATTTTTCCTATCAGAGAGGATTTTCAGAATTATTTCCTGATCTAAGCACATTCTTTCTTTATCCTCTCTTAAAATTTCCATCTTAGCTCGTAGTTGTTGAACAGTCTCCACCATCATGACATCCATGCTACATGATTCTTCTCCGAAATGAACCCACATTTATGGGTTCCCTTCAACCATAAGAGTAGATATAGCTCCAATAGTTGGTTGTATGAATATCGTTCCTCTCCTCATCTATTTTCCACTCTGTGCAACATTACACACATTTTTATTCATGGTGACCCAAATAGGTCCCAGTGTTGAAACTCGGTGCTATGATACCACTTGTAACAACTAACCATTCCCATTTACCATAAGGCGTAAAACACATATACAATAATTAAAAAAAAGACACACTTCCATATCTTCCCATGGTTACCTTGATCTTTTCATTAGAAGGGTTGGTTAAGGAAATTAATAAATTTTATTATAAATGATGAATTACATTTAATATGTGATTATTTGTTGTGGTACAAATATATCAAATTTTCTTTCTTTGCTGGACTTTGGCTTCTAAGTATTATTAATATCATAAGGTTGATGCACTTTGTTACACAACAATTTTTCATCGTCCCTCCAATCCCTCGCCCTGCATATTGGAGGGTATTTTTCGTGACCTGTGAGCAGTGTCATACTCTGCAAGTACTTTCTTTTCATCCTTCTGCATAAGGATATGATTTCTCCTGTTGAACATTTCCTCAGAAAGCACCCAAAACCCCATGTTTTGGCATTGGCATGGGTAGTCAGTTCATCCCTCGCGCCAATGGGGAAAATATACACTAGAGGTCACGCCAGCTGGCACTCTATCCCTGTATTGTACCCTCGCCAACCTGTTTTGGAATGCTTTTTAACAAATTGGAGGCAGAAGTTTCCTTTAACCACCTCGGGAATGACTCATTGAAAGTGGTTAAACTCGATAAACCACGGATCTCTACCTTTAGAAAATGGTTGATGGAACATTATAAGATTATAGGACTCCCCCCACGATTATAGGGATCCTAAATTCTCCTTCTCCCTCTATATAAACAAGCCTTATTCCTTTACATTAGCAAGCTAAAAAAGAACTGAACATATAGCCAAGAAGCTGAGCTTGGAGAAGAGACATTATAGCTGAGTAATCATTATAGATAAGGTCGAACCAAGGAGGATCTCATAGAGAGAGCCCCATCTGAATTGTCGACGAGCTTTGTGAGATGTGCTCCACTAGAACCCTGCTGGAGGAGATCATAACATTGAAGCACCGGTTGTAATCTTCCTTCTTTAAATTAATATACTGGACTATGATATTTTTTCCATCTCTGTGTTATATTTATTTAATGCATGTGATTTAGTCTTCTTCGACTAACTTATAGTTATGAATGTGAAATAGTATGTTGTGTATCGTCTTCGTTTTTTGTGTATGTGCTGGTATCTAGGCGTGAGAACAAGCAGATCGTGACCTATTGGATCAGGAGCGGGAGACAACCATTCTTCTAGACGACACAACAACACAGGACGTAAGGTAGGTGATCTGCCAGGTCTTCGTCCCTTATTAAGTAGGAATTGATGTCATAGCATGTCTTTTTTGTGGCTAGACCGACTCTAGGGCTAATGGGATCGCCTCTATCCACAGAGGGGATTTACCTCACCAACAATTTAGTGACCATACTGGGGATCAATGTGAGTTTGAATTTTGTCTATTAGATATTATTCTTGGTATTTTCTTGCTTAGCTTGCCTTTCTGGATTCTTTTGCTGAGTCTTAGACCTCTTTTTAGCCCCAGAGGATCAGTTTTGACCTTTGTTTTTCCAAATTTTCATCTTTTTATAGTTGGTTTGATTGGCGCGGCTTCCAGCCTAACAGTCATGCCCATTGGTGCGATTTTCCTATTTATCACCAGCGCCATCCCCTGTCGGGCACAAATTATAGCTAGACAGTTGTGCCAATTCTTGTAAGTGCTAGGGTTTTCCTTGTTTTGGAAGTTTTGGTCCATCTTGGTGTCTCTGGGTGTTTTCTTCACTTGTTTTGAGTGCTTTGGGTTTGTTTGTGACTATGATCAGCCTTCTCCCTTCAATTGTTCATCCATTTCTTTTAGCATCTCAGCTTTAGGGCTTTCTAGTGATTTGGTATTCTGAGCCTCCTATTGGAGCTTAGGTCTCTTGTTTCGTGGTCACTTTTGTTAGTTGCTTGATTGCATTCAGCTCCTTGGATCCGTTTTGAGTGGTTGTTTCGGGTGAAATGATTCTTGAGTGAGTCTTGCCTCTTTCATTTAGTTTCACTTCCTATCACTCCAAGCATATCTCACATTGCTTTTATGGGTCCATTTTGACATCTTTCTTCGATTTGAGAGATTGTGACATTGATTTGAGTTTTTGTCGTATTTTCTTTTGAGTTTCTTGAGTTTCTTTGTTTCGACTCTTGCATTAGAATTTTCAAACTAGTGTGAAGATTCATTTTTCATTTTATTTAGTGCACTATTTTCTCTATTACATTAAAAAAAAAAAAAATTATTTTGTGCTTTCATTTGTTTTGTTTGCATTGTAGAATTGAAAAATATTTTGCATAACTAGCATTTGGCATTCTAGGAAAGATTTTTTGTTCTCATTAGTTTGCATCAAGTTCTGTAGTGAATAATTCTGTGTGCTTTCATTATTTGCTATCGCTTGAAATTCCTAACCTTTTTGTAGATAGCTCTTCATTGAACGAAATGGTATTTTATGGCATGTAACTTGCATTCAGGAATTTGTGAGATCCAACATTTGGTAGGACCTTGGAATTGAAACATAAATGCAAGATAAACTTAAAATTTATTCAATTAACCTAAGGAAACATTGAAACTTAACAAAAAAATTACTGGTCTAAGTTAGAGACGTGTTCCGACATCTTAAATCCTAGCAGTTGTCGCTTGCCATCTGGCTTCAGATAGTGCTAGTACGGACTTGTGCTCCCTGTACTGTCGAGTATATAAAGGGAGACCCCTATAGGCTGCATTCTTTTTATCCGTAGGAAATCGAATTTTCCTCCTTGTAATCATGATACACCGAACACAACATTCAGGGAGACTACCTACACGTACGTCAAGTCCTTGGTTGAATCTTCTTTCATTTTATAACCGAGGTGTATATGGAAGTTCATGGGGACCTGGTACACCCTTTTACCTAGACTACCTAAGCAGTCATTTTCGATATCTATTGAATCCATAAACTTGAAAAGATCATCGAGCACTTTTCCTTTCATGCTCACTTAAAATGGAAAGAGACTAGAGTCATCTTTGAATGTTTCTTGACTCTTAAAACATGAAACAACAAAATTTTGTTTCAATGTGGTAAAATAAACTACCTACGATTACACGCCCATTAAAGAATAATTACTTGGCCTGTATTTGTTTTGCCTTGGTTTTTTTTTAAGTGTCTTCATTTTAGATCTTTTTCCTTTTCTGGTGTGCTACATTCACAGTTACAGAACCATCAGTTTTGGCTACTAGCAGTCCTTTCTCGGATGATTCATCCAAAACTTCATAGATCTATGGGTCTGCTGAGCTTCAACAACTTGTAATCTCGTCTAAGTATCCCTTTGGTGAACCAGTGAGTTCCATTGGCCTCTTTCCAATGCTTGGTTTGGATATGGGGTTGGGGAATATTTTCCCCCTCTTACATTGGGATCACCATTTTTGGCTGCTATTATACTTCCTAGCCCCTGTACTCTTTTGCAGGATGTTACAGTGGATTCAGACATGGATTTTTCTGGTCCTAATGGCAGTGAGGGAATTCCAATTTCTAATGAACAATACCAAATCTTCCCAGAAGACATCCAAATAGAACCTGCCCAATCTTCACCATCGGTGTCTCTTCCAGCCAGATATAGGTCTTTGAGTCAGATTATGGCTGGTATTGCCTCCATGGCAACGTCCACCCCGTCAAGGGGTCCAGTTCTTCCATCCTTGGGTATGTCATCGACGACACCTATTTCATCATCGATGCCTTTTGTCACATCTGTTCCCACTAGGCCCACTATTTGTGTGGTTGCTTCGGCACTGATTGCCATTGCACAGTCATCAAGAGTTTCAACTATGGTAGAAAATTTGATTTCCATGGTAATCCCTGACGAGCTTTCATTTGAGGAGTATCGACTGGCTGTTTAGCAGCATAACTCCTAGACTTATTAGTCCCCTCAGGATCGTTATAGGTCTTATTTTTCTCATTATGGAGTGGACGGTACCCCGATTTATTCACTTTCATTTCAGCATGACAAGCAGGGCAACACTATCTACTTTCTTGCTCCTAAAGCTTATCAGTTTCTTTCCGGCGTTAAGCATCCCTCCAACCAACAAGGAGAACCCTTTCAGGGATAACCTTCAGTTCAGCAGGGGTATGCTCATGACCAACAAGGACAACCATTTTAGGGACAACCTTCGGTTCAGCAAGGGTATGCGTACGACCCATAAGGGCAACCCTTACAGGGACAACCTTCGGTGGACCAGCAAGGATTGTTTTACAGCCCGCAAGGGCAGCCTTACAATCCTCAAGGTCAACCTTTGCCAGCCCAGCCTGTGATCCAACCAGGGAAACCTCAAGGACCAGCTAGTGTTGTGTAACCAGCTCCAAAAAGAGAAGAAAAGAGATATCAACGCCTTAGAAATGAGCCACTTCGAGGGGGCAACCCCAAATACATTACATAAATGAACAATTCTTGGATGATACAATTTACAGCTGCTTTCTGCTATGTGGAGTCATGGGGCCATAATGTAATCCTAGTGGGCCTGATACTAATCCTAAACAAACCTAACAATAATAATTTAAGGGCATAATAATAACAAAATGGGGTACAAGGGTTCAATAATAACAATAAAGAGAGGTTACTAACAATAAGGGACTATACTAGTGATATGAGACTAACATTCCCCTCTCCTTCAAAAAGTGTTATCCTCAACTTGAGTAGCTCACAAGGTATACATATAAAAAAAAAAATGTCTCCATGTAGACTCTTAGGTGGAAATTAATTCTTTACTTGATGGAATGGTCACGGTGATGATTAGTAGTTGTGAGTTCTTGTTTATGACCATGCAATTTTAATATAGTGCCTCCTCATCAAGTTCGGCAATATTGTTTGGGTAGGATATTTTCTATAACCTTCTTTAAACATGAAACATGGAAAACTGGATGCACTCGTGAAGAAGCATGAAGCTCCAATTTGTATGCCATAGTACCAATCTTTTGCAACACCTTGTAAGGACCATAGTACTTTGGCGATAATTTATTATCCTTCTTAGCTTGCTTGAGGGACATTTGTTTATATGGTTGTAGCCGTAAAAATACCCAATCTCCTACATCAAAACTTCTCTCGCTGCGATGTTGATCTGCCTGTTGTTTCATTCGATTTTGTGCCAAATTCGGGTTATCCTTTAAGAGTTGGAGAACTTCTTGTTGATGCTCGATGTGATCTTCCACTGCTTGAACCTTCGAATTTTCTCTTAAAGATGATGTGATGGATGGTGGACGATATCCATAAAGTGCCATAAATGGGGTCATTTTTGCTGCAGTATGGAAGGAAGTGTTATACCACCATTCAGCGAGAGGTAACCACTTGACCCATTGTGTTTGTTTATCAGATACAAAACAACGAAGATATATTTCCAAACATTTATTTACTATCTCAGTTTGACCATCAGATTGAGGATGATAAGATGAGCTATGAGCTAATTGAGTACCCAAACAGGAAAATAACTCCGTCCAAAAATTTCCAGTAAAAATGGGATCTCTGTCGCTCACAATAACCCTTGGGCTTCCATGTAGCTTTTGAATTCTGTCCATAAATGTAGTAGCAACTGTACTTGCTTTAAATGGATGAGATAATGCACAAAAGTCTGCATACTTGGTAAGTCTATCAACTACCACCATGATGACACTCTTTCCTTTGGACTTAGGTAAACCTGTGATAAAATCCATTGAAATCTCCTCCCAACGTTGACTTGGAATGGATAAAGGTTGTAGAAGTCCCGGGGTCTTAATTGTTTCCACTTTATTCTGTTGGAAAACCAAACATTCCGCCACAAATTTTTGAATATCAGATTTAAGGCCATCCCAAAAAAATTCTTTCTTCACCCTGTGGTAAGTTTTTAAAAATCCTGAGTGTCCTCCTAAAGGAGAAGTGTCCAATTCCATAAGAATATTATGTTTTAGTTGGGAATTATTTCAAAGATATAAGCGATCTTTGTACCATAAGGAATCATTTTTCCAACTAAATGTATTAGATGTACTAGGATCTTGCTGCAACTTTTGAATGAGTGTCCATAAATCTTTGTCCTTCTTCCATTCATCTCTTGCTTCAGTTATCCAATCTTGTTGGATAATAGAAATGGCACAAAGCAATGCTTCTACCTCTTCATTCTTTCTTGAGAGTGCATCTGCAACAACATTAAGCTTTCCTTTTTTGTAGATTATTTCAAAGTCATAACCCAACATCTTTGTGACCCATTTTTGCTGCTCTTCTGAAGATAGTCTTTGTTCCAAAAAGTGTTTAAGACTATCATGATCAGTTTTTACCTTGAAGTGTCTTCCCATTAGGTAAGTTAGCCATTTCTTTAGTGCATGCAGTATTGCTAACATTTCCTTCTCATAAATAGGTTTCTGTAAATACTTTCCTTTGATTGGACGACTTTCAAAAAAAATGGGTCTTCCTTCCTGCATTAAAACTGCACCAATTCCATTTCCTGAGGCATCACATTCCACAATAAAGGTTTTTGTGAAGTCTGGTGTAGCTAAGACCGGTGCTAGGCACATTGCCTCTTTAAGACATTCAAAGGCCTTAGTTTCTTCAGGAGTCCATGAAAATGCATCTTTCTTCAATAATGTTGTTAGAGGTGCTGCTATTCTCCCATAATTCTTAACAAACTTGCGATAATACCCTGTTAACCCGAGAAATCCTCGTAACTGCTTTATGGTTGTGGGGACTTTCCATTCCTTAATGGCTTTAATTTTGTTAGGGTCTAATTTAACACCCTCGTGAGATACAATATGACCCAGATATTCCACCTCTTGTACTCCAAAGAAACATTTGGATGTTTTTTCATATAATTGTTTATCCTGCAATAGTTTGAGCACCCTGTCAACATGTTCAACATGATCCTTCCAAGACCTGTTGTAGATTAGTATATCATCAAAAAATACTAGCACAAATTTTCTAAGGAAGGGTTTGAAAATGGAATTCATCAACCCTTGAAATGTAGAAGGTGCATTGGTAAGGCCAAAAGGCATGACCAAAAATTCATAATGACCTCATGAGTTCGAAATGCTGTTTTTGGAATATCTTCAGTCTTCATTCTAATTTGATGATATCCTGAACGAAGATCCAACTTGGTAAAATAAATTGCTCCATGTAATTAATCCAATAATTCATCAATCACAGGAATGGGAAATTTGTCTTTAATGGTGAGCTTATTGAGCTCCCTATAATCCGGACACATTCGCAATGATCCATCCTTCTTGTGTACCAATACTACAGGAGCAGAGAAAGAACTTTGACTAGGTTGAATTATACCCGCCTCTAACATTTCTGCAATCATACGTTCAATTTCGCTCTTTTGGACGTAAGGATATATATAAGGCCTGATGTTTGGAGGAACACTTCTGGAATCAAATGAATAGCATGATCATGATCACGAATAGGTGGGAGTCCTTTGGGAGTTTCAAACACCTTGGAATGATTGTCCAAGACTTGTTGGAGATCTGCAGAAATAGATGATTTTGATGTTGGAACTTCTAGTGAGCATAATTGTGCAATTACGCCTCGTTGTTCTTTCTTTAAAAGCTTTGTCATGACATTAGAGCTTATTATCTTTCCCGGCTTCCCTGCAATACCCCGTAATTCGACTTCCTTTCCTTCTGAAAAAAATTTCAAGAAAAGTTCTTGAAAATTAAAAGCTACCGTCCCCAAAGATTGTAACCATTGTACTCCTAGTACAACATCAACACCTCCCATGGGAATGGAAAGCATTGGACTAGTCAATACATATTCCCCCATGGTTAGCTTGATATTATGGCATTTTCCAGAGCAATTTATAGTTCCTCCATTTGCAACCATCACTTGACATTCTGGTGCTGGGTATAGGAAACAATTTAATTCCTTGGCTACCTTACATTGAATAAAATTATGGGTGCTACCTGAATCAATCAACACTATTACCTTTTTCTTCTTGATTTTTCCTTGTATCTTGAGAGTTTGAGGAGTGGTAATTCCTACTAGTGCATTACACGATATGGTTGGATTCATTTCTTCCTCTTCTAGGGTTGGTTCCTGCTGTATATCCTCTTCTTGTTCATTTTCTTCTTCCTCTTCACAATCTATGTAAAATAATTTCTTCTCAGCACACTTATGACCTTGAGTGTATTTGCTATCACAACTGTAGCAAAGCCCTTTTGCTCTTTTTTCTTCCAATTGTTGTGGTGTCAACCTTGTAGGTTGTGGAAATCTAGGCGTAGCAACACTTCCTTCTTTATATAATTGAGTGGTAGGCTTCCTTGTTTCCATTACTTTACATTCAACTTTTCTTGCCAACCTGAATGCCTTCTCCAATGAATCTGGTTCCAAAACGCGAACTTCATGTTGGATATTATCCTTTAAAGTGCCTATGAAGAGATCGATCATGTGTTCCTCTGGAATATCAGTTACCCTTATATTCAATTTTTTGAATTCCTCAATGTGCTGCCCCACTAAACCCTTTTGTTTGAGATTTATCAATTGGCTAAAGAAGGTGTTGCTCTTTGTATCCTCATAATGTGCTATCATTTCCTCCATAAAAATTGACCAAGTGACAATTTTTTTACGGGAGCAAAGCCATCGACACCATACAAATGTATTTTGTTCTAAATGTAAAGTTGCAATGCGTACCTTTTGTGTGTTTTGCACATTATGGAGAGAAAAATATTGCTCCATCTGTAGTATCCATGTTACAGAATCATTTCCATCAAACTTCCTCATATCCATTTTTGGAATATGGTGGTTCTTCCCTCCAACAGTAGAGTTTATGAAATCATGATTAACATTTATTTTGTTCTCATCATGAGTTTCCTCCACTATCTTTTCACCATTAGGAAACATTTCTTGTATCAACTTTCCCAAACCTTCGATGTCTACTTTTAGATCTTTCTTCATGTTTTCCATGTTGTCTTTCATTTTTTCATCGATCTTAGCTTCCATGTCATCCATCTTAGCTTCCATACCCACTTCCATGCCATCCATCTTAGCTTCCAAACCACTCATCTTAGCTTCCACGCCTTTCTTCAAACCATCCATATTAGTTTCCACGCCCTTCTTCAAAACTTCCATTTCATTTTTTGTTGTTCTTTGCGAGAGAGAAATTTGTTGCACTTGCTCTTGTAATTTTGATATGTCATGTTGCCATTCTTCGTCTTCATGAGTCATAGTAGAGCCTTCTAAAGGCTTAATTGGTGTTGAATTCTTTTTAGGGGCCATTTTAGACTCCAATATTGATATCTATTCTACAATAGGCCCTTGCAATAAATTCAACTTGTTTTTTCAAACAAGACTTATGCAATTCGGAGAAAAAATACACACCTTTTACTTGCTTTCAAGAGCTCGATATTGACATTGTATTATCTCTGTGATTGAAGATATTCAATATCAGAAATTTAGCACTGAAGTAGCCCTCTGAATTCTCTTTTGAATGCCACAGGTTTGACCTGATTTGGATTCTCCAAGACAAAGTTGTGTCCAATCTCCCACAATGACCTAATTATGGATTGGTTCAGTAGAGCTAAATTGTACAACTTTCCACGTGTCACTTTTTCGTCTTTTGTCTCTAAAATAGATGTCCAAGAAACCACAGTCGGTGTACTTGTGACCGCTTTTTACAGCACTCCAATCCGATGCCCAGAGAGAGAGTTATTGAACTTTTCCCATGATCACCTCTTTGAGATGCAATTCAGGAGCCTGAAAAAGCACTACCTTCCACAGATCATATCTCCAAAAATGTTGCAAACCAAGCTCTGAAAGCTTTTGAAGAATTGCCTTAGGATTTCAGCTTCTCACCATATGAATTTCAGATTCTGAACCTTCGTATAACAAAATTTATAGTGAAAATTCTACGATGACCTGTTTAGGAGCCTGAAAAAATACCTAACTTCCATAGATCATGTCCTTGAAAATATTGCGAACCAGGATCTGAAATTTTTAGACAATCTTCCTCAATATTTTGGCTTCGCACCCTAAAAATTTCAGCTTTTGAAAATTTGTAGAAAGAAATTTATAGCGCAAATTCCACGATGACCTGTTTGGAGCAGCGAAACCCTAGAATCCAAACCTCTAATACCAAATGTTGTGTAACCAGCTCCAAAAACAGAATAAAAGAGATATCAACGCCTTAGAAATAAGCCACTTCGAGGGGGAAACCTCCAATACATTACATAAATGAACAATTCTTGGATGATACAATTTACAAAACCTCCTTTCTATATATACGAGTCCATGGGGCCATAATGTAATCCTAGTGGGCCACAATGTAATCCTAGCCGACCTAACAATAATAATTTAAGGGCACAATAATAACAAAATGGGGGTTACAAGGGTTCAATAATAGCAATAAGGGGGTTACACTAACAATAATAAGGGACTATACTAGTGATATAGGGACCTAACAGCTAGGCAGCCGGTATATCAACCCGAACCTTCATACGGTCCTTGGGGGTCGATTCATCCATCTCAACCCTTGGTGCAACCTCAACAACCCTATCTTATGATTAATCCAAATGTTGCACAGCCAGAGCCCTCTTATGGTCCTGCTCCAGGTCAACCTGTTTATCAGGCACAACCTGGCCCACCGCAGCCATCAGGCCAACCCGCTCAACTGGGGAAACCTAGTGGCCCTCATCAGATAGGTCAACCTACGCAGCTTATTCACTTTTCTCAGCCACCTCTCTACTCTATGCTGCAGCCAAATCAACCGCTGTGCCTGATGTATTCGAATAAATAGGGCCCCACTTATCAGCAACCTCTTCGACCCCAAGGTGGTTATTTTCCTCAAGGTCAATATCAACCAGTCTACAACCCCCCTCAAGGTTCTACGTATTACCCTCAACCACCAGGCTATACTTATACTCCAGAGCAGTTTCCTTATGCTACTCAATCGGGACCCTCGTATACTCAGAATTAGTATCCCAGTTATCAACCCCCGTATCTTGGTTCTCAGCCACCATATCAAACGAATTAGCCAGCTTATACCCCTTATGGTTAGAATTCTCCAGGACAGAACTAATGGGGGCAGATTTATACTCAAACAGGATGGAGTATAGGTACGGGTCCTTATCGAGGACCTGCCATGCCATTTAATCCTCAATTACCTTTCCTCGCTACATTAGAGTTATCGGATGTGTCCAAATTGACAAATGATCCCATTCTTCATAATCCATATTGGCCTCTGGTCTCGAAAAAGGTTCCTAGTGATTGTCCCAATTTTGAGAGCAAGTCTCGAGAGGACCCCCAAGCTCATGTCATGGCATACCATTTATGGTGTTCTTCCAATTCTTGGGTGGACGATTCTGTTTGTCTCCGTCTCCTCCAGCGCACTCTTACCGGAGTTGCTTCCAAGTGGTATATCAAACTGCCGCGTGGCATCTTTCAAGATTTCAACACTCTTGCTATGGTATTCCTGACTCATTTCCAGTTGTCGGTTCGTTATGAAGCTGGGACACATCTCCTCACATCCTTGAAATAGGACCGACCTACCCATATCTCGGACCACATTCATGAATGGAAATGGCATTGTCATTTGATCAAGTTTGAAATTCTTGATAAACTTCTTACTCATTGGTTCACTACCTCTTTTTCCAATCAGATTATGAAAGACATCGCCATGGGGGCATGTGTAATCGAGGAGAAAGCCATTGCTCGTGCCCAGTACCTTGATTTAGTGTACTCTCAGTCAGGCATTTTGTATGACATCTTGACTAAGGCTCCATGTCCTGGGACCTGTAAAGCGTCGAATACCCCATCAGTCGACAGAATTATTGGTCCTGTATCTCAGACTTCACATAAGTCTTCTAATGGGAAGCATAAATCAAATTCTTCCAATAATTCTATTCCTCGGGCTTCCCCATATTCTGGTAAACCACGGAGGTCAACACTGTTTAGGCCAATCCTGTGGACAAGACTTCCAAGGGGAAAAATAAGGGCAAAGGCAAGACTAAATCCGATGCCCCAAAACAATAATCGTCTAAACCTCATGCTGATGATGGTTCACAGCGAAAGTCAAAATATTCCTATCTCATTTGTGAAGAGGATCACTACACTAAGGATTGTCCTTGACGATCCAAGGCTATTCAAATACTCAAAGGCACTAAGGGAACTCTGGAGGTCCTTAAAGAATCTTTCCCATCTCAGCAGACCCAAATGGTCGATCAATCGGTACCATCTGTGTCGTTCGACTCTCAAGTTTTCATGATGAACGGTTCTGCACGCATTTCCATCGCTACTTGGTCGAAGGATTATGCCAGATCATACTAGGTAGCCGGGAAAGAGATCGTTGATGGTCCTCCTCCCCCACCTGCCTCTGGTCCCCTTGAAATTGATAGGCCCAGTGCTGAACCCGTTATACGTCCACCTTCCAAAGGTGGTCTCCATAAATCTTCTTATAATCCTAACGCCTGTGATGCTCGGCATTATAATATTGTTGAAAATTTGGCGAAAGAGCCTTCTGTGATTTCCACATTATAATTTCTCCAAAGTTTTCCATCTCAAAGGAAAGCATTGTTATCCGCGATCGGAGGGATTGATCCTACTGATTCTAGCCTTCTCTCTTTCGATCTAGAGAATTTTCTCCCCCGACTTCTGCACCAAATTGCGCTTGTTATACAAGTCGGTATTAATGGTCTCAACATCCATAGGGTCATAGTGGACGAAGGTGAATCTACCTACGTCATGTCATATGCTTTTTGGAAGGCTATTGGCTCTCCAGCCATTAATTCTTCACCCAATACCCTTGAGGCATTCGATGGAAGGGAATCAAAGCCCTTGGGTGTTCTCGCTAGCTTATTGATCACATTGCAAGGAAAGATAGTCAACGTTGAAGTAGAAGTCATTGATGCCAAAATCAACTACAATATTCTACTCGATCGCAATTGGACTCACGCTATGTTGTGCATTTTTTCCACCCTCTTTTGACTTCTGAAGTTTCCACATGAGCGAAAAATTATTACTGTTGATCAATTGTCATTCTTTACCTCATCTTCCGAGAACAACATGCCATATGTGGATCAGATTCCTAATCCCCCTGACAGCATAGGGCTGGGTATTTTCAAAGATCCCGCTCTCATGGGTATTTTTCCCTTTCCACCACCAAATACCATTCAATTCAATAGGGTATGGTCAGATGACCCTTGTATCATCCCTTCGCCTGAACAGGTTGATTCACCTGGAGATTCGATGCCGCTTAGTCTCATCGAGATCAACTATTGTGACCTAACAGCTGCATCTGATTCTCCTCCTCCTGAAGCTGCTCCTTTGAGTGTGTCTCTCTATGCATATTCTTAATCCCCCTGGGTCCGCGATGCGGATTCGCCTGATCCTCTGAAAGAAGTGTTTCCATCTGACGAGGCTATCATGGAAACAATGTCTTTCGAGGATCTACCGTGGAGCGATGGTCATCATCATTCCTCGTTTATGCCTTGCCTTGGGGGAATGTCTAATTGTCTTGAGCACTTCGCATCCCAAGTTCCTTCTCAACACAACATGTGTGCACTGCCTGTTCCACTACATCCTGTCACTACCATTGGCCCTTTTGCCAAATGGGGCATAGATTTTATGGCATGTAACCCTCGTTCTGCCAGGGGGCATGCCTATATTATCATTGATGTCAATTACTTTATGAAATGGGCTAAAGAAATGCCTACATTGGCTGCAGATGGTAAGACAATGACACAGTTCATATTCAATCATGTTATTGCTCGGTTTGGTGTCCCTCAATCCATCGTCATTGATCATGGTTCCCATTTTCGAGATTATATGATGGCAGAGATGACATCTAAGTTGGGTCTACATCACGACAGATCAAAGCCTTACTATCCCCAAGCTAATGGCCAAGTTGAAGCTATAAACAAGGTCCTTGTTACCATACTTCAACGAACAATCGGGATCCACAAATCAAAATAGCATCTCATGTTCTTCTCAGCTCTATGTGCTTACCAAAGATCGATAAAAAATGCAACTGGGTTTACCCCATTTCAATTGGTATATAGTCTCGAAGCCATGCTTTTGATTGAATGTGAAATCCCTTCACTTAATTTTGCTGTGGAATTACTGCCTGATACTTCGCCTGAAGAAGAACGTCTCCTCTATTTAGGGAGATT
The DNA here is from genome assembly GCA_034641835.2 of Pinus albicaulis. Classification (NCBI taxonomy): domain Eukaryota; kingdom Viridiplantae; phylum Streptophyta; class Pinopsida; order Pinales; family Pinaceae; genus Pinus; species Pinus albicaulis. The sequence goes on along the minus strand of CM076569.1, from coordinate 381,579,092 downwards.
AGACGAAACTCATCGCTTAGCTGCCTTAGTCATTGAAGCACAGAAGAAGCGAGTCAAAGCCCATTTTGACCAATCAGTTTCTCCTCGTTCTTTCATCGAAGGCGATCTCGTTCTTCCATATGACCAAGCTCATGATAAGTTGGGGGCAGGAAAATTCCAACCCATGTGGCATGGGCCCTACATCGTTAAATGTATGTTGTAGAATGGGGCTTATGAGCTCATTGAATATGAAGGGTGTCCTTTATCGCAGCCCAGAAATGGGTTGTATCTGAAAAAATATTATGCCTAAATTATTCACGCGTGATATGTGTACATAGGTGATTTTTTTCATTTTGTGTGCATGCTTTGGTGTGATGTGCTTTGTGTGCTTTTTTCTGCTTATTTGGGTTTTTTTTGCTATGCAGATATCTATTTCCCCTTATGTCAGTTTCGCGAATGGTGCCTCCCACAGTACCAGGAACTTGTCTTTGGCAGCCTAGGTAATTTATGATCCTGATGGTGAGTTGATTAACCTACAAGGTGTTTGTATGGGACCAACCACAAACAATGTCACTGAATATAGTGCAGTTTTGGAACTATTAACTGAGGCAATCAACCTTGGCATACACACATTGCTTGTTAAGTTGGATTTGCAACTTGTTGTTCTTCAATTGAATGGTCATTATTTGGTTCGAAACCCATGCATTTTGAGATTTTATTTGCGTATTCGTTTACTTGAACAAAATTTTGATTTCATTACATATCAACATATACCAAGACGAATGAATACATTAACAGATGCAATAGCTAACATTGTGCTAGATAGACATTTGCGTAATTTATAAAAACATCATCATATGTACATAAACCCATGTAGAAAATAGATGTATATATATATATATATATATATATATATATATATATATATGTGTGTGTGTGTATATATATATGTATATATATATATATATATATATATATATATAATTTTTTTACAAGCCGTGTATATCATAAAACCCGCAAAAAGTAATATATGTCTGTTTCGGTTACATCATGAGACAACTTGTCTCTCCAAAATGTGAAGAAATTAAGCCTAAATGCCTAGTCGGCATGGTGCTCATGATAGCACGTCATTGCCCGTACCAACTGCCTCAACAAGCTGTGAATATGGCTTGGAACTCCCACATTGTGCCTCTGGTAGGCTCGAGGTATGTCATCAAAATGGGCATAATCCAGGACCCCACAGGTGATTCCCTCCAGGTTCTACACTAACTCCACATCAATACCCTCACCCTGAGGATCAGGGTCACGATGAGTTTGCCTAACTATTGGAGACATACCGGCAGGATGCTATGGGCCAACATCTGCATCCATATGAGATTAACTGTCAGAACAGGCATATATACCAAAAAATCATAAAAATCATAAAAGTAAAAAACGAGTCTTACCAAGTTCTTCATCCCAATCCTCTCCCTCTGGGAGTGCGAGGTCTAGGTATTTGGTAAATTTTGTGCTGGTGTAGGGCTAATCCTCCACAATGATCAGCTGTCGTCGGAGCCAATAAAAATACTTTGGCCTCTAGGACATCTACTGGCCACCCACTGCTCTGGGCATCAGTGTCACCCATCGGGCCATCTGTTGCTCTCTCAGTGGTGGCTCCGGGACTATAGCCTCCTGGCGCTGAAATATGGGTAATTGTTCCAAGAAGAACGATACCAGAATCAACCTATACCCAAACTGCTTTAGTTTGGTCTTCTTGCATTTGGTGAGCTGTCGTTTGATGTTCATGGTTACGGCCTCGACCCAGTTGAATATGGTCAGGTTCATACATTCTGATGCAAGAAGCAATTGTGTCTTCGTAGCCTCATGTAGTGCCTGTGATCCCGTCGCCTGCATGATAGTGTGTAGCACTACTCTCAATGCTAGATCAGGGATAGTTTGGATGTCCACTTTACCACTCCCTGTTACTTTTTGTGGCCCTGGGCACACCTTGTTCATGACCATTGTCATGCTTTCTCTAGAAGGCCTGGTACTAGTTAGAATAGGGAATTTACCTCTACATGATAGTTCAGTGATGAAATATACATCAGATACTTCGAGCTCAAGCTCTTGGTTACGAAGTATGAACTTCTCTTGATCTTTGTCCCAAACGCTGATGAGATACCGAAGCAATTCGGGTTGAGCCCACAAACATGGTGTCAGGAAGAACTTTTTGAGCCCACAATTCTTGAGGGAATTCATATAATGTTCATTTTCCATTGCTTGTTCATCCTCTTCACTATGATTTCTCTCCTTCCACTCGATTACCATATTTTTTTACTTGGTACCTGCATCAATTGATCATAGGAGCATTGTTAGCCCCCTTGGGTATTAAAATTTACATTCTATTGGTTGCATTTGAAATTTGAAGAGGATTTTGAGTTGTGCAGTTAGCGTGACTTTTTGGCTAAGAGTCACGCCACCTAGTGCAACCCCTGTGTAAAACATGGTTGATTGGTGTGGGTCCATGCCCGAAACCCGCGCCAATCGCAGAGCCCTAAATTTTTCCAATCCTCCCCTAAGGGATCTCAAATGGCAATAAAATGAAAGAAAATATAACTTAAAAGATGGCAAAAGAGGTCGGATCTTACCTGGAACAGAGAGAATTCGGATTGGTCCACTAGATTGTTCACAATCGACGCCTGAAGATCACAATAGAAAAGGGTCACTGTTGCTTTGCAAAGAGGTAGAAAGTGAAAAGTTAATATTTTTTACCACTGCTGGTCTTTTATAACTTTTCAAAGTCCTGAAATAGGTTTTAAAACATATTTTTCAATATATTTTCATGTTATTTTCATGGAATATGTTTTACACACATATTTTTGTGCAGCTACAGGTTTTCACGTGGTTTTGACGAAGAGATGAGTTGTATTTTATACTTTTTTGGACTCGGTAAAAAAATGAAAAAGTCACTACTGGAGTCACCTTTCATCTCTTTTCTGGATCTCTAAAACTGAAAATATTGCCAAGTTGCTTGTTGTTTTGAGCTTGTTAAATTGGCTAGGAAGCGATATCTACACAATATACGTCTACCCCTTTTTCGGGCTAGGATAGATTATTTACAAAAAAATAATACTCTAGCCTATCGCGACTAGGAGGTTTTCTCAGACACAGTTTTCTACCTTTTCAGATCTGACGGACTATTTATGAAAAGGTGCTGTTGGAATTTTCTTTTCCGCCTTCTTTTCAAACTCTCTAAATATGAAAATATGCTGAGTTCTTCCTTTTTCGGACTCATTAAAACCTGATGACATCAGATTCCATCGTCATGACGTTACTCGATTTCCTCCTTCCTAGGGCTCGTAAAATGTAATAGGTTGGATTTATCCGAAGGAAAAACTTACATCGCAAGCACATGCTATCCCCTTCAAGCTTGTTTTCAAAAATAATTTGGGTACTCACCAAAAATGGTGGGGGAAAATGGAACGAAGATCATAGTCATGTTGGCAGTATGTCGCTCTTGAACATGGCACTTGTTTGCATTCATGTCAGGTTGGGGACATCTCATCTCATTATCTGCTTGCTTCCATGGGTTTGGGTAATCTCTTTTGACCGCTCATCTGCTCTTTGCCACATCACCATGACCTCAGATCCCTTGATGTCAAATACTGCCAAATCCAGTGTCATGTCGCCAATATGTTCAGGAGAAGTTTACCTATACAGTTTTGAACCTCCCTCTGATTCTCTATTGGTCTTGATTCACAAACATCATATTCCTCTGTCTCGTGTCGACGATGTGGGAAACATTATGTCCCACCTTCGATCAAGGTCACTTCCTGCCGACTCCAGCTCATTATCCAGGAAGCTGGTCTAGAGACTCCCTTCTGGTACCTTAGAGCCCACATGCCTCAATGGCAGGTTCTTCACACTCGACGTAAGGTCCACACCATTGGCCTTCGATCGATTGACTCTGTGGGTGTTCGACGTCATACCACTGTTCGCATGCCGTGGATTGTACCTTTTGTACCTTGAAAGCCATTATCATTATTGGTGGTTTCTCTCGCGTCTGTTAACCGCTTTCATCATTATTTGGTAATCAAACAATGTTCTTGCATGTTCGACTTCAACTCACATATTCTGATGCTTGAATTTGTACCATGTTCAGGTCGAGATGTAGTGAAAGACCTTGGGCTTTGTCTGATGAAATCCAGGCTGCCGGTTATTTGTGGATTATTATGAATTATTGTATGACTCCTTTGATTAGATGGCTACGACCAACCCTGAGTCTATTTATTGATCCCTACTACTGGATGGTTGTGTCCATACCTTCGATCCCATTGTTTATATACTCTCTTATGGATGGTTGTGCCCATGCCACATGTCATATATCAGATTTATCAGTTGTAATCGTACTTGCAGGTTTTCCAACAATAGTGTTTTGGTCGAACGTGTTCTCATAAAGCATTTCACCCCTCCCTCTCTCTCGTACCTCATGCTTTAGGGGGCATCTATTACACAGCAATTTGTCACCATCCTTTCACTCCCTCGCCTCGCATATTGGAGGGTCTTTTTCGTGACTTGTGAGTAGTGTCATACTTTGCAAATACTTTCTTTGCATCCTTCTGCATAAGGATATGATTTCTCCTGTTGAAAATTTCCTCAGAAAGCACGCAAAAACCCATGTTTTGGCATTGGCATTGGTAGTCAGTTCATCCCTCGCGCCAATGGGGAAAATATACACTAGAGGTCACGCCAGATAGCATTCTGTCCCTGTGTTGTACCTGCGCTAACCTATTTTGGAATGGTTTTTAACAAATTGGAGGCAAAATTTTCCTTTAAACACCTCGAGAATGGCTCATTGCAAGTGGTTAAACTTGATAAACCATGGATCTCTACCTTTAGGAAATGGTTGGTGGAACATTCTAAGAGGATAGGACTCCCACCACGATTATAGGGATCTTAACTTCTCCTTCTCCATCTATATAAACAAGCCTTCTCCCTTTACATCAGCTAGTTGAAACAGAACTGAACATATAGCCAAGAAGCTGAGCTTGGAGAAGAGACATTATAGCTAAGTAATCATTATAGAGAAGGTTGAACCAAGGAGGATCTCATAGAGAGAGCCCCGTCTGAATTCCCGATGACCTTTGTGAGACGTGATACACTGGAACACTGCTAGAGGAGATCGCAATGTTGAAGCACTGGTTGTACTCTTCTTTAAATTAATATACTCGACTATGATATTGTTTACATCTATGTGTTATATTTATTTAATGCATGTGATTTAGTCTTCTTCGACTGACTGATAGTTTGGAATGAGAAATAGTATTTTGTGTATTGTCTTCATTTCTTGTGTATGTGCAGGTATCCAGGCGTGAGAACGAGCGAATCATGACCTGTCGGATCAGGAGCGGGAGACAACCATTCTTCCTGACGACACAACAACGCAGGACCTAAGGTAGGTGATCTGCCAAGTCTTTGTCCATTATTAACTAGGAATTGATGTCATAGCATGTCTTTTTTGTGGCTAGACCCACTCTAGTGATAGTGGGAGCACCTCTGCCGGCAGAGGGGATATACCTCACCAACACACTTCATGTGATTTATAACATTAAAAAGAAATTGAGATATAGGACGAGGAAATTACCAAAAACCTAGATAAACCTTATGACATGACCATACTTTGAATATCTCCCACTCAATTATCTAGACTGTACTTTCGACAAGACACATGGCATCAATCTGACCCTAGATCTGTAATGGTTTAGATCTGACGACCCAAAATTATCCTTGAAAAATAAGGTAACCAACCACTTTTCTTTGCTGATTCGATAGTCATTTCTCTTCCTCTAGTTATAGGGGTTCTTCATCAAGCTCACCCGAGATGAGGGTTTCACACCACAATCCCGCAACTACACCTCTCCTCCTTTAGAAATCAATTTCTCCTTTCAACTCTAGTAATTATTTTGTGGCATTTATTTTTTGAATTAGGTTATAATAGCTTCATATTCAAATCAACAAAGCTCCTCCAAGGTTTTTCTATTTATTTAGATTAAAGCTTTGGAATGGAAAGTAAAATTCCCTACCTCTTCTAATTTCTTATAGGTATATCGAGGAGGCGAGTCTCAATTTGACGTTGAATGATGTGTCGATAAACCCTCTTTGGTTCTTCCACCTCACAAGGGCTTCTTACAGGGATGCTATAAGTTTTCACTGGTTATTATTCCCTCATATATATATACTTCACATATTTTAGGTTATTAATTATTTAGGTTTGTTTGTTGTGCATGTAATTTCTCAGCCTTCAGTGGCTGTAAATTTTTTCCCTTTAGCGGCTGCGAATTTTTTCTTCGAGGACGATGTCCACAAGGTTAGCCTCATCTGATGGCCCTTTTTGTTTCACAAGTGCTCTTCTAATTTTGTCTCTCAATTTGTTTGAAAGCATGCAAGGTCTACTGGTTCAACTTTTCAACAAGGGTTTAGGGTTTAATAACTGGGTTACCTCTTACTGTTTGGGTCTTCTATGGCTAGATCCCAAGTTAATATGGAAATAATTTCTTATTATACGAGCCTTTTCTTAGGTCAGGTTTTTTATCCTTCTCTACAGGCCACATATTTTATAATTTTACTCTGTTAAATTACATTTGAGCGGTTGTCTCTTCTAGCTAATTCCATAGTTGTGTATGCTTCCTCATTTGTACTATATAATGTTCTTGGCACATAGTTGGACAATGGTTTTGACTTTTAATAACAAATTATAATGTTATGGGTTTTCCAATTTTGTTTCATATTGCAATTTTACCTTATTCAATTATAATAGCCACTCTGATTCTGGGTACTTTTACAGTTGATAGTAATTTCAAGTTTTTGGTTCTACAGATTATTTACCATGATGAATTATTTCCAAGTCTGTTATTTTTCCTATGTAGATATTATTAGCTCAATTTTCTCAGTTTTTCAAACAAATTCTAGGTTTCCAACCCACGTTGTCTAGACCTGGAATCTAAAAGTTTTCCCCAAAATTCCTATTCTTGTTATCATTCCCCGATATCTCTTTTAGCTATCGCCAATGACCTACAACCCATTTAATTTTATCCTTGCTTACAATTTTTTATGGACACACTTCCTGGCTTTATATGTAAACACACTCACTTCTGCTAGATGGTAAGTTTCATATTTTGTTTAGTGCAGTCAACCCATTTTTATATGGAAATAATATCATCCTATTTATTATTATTACCATATTACCAATTGTTCACCGTGATTGGCTTTGGCTCCCCCTGAGGCTCTTTTGATTACTCTTGTTGTTTTATTTGGTATTAGATATTTACTTATAACATTGTTTTTAAGAAAAAAGAAAAGAAATATTAAGCAAAGTCATTGCATATTGATAACTACACTAGATCCTTTTCCAATAATTAAAATAATTCTTATTATTCTACTTTTTGTTTTTCTAGGCATATAATTACACTGATAGACGTCCCCCTATTGAAACTGGCTACTTTAATCATTTTTATAATTAATCATTTTTATCGGATGGTGTGAATTGGAATTAAAAGTCATAACTTCCTTGCATATCTAAATCATATATTTAAACCATATTTAAATTAATTTTTTACAAAAATGATTAAAAAAATATTGTGCCTATTGTTGATAACCACGTATGCTAATTATTTAGAAATGAAATTAAAAAAAAAAACTTATAAAAGATGCATTGCAATGTGGATTAATTTTGAAACTTATAATCTTCACATTATCAAATGTATACCACTTGGCAAGTGCATGTTTAAAAACTTTTCATCCACTCCATTACCCTAGTGGTTGCATATGTGTGCCATTCAAATGTATGCCCACTCACAGGTTACTATAAAGAACAAAATAAACAAAATATTATTTTATTAAATTATGCTTAGTGCAATGGATTGATTTTTTATTACTTAAAAAATCTTTGTTGTTGCTGGTTATTCAAGTCTCCATGCTACTCATTTCAACTTACTTCCTTAATGTATCCATATCTAGAAAAACTAATGGGGTTGACATTATGTATGATAATAAAAAATAATTAGAGTCTCATATTATTTAAACAATATAATGAATAAATAATAAATGGTGGATTTAAATTATAATATAGTTTTAGGTTTCATAATTTAATGTAAAAACAAAATTGTGACTATCATGTCATAATATATCACATAACTAATTCAATTATACTTCTTCTTGTATTAAGAGTTTGTGTTAACTTTTGATGTATTAGAAGCTCTCACTAATAATAAGATTTCATTATCACACAATTGCTAGAATTGCAATATAGGGATAACCCCTAATATTAAAATAATAATAAAATTTTTTTAACACAATAATAAATTGTAAGATTAAATTATAATAATTATTTTAATATAATTGTATTATTAATAAACTATAAGATTAAATTATAATAATTATTTTAATACAATTATATTATAATATTATATTATTAAATTGTTACAAGGTTTATGGAGTAGTGATCTCCTATGCATGCCATTCAAATGTATGCCTAGTCACAATTAACTATAAAGAACTAAATATTATTTTATTAAATTTAACTATAAAGAACAAAATATTATTTTATTAAATCATTCTTGCTCATGTGGATTTATTTTTTATTAATTCAAAAATAATGTTGTTTTTTTGGTATTCAAGTGTCCATGCTACCCATTTGGACTTCCTTAATGTTGACTTACTTTACATAATATGATTTTTCATATTATTTAAACAATATAATGACTAGCTAATAACTTGTAGGTTTAAATTATAATATAGTTTTAGTTTCATAAATTAGCTGTAAAAAAATTGTGACTATCATGTGATCATATATCACTTAACTAATGCAATTATACTTCTTGTTTTAATCAACATTTGTATTAAAGTTTGGTTTGTTGAAAGATTTGCTTAATAATAAGGTTTCATTAACACATAATTTATATGTAAGGAATAAACCTTAAGGTTAAATTTTAATGAAATTATTTCAATACAATAATAAATTATAAGATTAAATTATAATAATTATTTTAATACAATTATATTATAATATTATATTATTAAATTATTATTATTATTATTATTATATAAAATAATAATAATAATAATAATAATAAATTTAGAATCTATTTTAATAATATTTTAAGGTTGTAAGCATAAAAAAGATCTACTTGATCACTCGAGATGAGTTAATTGTATTTTAATGCAATCCATAATTAATATACATTAATTAATTAATTAAAACATTAAAATATTAATAAATCGGAGCATTAAACATTATTAATTAAAATATTTATTAATAGCATTAACTAAAACATTTTACAATATGTAATTAAAGTTTTATATAAAAAACGTTTAATAACATTAAACATTAATTCAAAAATCTGTAAAAGAATATATTAATACTAATTAATAATAAAGTGAAATAATTATTATATTTCCATTATTACATTGACATATTAATTAAATCATTAATACATAATTATTATGCTTAACTACATTATTCAAATATATCTAAACATGAATATATTGAGATTTGGTTAATAATAATATTAATAATAATAAGATGTTGGAATTGTACTTAAATATTTTTAACTTTAAAATATTAATTAAAATTTTGACAATATATTAATTAAAATATTTATTTAAGAATGTTTAATAACATTAATTTAAAATCTCAGATGCGGGTGCTATGCAGTAAATGGATGGGCCACATGGGTGCCATGTGGCGAGGCAGTTGTCCACCCCACGCATTTTCACATGGCCGCCCGCCCGACGTTAAATGCCCGAGCATGCCATCCTTAATTTCGCTCCTCGCTAGTGTCATTCAGACATCCTCCCACTGCAGAGCATTAACAGCTCTTGGGTCTGCTACCATGGCTATTAAGCATGTTCACAAGCCTCCTAATCCCTCAATTAAGCTCTCCCTTTAGCTTTCTATGCTCGCCTCCTGGCTTCCCTTCCAGTCCTCGGCTCTTGGCCCTACTTAGTCCTGTTGCAGCTGTCCCTCAGCATCTTTAGGTGGAGGAAACTCCTCTCCAGCTCTGTTGAGCATCCCATCCCTGTCTTGCAACTCTGCTCCTTCGGTTGTCATGCCTAGGCATCATCGTATGCGGTGTCGAAGGGCTGGCGGCCACAGCCTCCCCACTAGACCACCTCTATTGATTGCCTTAAGTAGGGAATTAAACATTTCTGTAGGTTGGGAGTAGTTGATCAGGCTTGAACCCTAAAATTCCTCTGCTTAATTATCCTCTCAGCTCGTTGTCTCCCTGACGCTTCCTCTCACAGTCGGCCCAAAAAGTGCCCACACAAGTCCACTATTTCTTGTGAGATGGCCTTCATTCCTTGCAAGATGAAAGCTCTGTCGATGCAGAGCACCTCCAACGAAAACCATTACACCAGCAGATATTCGAGCTCTAGTGATGGTCGTAGTTCAAGTCGCGATGCAGGAGGAAAGGAAGAGGACACTAGTCAACTTACGGTCACCTCCAACAAGCCAGATGCTTAGGTATGGCTGCGGCTTCAGACTCCAATCCACACACTGAGCAAGGAGGATGACGACTCTTTTTATGTTTGCAGGATCAAGGAGGAAGGCCCCAACCCCAGCAAGAAGAATTAAGGTCCATCCTAATTTCAAATGTTGGGTGCTCTTCTCTCATTTCAGTTTTCTCATAGCGCTCTCTAGGTTGAACATGTTATGGAATCTTTTGTTGTTATGTTTCAGTATCAGTTTTTCAACTATGTATGCTGGTTTCCCATTCTGGGCAGCTCCTAACTTGTGCTACTTGTGGACTGGTTTCCCCTTCTTGGGAAATTCGTATTTCGATTTCAAACCCTTGAAACTTCCCTCCGAAACTAGCTTGCCAAGTCCGAAGGAAGAGATATGTAATGTTTTGCCTTGTATAATATAATATAAATAGTCTAATTTAGAAAAGAAAAACATAACATTAATTTAAACATGTTTAAGAAAGTGAATTAATACAACATTAATTAATTAAAATATTAAAATAATAATTCAAATTAATATTAACTAATTAAAACATTAACATTAATTAATTTTAACTTTAAATAATTAATTTTTAACATTATATGAAACATTGATAACATTTATAAAAACATTAAAATATTTAAGAACATTAATTAAAACATTTGGCATTATATTAGTTAAAACATTTATATAAAATTGTTCAATTACAATAAACCTTAATTTTTAAAATTTTAAAATTAATATTTTCATATTAACTAATAGTAATATTAAGTTAATTAGTTAAAATATTTAATAACATTAATTAAAAGACTTGACAATATATTAATTAAAATGTTTATATAAAAGTTAGCAAGGTGAGCGAAGATGAAACCTCATGAGGGCTAGTTAAACATTGAGACTATTATTGGGTATAAAATTAAGGTTTATATTATTGGGTTTAATAATAAATTTTATAATATATGGCTTAATATTAGAGTTTATAAATTGAGTTTTTAATATATATATATGGCTTATAATATTTGGTTTTAATATTATGATTTATATTATGGAGTAATATGTTGGGTTATAATATATATTCTAATACATCGGGTTTATAATTAGGCTTTAATATTGAGTTTATAATATTTTAGTTTAATATTAGAGTTTATAATATTTTGATTAATATTTAGAGTTTATAACATTGGGGATTATAATATTTCAATTCATAATATTCATTCTTAGTGTTTATTGATCTCTTGTGTTTTTAATATTGATCCCTTGGGCTTATTGATCCGTTAAGTATTTAATATTTATCCTTTGGGTTCACGAATTTATTTGGTTTGTAATATTAAATCCTTGGGTCTATTAGTCCTTTTGGTTTATAATATTAATAACCCCTTGGGTTTATTAATCCCTTGAGTTTAAAATATTAATTCTTATGGTTTATTAATCTCTTCAGTTTAAAGTATTAATTCTTATGCTTTATTAATTTATTGGTTTATAATATTAATATTTATCACTTCGGTTCACCAATTCCTTTTGTTTATAATATTAAGACCTTCGTTTTATTATTTATTTTAGTTTATATTATTAATAATCTCTTAATTTTATTAATCTCTTCACTTTAAATTATTAATTCGTAGGGTTTATTAATTTTTTAGGTTTTGAGTTTAAGATATTAATTATTAGGGTTTATTCATCCCTTGAGTTTTCTAATTCTTTGGGTTGGTAATATTAGACGTTAAATATTGGTCATACACTTTAATATTAATGCATGGTCCAATGTCACATTATGAAAAATATTGTCTCAATATGAAAATCAGCGATGGGCTACCATTGCTAATAATAGCTAGTCGTGGTCAATGAAGGTATTCCGTGGTTGAATGTCACATTGTGATAAATATTGTCTGAATATGAAAATCAACAATGAAAAACCATGGTCATTCTTCGTCCAACGTCACATTGTGACAACAATTGTCTCAATGTTTAAATCAAGCACGCTCAACCATGTTTATTTTACGGTTTATAGTATTTATCTAAATATTTTTATATAGTTTAGGTTTATAATATTTATCTAAAGGTTTTTATATACTTTAGTTTTATAATATCAATATCTTAGGTTTAATATTATTCCCTTGAGTTTATAATATTAATAATCATGTGAGTTTATCAAACCTTTTTGTTTAAGATATTAATGTTTAGGCTTTATTAATCTCGTATGTTTTTCATATTGATCCCTTCACCTTATTAATCCCTTAGGTTTTTAATATTTATCCCTTGGGTTTACCAATTCTTATGGTTTGTAATATAAAACCCTTTGGTTTACTAGTTCTTTTCATTTATAATATTAAACCACCCTTGTGTCTTAGAAAATCTTTAGCTAAAAATATTAATTCTTAGGCTTTATTAATCTCTTTCATTTTTAATATTGATCTCTTGACCTTATTGATCCGTTAGGTTTTTCATATTTATCTTTTCGGTTCACCAATTCCTTTGGTTTGTAATATCAAACCCTTGGTGTTATTAGTTCTTTATGTTTATAATATTAATAACCTCTTGGGTTTATTAATGTCTTGACTTCAAAATATCGATTCTTAGGGTTTTTTAATCTCTTGAGTTTAAAATATTAATTATTAGGGTGTAGTAATTTCTTGGTTTATAATATTAATATTTATCCTTTGGGTTCACCAATTACGTTGGTTTATAATACTAAACCCTTGAGTTTATTACTTCTTTTGGTTTATAATATTAATAATGTCTTCGGTTTATTAATATATTTAATTTAAAATATCAATTATTAGGGTTTATTAACTTAGGTTTTTGAGTTAAAAAATTTTATTCTTAGGGTTTAATAATCTTTTTTTGTTTTTAATATTGATCCATTGGCCTTATTGATCATTCAGGCTTTTAATATTTATCCCCTCGGTTTACCAATTCCTTTGGTTTATAATATTAAACCATTGCATTTATTAGTTCTTTTGGTTTATAATATTAATAATCCCTTGGGTTTATTAATATTTTGAGTCTTAATATTATGATTTACATTATGGAATAATATGTTGGGTTATAATATAGATTCTAATATATATCATTTATAATTTGGGGTTAATATTAGGTTTATAATATTTGGGTTTAATATTAGGGTTTATAATATTGTGTTTAATATTTAGAGTTTATAACATTGGGGATTATAATATTTTGGTTCATAATATTTATTCTTAGGCTTTATTGATCTCTTGTGTTTTAAATATTGATCCCTTAGGTCTTTAATATTTATCCATTGGGTTCACGAATCCCTTTGGTTTGTAATATTAAACTCTTGGGTTTATTATGATGGTTTATAATATTAATAACCCTTTGGGTTTATTAATATCTTAAGTTTAAAATATTAATTCTTAGGGTTTATTAATCTTTTGAGTTTAAAATATTAATTCTTATGCTTTATTAATTTCTTGGTTTATAATATTAATATTTATCTCTTGGGTTCACCAACTCTTTTGCTTTATAATATTAAACCCTAGGGTTTATTAGTTCTTTTGGTTTATAATATTAATAATCCCTTTGGTTTATTAGTCTCTTCACTTTAAATTATTAATTCATAGTGTTTATTCATTTCTTACATTTTAAGTTTAAGATATTAATTATTAGGGTTTATTAATATGTTGAGTTTTATAATTCTTTGGGTTGGTAATATTAAGTGTTAAATATTAGTCTTACACTTTAATATTAATGCATGGTCCAATGTCACATTATGAAAAACATTGTCTCAATATTAAAATAAGCCATGGGCTACCATTGTTAATCATAGTTAGTCGTTGTCAATGAAGGTCTTCCATGGTCGAATGTCACATTGTGACAAATATTGTCTCAATATGAAAATAGACCATGGAACACCATGGTCATTCTTCATTCAACGCCGCATTGTGACAACATTTGTCTCAATGTTTAAATCGAGCATGCTCAACAATGTTTATTTTATGGTTTATGGTATTTATCTAAATATTTTTATATACTTGAGGTTTATAATACTTATCTAAAGGTTTTTATATACTTGAGGTTTATAATATTAATATCTTAGGTTTAATATTATTCGGTTGAGTTTATAATATTAATAATCATGTGAGTTTATCAAACATTTTTGTTTAAGATATTAATTTTTAGGCTTTATTAGTCTCTTATGTTTTTCATATTGATCCCATCGCCTTATTGATCACTTATGTTTTTAATATTTATCTCGTGGGTTCACCAATTCCTTGGGTTTATAATATAAATACCTTGGGTTTATTAGTTTCTTTTTTGTTTATAATATTAAACCACCCTTGGATCTAAGAAGCTCTTGAGTTAAAAATATTAATTAGTAGGGTTTATTAATTTCTTTAGTTCTTGAGATAAAAATATTAATTCTTAGGCTTTATTAATCTCTTGTTTTTTTAATATTTATCCCTTGGCCTTATTGATCCTTTAGGTTTTTAAAATTTATCCCTTCATTTTAGCAATTCCTTTAGTTTGTAATATCAAACCCTTGATGTTATTAGTTCTTTATGTTTAAAATATTAATAACCATTTGGTTTATTAATATATTGAGCTTTAAATTTTAGTTCTTAGGGTTTTTTAATCTCCTGAGTTTAAAATATTAATTATTAGGGTGTATTAATTTCTTGGTTTATAATATTAATATTTATCCCTTCGGTTCACCAATTACTTTGGTTTATAATATTAAACCCTTTCGTTTATTAGTTATTTTGATTATAATATTAATAATACCTTGGGTTTATTAATCTTTTGAGTTTTAATATAATGATTTACATTATGGCGTAATATGCTGGGTTATAATATAGATTTTAATATATAGAATTTATAATTAGGGGTCAATATTGTGTTTATAATATTTGGGTATATTAGGGTATATAATATTGTGTTTAACATTTATAGTTTATGACATTGGGGATTATAATATTTCGCTTCATAATATTGATTCTTAGAGTTTATCGATTTCTTGTGTTTTTAATATTGATCCCTTGGCCTTATTGATCCCTTAGGTCTTTAATATTTATCCCTTTGGTTCATCAATTACTTTATTTTGTAATATTAAACCCTTGGGTTTATTATTTTGGTTTATAATATTAATAATCCCTTGGGTTTATTAATATTTTAAGTTTAAAATATTAAGTCTTAGGGTTTATTAATCTCTTGAGTTTAAAATATTAATTATTATGCTTTATTAATTTATTGGTTTATAATATTAATATTTATATCTTGGGTTCACCAATTCCTTTGGTTTATAATATTAAACCATTTGGTTTATTAGTTCTTTTGGTTTATAATATTAATAATCCCTTCAGTTTTTTAATCTCTTCAGTTTAAAGTATTAATTTTTAGGGTTTATCCATTTCTTACATTTTGAGTTTAAGATATTAATTATTAGGGTTTATTAATCCCTTGAGTTTCCTAATTCTTTGGGTTGGTAATATTAGGCATTAAATATTAGTCATACACTTTAATATTAATGCATGGTCCAATGTCACATTATGAAAAACATTGTCTCTATATGAAAATCAACCATGGGCTACGACTGTTAATCATAGTTATTCATAGTCAATCAAGGTCTTCCATGGTCGAATGTCACATTGTGACAAATATTGTCTCAATATGAAAATCAACCATGGAAAACCACGATCATTCTTCGTCGAACGTCACATTATGACAATAATTGTCTCAATGTTTAAGTCAAACATGCTCAACCATGTTTATTTTACGGTTTATAGTATTTATCTAAAGGTTTTTATATAATTGATATCTATAATATTAATCTCTTAGGTTTAATATGATTCCCTTAAGTTTATAATATTAAGAATCATGTGAGTTTACCAAACCTTTTTGTTTAGGATATTAATTTGCAGGCTTTATTAATCTCTTATGTTTTTCATATTGATCCCTTAGGTTTTTAATATTTATCCATTGGGCTCACCAATTCTTTGGGTTTATGACATAAAACTCTTTGGTTTATTAATTCTTTTTGTTTATAATATTAAAGCACACTTGGGTCTTAGAATCTCTTGAGTTAAAAATATTAATTCTTAGGGTTTATTAATTTCTTAGGTTTTTGAGTTAAAAATATAAATTATTAGGGTTTTTTAATATCTTATGTTTTTAATATTGATCCCTTGGCCTTATTGTTCACTTATGTCTTTAATATCAATCCCCTAGGTCCACCAATTCCTTTGGTTTGTAATATCAAACCCTTGGCTTTATTAGTTATTTTTGTTTATAATACTAATAATCCCTTGGGTTTATTAATATCTTGAGTTTAAAGTATTAATTCTTAGTGTTTATTAATCTCTTGAGTTGAAAATATTAAGTATTAGGGCTTATTAATTTGTTTGTTTATAATATTAATATATCCTTTGGGTTCACCACTTACTTTGGTTTATAATATTAAACCCTTGGGTTTATAACTTCTTTTGATTTATAGTATTAATACTGTCTTCAGTTTATTAATCTATTTAATTTAAAATATTAATTATTAGGGTTTATTAATTGTTTAGGTTTTTTAGTTTAAAACCTTTATTCTTAGGGTTTTGTAATATTTTGTGTTTTTAATATTGATCTCTTTTCCTTATTGGTCCTGTATATTTTTAATATTTATCCCTTGGGTTCACCAATTCCTTTAATTTATAATATTAAACCCTTGCGTTTATTCATTCTTTTGGTTTATAATACTACTAATCCCTTGGGTTTATTAACCTTTTGAGTTTAAAAGATTCATTATTGGGGTTTATTAATTTCTTGTCTTTGTAATATTAATCCCTTGGCCTTATTGATCCCTTGGGTTTATTATTTCCGTGCATTTTTAATATCAATACATTTGGTTTATTAATCCTTTATATTTTTAATTCATTGGGTTTATAATATTAACAATCCCTAAAGTTGATTGTTCTCTTCGGTGTATAATATTAATAATCATGTGCGTTTATCATTCATTTGTATTTAAAATATTAATTCCTAGGCTTTATTAATCTATTCTCTTTTTATTATGGATCCCTTGGGCTTCTTGATATATTAGCTTTTTAATATTCTCTCCTTGGGTTCACCAATTCCATGGGTTTATCATATTAGACCCTTGAGATTATTAGTTCTTTTGGATTATAATATTAAGAATCACTTCGTATATTTGTAAGCGATATATAGTTATTATAAATAGTAATAAAATACTAGTATTATGGTATATTTTAATTTTAGTATAGTTTGAGTTATAACTATTAATGTATTCAAACAAATTAATAATATTTTATTATTGTATATTTTATTATCAAATAATAAAATATTATATATATATATATATATATATATATATATATATATATATATATATAAGTTTAATATATATTATCAATATAGTTTATATTATTAATATATTACAAGTAGATATATAAGATATATTGGTAATTATATTCATAAGTATATAATGATTATTTTGGTAAAATACATGTTGTGGGTGGTGGATATCAAACACATTAGTGAAAGTGGTTGTAAATCTATTTCATATATGTCTATCCGTGTATATCAACCACATTGTTAAATGTGATTGTGATATTTAAAAAAAAATAAAAATACTTTTTGTCTATCTACACAAAGTTCCCAAAATATTTATCTAACAATCAATAGTTAAGAAATTTACTCAAAAATCTGGCTCTCCTCCCAACAACGAGAAAAGTTGTATCTACACAAAATTCCAAAATGTTTATGTGACAATCCACAGTGAAGGAAGTGAAGGAATTTAACTTCATGTCTACCTATTATCATACAAATGTTAATCAAGGTGTCCATTGGCTTATGTTCAAACTCAAGAGTACCCTGATCGAAACATGGTCCAATAATTTTCTTTTCTTCTTCCTCCTCCCAAATGCCTCCAGATTCCTATCTTGATATACTTGGCATCCTTCTTTCCTAGTGAGATATTTCATCTCGAGGAAAATGAGAGATTGTCACTGTCTCCAAGAATATGATGCTTCTAATCTCTTTCCTGGGTCTCTTACCGTAGATTCCAAGGCTTGTTGATTTGTAACCAAGTAAAAAAAAGTAATTAAATAATTTCTCATTAACCATAACATTTTTATCAAAATTTACCAAGTCTGTAAAATAAATATAAAGTGTTCACGGCACTGTAATATCAATGATAACGGTATAAGAGAGAGGTAAGCTATATATATTCAATTATTTGGGTTCCAATTGATAATTTTTTTTATTAATTTATTATTATGTATATATTGATTGTTATAGCTAAAAGTATTCATGAGTAAAATTTTTAAAGTTTATAAAGTGCTTAGATATGTTTATATTTTTTTTTAAATGATAAAAAATAAACTTATAATCATCTAACAGTAAAAATTTGAATAGTTTGTTTAAGTGCTAGTCAAATATATTTTTATGACATTTTAAAATTATCATTAAATTATTTTGAGGTAATTGTGAAATATGTTTTGAGGTAATTGGGAAATATGTAGTTACAAACAGTATTTATACATAAATCAAGAAAAGTTTGTTTCTTTTTAAAGGTTTGTAATATTTTAAAGTTTATATATGATTATTTGATAAAATAAATATTCTTGCATTTATGAAAGAAGTTTAAGGTTCTAATGTCTTTCTACGAAAGTTAAAGTGAGTAATTATATATAATATTTATTAAAATTGTAATTTATATATGCTTCTCTGTCAATTGAAAACAATTACTCGCAACAAAAATAGTATTAAAAGTTTCGTGTTAAAATAGTAAAATATTTAACAAAAATAGAACTAATATCTTATACCATGTTGAATAAAGAAAAAAAAAACTTAGGATTTTGTTTTTTAGTTTTTTTCAATGTAAATTTCTATACTAAGTTGGTCATCTATTATATGTTGTAGGGTTAGAAACTATTTATTAGATTTGTCTATTTATCCATTATAATCTAAGAAAATATTATACAAGTTTTCACTTTACACCCGCATCCTCATAAGAATGCGAAATACATATAAATGAATGTCAACTACACTATAGGCAACAACATTGTCTTACATCCTTCACCGTTGCTTTTTTTCCTTATCTTTTAAGACATCGAATATCACATTATAAATGTCATGTTTTTTATATTTAATTCATATCCTTTTCCAACTATACTTTACTTCAAGTAACGTTTGCATGGATTTTTGTTTAATGCCAAACAAATTATATCAATAACAATGATGAAAGAACGATGAGAAATAGGTAATATGATTTATTATAAAATGGATAATGAACACAAACATTTTATATAATGGACATAAGTACATAAAGGTGTGAGGGTGACTAAATCTCCAAATACATAATTTTAATGTTAGATGGCTTAGATGTAAGTTATTTTTAATTTATTATTGATTTAAACTTACATTATAAGATAGATTTAGTTTTAGTTATTAATGTATTTTAAAAAATCACTTATATGCTAACTTGTTATATTAAATTTATTTTTATATTATACAAATTGATCCTAAGAAGGATAGTGCATAAGATCTATCTCTTTGGTCTAAATCTTCACTCAACTAAGTGATGGTGAATCTACATTGTTGGCAATATGATGCAATATGTTGTCCTTCATGGCAACTTACTTGATGGAAACCTACTTGATGAGTTGTTTTTTGATAGCAACCTATTTGTTAAAGATGTAAAAATGATGTTTCTTTAGGTCAGTTCAGATGTGACAGAGAAAGGAATTCTAGTAAGTGCTATAAAAATGAAACAGGAAATATTTCTCAATGTATACGCAGCTCTGATGAAGGAAACCCGGATATGGAGGAAATATATACGCTACTTGGTATACAGGCAACCTGTGTATACATCCAAAATTAGTATATACACAATTTTTATGAAGATAAGTTGTGTATACATGCGAGTACGAAGAATCAAAGTCGCGTATGCATTTTGTGCTTTAAAATTATGATACCAAGGGGCATTACGATGGTATGAGCCAACATTATTGAGTTTTTTTTCATCTATTTAATTTTGTCCAAGAATACCATCGAAACTTGTGTGGTTTTAGCTCATGGTATTGATAAAGGCTAAAACTATATAAGGAGGAGAAGATCATCGTGAAGGGTGTGCTTTTATAAGGGTTGTTACTGAATACTTCTCTCTAAAGTATATCTGCATGGGATGAACTCTGTTTTGTTGATAGATCTGAATCTATGATGCACCCTTGGATACAATGATGGATCAAGGTCTCTAGACCTTAAATGACTATGTAGTTGATCTATTGAAGAGATGATTAGATCTGTGACCTGGCGCAGGTTTGCTGAAGTGAAGTGAAGAAATCTGGGTAAGTCTACAGATCTGAAACATTCTGCAAAATTAATATTTACAGATCTATACGCTAGTTAGTCTTGGTGAAAGCACGTATGTAAGCAGATTTGTCTTAGAAAAAGTGTGTATGGAAGTAAGGGTTTTCTGAAGCTTAGTGTAGAGGTTATATATTTATTTTTGTTGTATTTTTGCTGCCTTCCAATGAAGCCTTCATGTAGATCTAGGTTGCTTGAATATTGTATATGCTGCTGAGTTGAATATGTAAAAATCTGATCAATGTGTGAGTAAATATGTTTAATGATGACTTACTCGTTAAGGGTTCTGCAATACTAAAAAGATATTTGACTGAAAGCCTCAGATCTAATTCTAAGACTGATCATATTCTAGAAGATTAGTATTCTCAGATCTGTATGTAGGTTGGTGTGAAGGAAAGCGTGTATACATGTAGCTTCATTAAATTGAAGTAGCGTATGCATTTTAAGATAATGAATGATCAGGGTTGAGATTGGTTCTACATGTTCATTCTGAAATCTAGGTTTATTGATATGTTATGGTTAAAGTTATATCACCGTTCTGATTGAAGTTTGGGTTAGGTTTATTGGTGTTTATCTTTATGAAATGTTGTGTTGAAGTTGTGGGATCTAGTGTGAAAATTGATGAAACATGGTCTGTAGTGGTTATGAGGGTTTAAGCCTTCAGTATGGAAGTAGAAGCTTCTTACCAGTAGAGTATGTTCTTATGATCAGGGGGTTGAAGCTCCCTTCTAGTAGTGGTTGGTAAACGAGATCAGGGGTTTGGAGCTCCCTTCCAGTAGCAGCTGCAGAACGAGAGAAGGTTGCAGCCTTCTGCAGGTAGAATCTTGTGTACTAATATGAGTCTACATCAGTACAATATTTTACGTATTTTTCCATATAATAAATATTAAAGACAAAGATGACAACTTCAGTGTTTTTCTCCCAAATTGGGTTTCCACCTTAAAATCCTGGTGTTCAAGTGTATTTCTTATGTGTGATGATTTATTATATTCTTGATGCACATGCTTAATTCTTACTAAATATATGATGAATGAATGATGCACTGATTTAAGTAAAGAATTATCTGCATAATAAGATCTCTAGCCATATACAATTTTTCTTAAGGATATCCGCGTGTATACGCTAGTTGGGTTCATTAAAGCCACGTATAGAAATCAGTAAGGAAAGAGTAATAGTTTTAAGTAAGTTATAAATACTGATTCACCCCCTCCCCCCTCTCAGTATTTTTCCCAACAATTGGTATCATAGTAGGTCCTTATGAAGAAGCTTAATTGCTAGAAGGAAGATCAGCGAAGATGAGAAATCAAGATGGGATAATATCTATCAGGCCTCCTCTCTTCAACGGAAACAATTTAGTCTTCTATAAGACAAGGAAAATATCCTATCTTCGATCTCTTGGAGTAGATATATGGGCTATAGTTGAAGGAGGTTATCAATATTCGACTTCGGTTCCAAAAAATATAGCTGCAAGAAAGAACTATGAAACCAATGCAAAGGTGGTCAATGCATTATTGGGAAGTTTGACTGAATCAGAAATTTTCAAATTCATGCATTTGAATACAACAAAGGAGATATGGGACAAAATAATTCTAAGCTATGAAGGTGATGGCAAGGTAAAAAGTGCTAACTCCAAACTCTTAGAATCCAATATGAAAAACTCAGAATGCATAATGAGGAAAGAATTGCTAGTTTATTTTTATGTCTAGATGATATTATAAACCGTATGAGAAATCTGGGTGAAACCATAAGTAACACTACTCTAGTAGAAATGGTTTTAAGATCTCTAACTCCAAAATTCGAGTCAAGAGTGTCTGCTATTGAAGAGAAGCAGGATCTACAAACTCTTACTACTATTCAACTTCATGGGATTCTGACTGCATGTGAAATGGGGAAAGGAGGTCCATCTGAAGTCAAAGAATTTGTCTTTAGAGCTGCTGCAAAAGGAAAGGAAGTAGAAGAACAAGAAGGATCAGGGTATGTTTCAGAAGAATATGAGATTAATTTTGTAGAGAAGCTACAACTTGGCACTAGAAAGTTCAGAGGTAATCTTCCTTTTAAATGTTTTTCTTATGGAATATTTTGTCATTATGCTGCTAAATGTCCCCATAACGATAACTGTGAAAAGGGAAAGGAAGTGGAAAAGGGAAATAATAAAGGATTTATCAATAAAAAACGCTATTATACTCATGAAGATAGTGATGGTCTATCAAATAGTGAAGAAGGAGAATCTAAGCAAGATATTATACTGCTTATGGCTTTTGAAAAAGACTCTAGTGCGGTTAAAGATACTTTTATGGGTGCATTGGAAGAAAATGATTTTCTTCAAGAAATAAATCATCTCAAAATATGTTTGGAAGAAAAAAAAATTCCGTATACACTCTAAAGAATCAGCTTATAGAGAAGGAGAAGCACAATGAGAAATTAGAATGTGAAATAGTAAGTCTAAGAAAGGAAATTGAGAAAGTGAAAACTTTAAATCTTAGATTTGCTAAAGGATCTGAAACCTTAGATTAAATTATCAATGTACAATACTCTCCTCTTGTAAATACAGGCCTTGGATATATCAGAGAATCCTCCTAATCTTGAGCACCAAGCTATCTAAACACAGCTAAAGCGAACCAACAACATTTTTTCACTTAGCAAAAGAGCAAATAGACCATCAAGGTAAAGCATGACAACTTCAATTCAAGGAAGAAAAATGATAGAAATATCAATTAGCAGGTAAACATAAATAGAATGTTTCATGATCGAAAAAATTTCTTCTTTAATGGACAATGTTTCTCATGTCATAATTTTGGTCTTAAAGCTGCTCAATGTGTTGCATACAAAACCATCATGACCAGAGAAGCAAGAAAGCAAAAAAATGAGACTGAATAAACAAGAATGCTTATAACAACTTTTCTCGTCTTCAAAATGAAATTGAATGTTCTTATTGCAATAAATTTGGACATGAATAATCTCAATGCAGGAGAAAACTTCAGCCAGAAGAGAACATACCTTCAAATTCCAAGGTATGGAGAAAGAAGGACTTATAAGTTGAAAGCTCTGGCATAGCTTTATTTGTAGAAGGGGAAAAAAATCAATGGTAAATTGATAGTGGATGCTAAAAACACATGACAGGTGATAAAAATAAAATCCTTTCATACAATTCTCTAGAGAAGGAAAAGAATGTTACCTTTGGAAATGACTCTCCAGCTATCATTAAAGGAAAAGTTTATATTTTTCTAAAAGAGAAGGTGAAAGCTAAAAACTTTATGTATGTGGATGGATTAAAGCATAACCTACTGAATGTGAGTCAAATGTGTGATCAAGGAAATGAAGTTGTCATTAGTTCAAAAGAATGCGTAGTACATGAACTTGACATTGGAAAAACGGTAATAAAAGGAACTAGAACACCAATAAACCTGTATGTATTGAAAGGTGTCCAAGAGCAATGCTACTTCGGTAAATATTCGTAAAATTGGCTATGGAACAAAAGATTGAGACATCTGAGCTTCTCTCAAATAAGAAAATTTAGCAGACTCAAAGTTATTCGTGATCTTCCTAGCATCATTCTGACTAAAAGTACCATATGAAAACCATGCCAATTCGGTAAGAAAATCAGGGTGCAATTCAATGCCAAAGAAGGATCAGTGAGCAAGCCTCTTTTACTTATACATAATAATTTATGTGGACCTGTAAGGAAAAATTCACCTCGTGGAGAACAATATTATATTCTATTTATTAATGACTTCTCTAGAATGTGTTGGATCGATTTACTAAAACATAAAGATGAAGCATTTGAAAAATTTAAGATCTTCAAAGCTCTGGTTGAAAATGAATTAGATCTAAAAATCAAATTTCTTAGATCTGACAGAGGAGGAGAATATATATCAGATGTATTGTTTTATTTTTGTTAACATCGTGGCATAAAAAGACAGTTTTTTGTAGCTTGAACCCCACAAAAAAATGGTGTGGTAGAAAGAATGAATAGAACAGTTCAAAAAATGGCTCGTGCTATGCTTGATGAATCTGGAACTCCCAATACCCTTTGGGGAGAAGTATCACATACCACAATAAATATTCTTAACAAGGCTCATGTTCATGTGAACAGTGATAAAACTCCTTAAGAGCTTTGGTATGGTAATCTTCCCACTGTAAAGCATTTTAGAGTTTTTGGAAGAAATTTTTTTATCAAGAATAATCTATTAGATTTAGTTAGGATCATGCTTACTTTAGATTGATAATGGATTGGGTTTGTTGAGGAAGTTGAGAGAATCTCTCAACTTCTCTCTCTAAGATTAGTATGAGTTCACCTATATATTTGATGTATCTAATTATTGCAATATAGAAAATAATTATTTGTGTGTGAATTGTTGTGCGTTTCTGCTCTCTTCAATTGTTAATATGGTATCAGAGCGAACCTGTTGACTCGCTGTGGAGAGTGGCATTTCTTGCATGGTCTTGGAGTCAGCGGAACAGCCATCAACCCATTCGATTGCCAGATTGCCCGGAATTCGAATTGGTCGAATTTATCTGAGTGTGGATTTTAGTTCGTGGATTTCTGAGTGCGGATTTCAGTGTGGATTTCAGTTTTTAATTCAAATACACAACGTGTGTTTATTTGCCTCTTTTCTATCTTAATTAAGGTCATTCAACAGTATTTAGTTCAAACTTCAGCGTGTGTTTGTGTGCCGATAGAACACTGAATGCTGAACGGTGTCGGCACAGTGCTGTGATAGAACGTGATAGCGTTGTGAAACATACAACGTTGCATTTGTTTGTCGATCTCTGAGTTTGGTTGCCGATTTCTACATTTGGTTGCCGATTTCAGAACATACGCTTAACTGGAGCTGGCGTTTGCCAATTTCTGTCGGATTGGTTTGCTTTAAATAATTTTGTTTCTCATTCAGTTTAATTGCAATCTGTTTTAGATTTGCGGAGTTCTAAAATTAGCTTTTCTTTTGTTAACATGGAGCAGCCTATTGTATTAGAAAAGTTTAATGGGTTTAATTTCTACACTTGGAAGGTAAAAGTTCAGTTGCAAATGATGAGTAGAAATTTATGGAGTATTGTAGAAGGCTCAGAAAAAGCACCTATAGATGCTCAACAATTAATGGCATGGGAAAAAAAGAGAGGAAAGAGCCAATTCTATCCTTGGACTATCACTTGCAGATTCTCAGCTACATCTTATTGACTTAAAGAAATCTTCTGCAGCAATATGGGAAGAAATGAATAAGGTATTTGGGGCACAAGCTGTAAATGCAAAGTTTTTCTTAAAGCTACAATTGTTTAAACTCCAAATGGATAGTGAGACATCATTGTCAACACACATAAATGAGTTAAGAGCTTTGATGAGACAGTTGTCAGAAATTAAGTCTAAAGTAGATGATGATGATGCAAAGGCAATCTTATTAAATAGCTTGTCTTCAAAATTTGATAATGTCATATTTACTTTAAGTCAAATGCCACATCAATCACTTGATGAAATGATAGCAGCTCTTATGGCAGAAGAAAATAGGATAGGTGGCCCAGAGGCTGGTTCACATAATGAACTTGCACTCTATTCCAAAAGAAGGGTGAATAAAAGTAAGACTGAATGTTTCTATTGTCATAAGTATGGACATACTGCATTCAATTGCAAAATTCGAGCTCAAGATCTTTTAAATGGACAATTGAAAAAAGTAGACTATGCAACATTTTCAGACAATTCACCCGATGCAATGTTTGAAGATTCTTCAAGTGAGGATGAACCTCCTGATCCATCTCTTAAACTGTTCTAAAGCATGTTTTGTGATTTGCAAGTGTGTGAAATATAGTGTGGAGTGCTATGAGAGTTGTGTAGAAGAGAACCAATTATTGAACAAATGAGCATTATTTAAATTAGTCGTTCTTGACGTCCTACAGGGACGAGAGAATAATTGGCTAATCTAATTGTGTGAATTTGTTATATGCTGATCTTGTTGTGCTACGGGCCAAGGAACATCAGTTACAGGTTAGCAGGTCAAGTTGTTAGATTAGCTCTTGAACACATTCAGTATTCAGACCATTTGCCTGGCCACTGATGGAGAGCCGAAAGCGAAATCAGATGGTGATTGGTCCATAGGATGGTTCATCACCTGTCAGCTCTATCGCAGAAGCCCCGACGAGCCGAGTTGTCAATACTGTTGATCTTGCAACAGTTCATTATTGCTGGTCAGAAACAATGTATTTTAAATGGGTTGAATGGTAGCTCGAAAATGGTGGAGAAAAGAGTGTTTCCTATGAGATCTCAGAGTGGGTATAGATGTTAATGAAGACCAGATCAGACAAAGACACAAAAAGTTTAAAGTGTTGTAATTGTGATTAATTATATGTTTTGTAAAGTAAGCATTAAGGGAGGGTATTAGATTTAGTTAGGATCACGCTTACTTTAGATTGATCATGGATTGGGTTTGTTGAGGAAGTTGAGAGAATCTCTCAACTTCTCTCTCTAAGATTAGTATGAGTTCACCTATATATTTGATGTATCTAATTATTGCAATATAGAAAATAATTATTTGTGTGTGAATTGTTGTGCGTTTCTGCTCTCTTCAATTGTTAATATAATCATGAAAAACTTGGTAAGTTTGAGCCTAGAGGAGATGAAGGAATATTTCTTGGTTACTCTTCTAGAAGTAAAGCATATGAATGTTACAATAAAATACTTCGGAAGATTGTTGAATCTATTGATGTTGTAATTGATGAGTCTCTCACACCTCCTAAATGGGAAATAACAACAACAAATGAAGATGATGATGATGTATTTTTCCCTCATCAAATAGAAACAATATAGAAGGAGAACCCAATGAAGCACGAGAAGAAGATATATCTGAATATGTTCAAAAGAATCATCTAGAATCCCAAATTTTGGGAGAAAAGGGATCAGGTGTCCGAAAAAAGAAGAATTCTTGTAGGATCCCCTAGCTATTTGGAATTTTTATCCACTATTGAACGAGATAATGTAAATAAAGCTAGTAAAGATAAATGCTGGATTCAAACCATGAATGAAGAACTTGATCAGATTGAAAAGAATCATATTTAGGAATTGGTTCCAAGACCTCATGATAAAAATGTTATTGGAAGAAAATGGATATTCAAAAACAAGTTAAATGAAAATAGAAATGTTATTAGAAACAAATCTAAACTTGTTTGTAAAGGGTGTGCTCAATAAGAAATTATACACCTTGAAGAAACATTTTCTCCTGTAGCCAACCTTGAAGCCATAAGAATGTTTCTTGCTTTTTAAAGTTTTCAACAATTCAAATTTTATCGAATGGATGTAAAATCTTCTTTCCTCAATGGTGATCTAGAAGAAGAAGTTTATATAGAACAAACATGGGAATTCATTCTTGGAAATGATGAAAAACTTTTTAGAAAACTTAAAAAGGATTTATAAGGTCTCAAACAGGCTCCTTGGGCATGGTACTATCATCTTGACAAATATCTTCAATAACAAGGTTTCACAAAGGGATCTGCTAACAGTAACTTATACACATAAATTGAGAATGATAAATGATTGAATATTGTTGTGTATGTTGATGACATCATTTTTTGAAGTAATGAAGAGTCCATGAGTTAGAAATTTGCTTTTGTTATGCAACAAGAATTTTAAATGTCATTACTTGGGGAGTTAACATATTTTCTCGGGGTACAAGTGCAACAAGCAACAAATGGCATATTTCTATCACACGAAAAATATCTCAAGCAACTTCTAAAGGAGTATGGGATGTAAGACTACAAACCTGTGAGCACTCCAATGGTAACTGGATGTAACCTCAGTTCCTATGATGATTCTCCCATGGTAAATCAACCAAAGTATAGATCCATGATTGGAAGTCTTCTTTATCTAACCGAGGAAAGACCAGACATTATGCATGCAGTTGGGATTGTTGGACGATTCCAAGCTAACTCAAAAGAGTCTCACCTTTAAGCTATAAAAATAATATTGAAATATCTACAAGGGAATCAAGACTTTGGTCTATGGTATCCAAAGAATTTTGATCTCACTTTTCATGCTTACACAGATGCGGATTGGGCTGGAAATTTTGATGATCGAAAAAGCACTAGTGGTGGTGCATTCTATATGGGGCTCTGATTAGTATCTTGGTTCAGCAAGAAACAAAGTTCTATTTCCTTATCTACAACAGAAGAAGAATATGTGGTTGCCGCATCATGTTGAACACAACTCCTTGGGATGATGCAGACATTACAAGATATTCAAATCAAATGTTCACCTCCCATCTCCATTCTATGTGATAATACAAGTGCCATTAGTATCTCGAAGAATCCTATTATGCATTCCAAGACCAAGAACATTCCTATCAAGTATCACTTCCTACGTGAACAAGCGCTTAAAAAAAAGGTTAAATTGGAGTATGTTCCCTCCAAAGAAAAAGTTGTAGATATATTTACCAAACCTCTTCCTAGGGAATGATTCAAATATCTCAAACAGAAGCTGGGAGTTGTCTCTGCCTCTCTTATCAAATATTCTTAATTTCAGAATATTAAACTTAGTACTTTGGTTTCATAAAGGCGAATCGTGTATATATGTGAGTTTCTGTGCATAAAACCACGTATGGTTTTTGTTGACAGAAATTCTTTGGGTCAGCTTTCAAAACAGTCTATAGTGCTGTTGGGTAATCTCTGTTGTTGTTCTAGTATTCATCTTACTGTACCTTTCTTTGATATTTATCTCTTTGATGAATATGCTTTGATGAATTGGTTGTTGAAGGTGTTCAGGATGCACAAGCTGAGGGGGAGCACCTTCCTTGCTTAAAATGATGCATTTTTGGCATTATGATTGGTTTATGATTTATGATCTCTCTTGAAATATTTTGGTCCTGGTTATAAAAATTCATATCTATAATTTGATGAAAGGGTCATGTTGAGACCTATGATGTAAAATTGTTATATTCATTCATGTAAGGACTTGTTCAAATTTTTAAACCCACTTGGCTGGGTAGTTGATTCAAATATGTAATTCCACTTGGTGGGACCATTGATGTTAGTATGAGTCCTTGGTGATAGGAAAAGTCATACTAGGTTGAGTTATAGAGTCATGTACTGCATTGAAAAATTTGTCTGAAGACTCAACCTAAACTCAAGGGGAGCATGGTAATTTCAGTGCACATCAAGTCTACAAAGCTCTTCTATAAGGGAAGAGAAACCTTGTCTTGGTATTGATTCGCCCTTTGATCATGATGTCAAAGGGGGAGAGTATATTGGTGTTTGAATAATGGTTATGATTAATGAATCTATTTGTTGTGGTGATCAAACACCATCATGGTTGCGATCAAGTCCAAAGGGAGATATTTTTGGCAATATGATGCAATATGTTGTCCTTGATGGCAACCTACTTGATGGAAACCTATTTGATGAGTTTCCTTTTGATAGAAATGTATTTGTTAAAGATGTAAAAATGATATTTCTTCAGGTTAGTTAAGATGTGACAGAGAAAGGAATTCCAGTAAGTACCAGAAGAATGAAATAGGAAATATTTCTCAATGCATACGTAGGTTTGATGAAGGCAACCTGCATATGGAGGTAATGTATACACTACTTGGTATACAGGAAACCCGTGTATACATCCAGAACTAGTATATACATAGTTTTTATGAAGAGAAGTCACGTATACACATGAGTAAGAAGAAGTAAAGTCACGTATGCCTTTTTCACTCTAAATTTATCATACCAAGGGGCATTACATGGTATTAGCCCTCAGTATTGAACGTTATGTCATATATTTGATTCTGTCAAAGAATACTATCGACACTTGTGTGGTTATGGCTGATGGTCTTGATAAAGGCTAAAACAATATAAGGAGGAGAAGATCAAAGTGCATGGTGGGCATGTGTAAGGGTTGTTACTGAATACTTCTTTCTAAAGTATATATGCATGGGATGAACTCTGTTTTGTTGGTAGATCTGAATCTATGATGCACCCTTGGATACAATGATGGATCAAGCACTCTAGACCTAAAATGACTATGTACTTGATCTATTGAAGAGATGATTAGATATGTAACCTGACGCATGTTTGTTGAAGTGAAGTGAAGAAATCTGGGTAATTCTATAGATCTAAAACATTTTGAAAAGTTAATATTTACATATATATATATATATGCTAGTCTGTCTCGGTGAAAGCGCGTATATAGGCAGATTTGTCTCAGAAAAATCACGTATTGAAGTCATGATTTTATGAATTTAACTGCAAAGGTTATATGTTTATTGTTGTTGTATTTCTATTTTTTGTCAATGAAGTCTCATGTAGATCTGGGTTGCTTGAATACTGTATATGCTGCTGAGTTGAATATGTACAAATTTGATCAATGAGTGGGTAAATATGTTTAATGATGACTAACTGATTAAGGGTTTTGCAATACTAAAAATATATTTGACTGAAAGCCTCAGATCTGGTTCTATGACTGATCATATTTCTGAAGATCAGTATTCTCAGATCTATACGCAGGTTGGTGTGAAGGAAAGCATGTATACACACGGGTTCAGTAAAGTGAAGTAGCGTATGCATTTTAAGATTATGAATGATCAGGGTTGTGATTGGTTCTACATGTTGATTTTGATATCTGGGTTTATTGTTATGTTATGGTTACAGTGATCCCACTGTTCTGATTGAAATTCGGGTTAAGTTTATTGGTGTTGATCTTTATGAAGTGTTGTGTTGAAACTGTGGGATCCAGTGTGAAAATTGATGAAATGTGGTCTGCAATGGTTCTGAGGGTTGAAGCCTTCAGTATGGAAGTAGGAGCTTCCTTCCAGTAGAAGTTGATGTTATGATTAGGGGGTTGAAGCTCCCTTCCAGTAGTGGTTGGTAAAAGAGATCAGGGGGTTGGAGCTCCCATCTAGTAGTAGCTGGAGAACGAAAGAAGGTTGCAGACTTCTGTAGGTAGATGCCTGCGTACTAATATGATTCTGCATCAGTACAATATTGTAAGAAGTTTTCCATATAATAAATATTGAGGACAGAGACGACAACAGCGGTGGTTTTGTTCCGAATTTGGTTTCCACCTTAAAATCCTATTTTTCATGTTTGTTGCTTATGTGTGACGATTTATTATATTCTTACTGCACATGCTTAATACTTACTAAACATCTAATTAATGAATGATGTAATGATTTAAGTAAAGAATTATCTTCATAATAATATCTATGGTCATATGCAAGTTTTATTAAAGATATCCACGTGTATACACTAGTTGGGTTAATTAAAGTCGCGTATAGAAATCAGTAAGGAAAGAGTAAAAGTTTCATGTAAGTTATAAATACTGATTCACTCCCCCCCTCTCAGTATTTTAAGTAAGTATCAATCTATTTTAAAAAGTCACTTATAGGCTAACTTGTTATATTAAATTTATTTTTATAATATACAAATTGATCCTAAGAAGGATAGTGCGTAAGATCTATCTCTTTAGTCTAAATATTCACTCATCTAAGTGATGGTGAATCTACATATGCTTCAATAAAATAGATCTTTATCAACCTCTAAAATACTTAAGTATATCAAACTATCTCCATTTCTGTCGTGTTACCTACCATGCTATTGGTGGCCCTCCCTCAATTTTTAGCTCTAACACTCTTCCTTAACCTCTTAATTTGTTTCCTTTTGGCCCACGTCCTTGCCCCTATTTATACCCTAATGTTATTTTTTTTTAGTTCTTTCAATCCTCATTGTTGCATTTCAACCATCCATTTCATATTATTTCCCTATTTCATGCTCAATTCTTTTTCAAATGGGTTGAGATCAAGATATTAGGATTGCATGTGAGATTGACGAGGATGAAATTGTATTGCATTTCCTTCTTTTTAAAACAACTGAGAACCATAGTTTTGTCTAGGAATAAGTGATGAATTTATACCTTTATTATAGCCATTACTAATCCATATGTCTCTCCATCTCTCTTGCACATATTATCATTCCATCAAATTTGTGTCATTATTTTTTTTTTTTGCAAATAAAATTGCATGAAATAGAACCATAGAGATATTTTTTGACTTAAATAGTCACCGCCCCTTACCATTAGTGACTACTCTGTAAATAATTTTTTATTTTTGGGTTGCATTGCTTTAGGTTTTGTTTTTCAATCTCTAGACTACCAAAAATAAGAAATTTTGTTAAACAAATGATCGAAAACCATAGTAGAAACAATGGTTAAAACTTCAATTGTGTGTGTATTGTTCTTTTTTCAGTTTATTAACAATCAAATAATCCTTCTTTATGTTGAATGTGAGGCCAAAAGTTATAGGAATGTTTTTGGAATGTCAAAAGCTACAAAATTCACTTTCCAATCGGTTATGAAATGTTCATTTGTAAATGGAAAATAATAGGTTTTGATAGGTTGAAGGTTCAAGGAGGAATCTCATGCATTTTAGTAGCTCAACAACACTCATAAATTATATTCTTCACTATTTAGTGGTCTGAAATTTCTTTGAAGATGCATTCTCTCATCTCCTTTTTCAACATAGTGCCAGCTTGAAAATAAAACTACCATGAATATTGGAGAAAGATCATGCACACCCTTATCTTCAATGACTTATGGAAAGGTATGTTAGGATGTTACAATACATAGTAAATAGTTATGTATAACTTGGTCTAGCATAGATTTAGGTAAACTGTATCTCTTTAGTATGTAATTTTGTAACTTATAATGTGACAATCATGATATGTAGTGATCTGATGATTCATTCTTTCCTCAGTATTACCAACATTTGATATGTGGCTTAACACCCAATTGGTCCATGATCTATATTTAAAGAGCATGGAGGGTCATTTGTTTGGTTACTGTTTATGAGAGAAGATTATGTACATTTTCTTTCTTTATATTAATAAATTTCCTGAAGTGGACGCATTGGTTCAGGACATGGATTGTTTCCCTCTTCAAATGTTTTAACAACATCAAATACTAGTGTATTGATATGTGATCTCCTTTTTATTGGTGACCTTTGCTGTTTGATATAAGGAAATTACCTTGAAAATTCCTAGATGGTACCTGATTTTTTTGAGAGTTGCATTCATTGTTGATCCCAATCCGAATATGGTTTTGACTGCATGCGAATGTCGTTTTCCAGATCTACTTTTTCTGACCACTTTTAATTCGGGAGAATTTCTCGATTGTGTTTGGAGCCTCTGTTCCAGTGAGGAACCCATTTCATTTCATAATAAAAGGTTTCTAGCTGCCCTAGCTATGTCATTTTAGATATGGAGGAATCAAGTATTTTTTTTCCAAATATATTTATTTATCCCTATGTTTATTTCGGTTTATAGTCAATTTTTTTATTACCAGATCTACAATCTCCTATCTGCGTATGTTTTTTTCCTTTGTGCTCTGTGCGATCTGGAAAATCGGAAACAAAAATATGATATTTTTCTCCTATGTATGCTATCTCCCCTGTACTTTGTGGGATCTTAGGAAATCAGAAAATAGTGAAAAAAACATTTAGTTTCTGTTCGGACTAACCAGAAATCTAACATCAAGCCAGAAAGCTTGTATTTTTTATTTTTGTTTACGTGGTTGTTCTCTTGCAGGAAAAAGAACACACACGCAAAAAAATACCTCCTTCCCCATTTCCAAAAATTACTAAATCTTTTAACTACCTCACTTGGTCTAAAGTTACTTTATAAGAATAGAGGTCTTATATTCAATTGTCTTTGTCAAGTTACTTTTTCTAAAAACAAAAAATTCACATTACTCTTTTAAAAAAATTTTGTTGCCCTCACTCTCATGTGAGAAAAACAATTATAAATCCAAAAAATATAATTAAATTAATTAATCTTGAAAATTAGGAATTTATGCCTACTTTTCTAGATTAAGTTGGGTCCTCTTAATTAGGAATTAGTTTAGGCCTACCTAACTTAACTCCTAGAATAGTGTGTGTGGTTGGGATATTTTCTCAACCAAGTTGTCCAAGATAGATGCACTATCTTGAGACAAATTCCTCATCTATTTATTTCTATTATAACATTATTTGAATAATGAAGAATATGTGAGGAAAACCTTTTCCACTAGTGTTTTTTCTCTAGTATTTTTATGTGTGCTTAGTTAATATCCTACATGTGGTATCAAAGCAAGGTATTTGGGTTTACTCCTCATGGAGAGCCCATGTAGATATGAGAGGAGTCTGAAAATATGGGATTTTCATCCTTGTTATATGTCTCAGAATCCAATCTATATTCAAAGGATTAAAGACCAATAAATCAATTGACTAAAGAATCAGGAGTGATCAACGATTTTGGACAGATCATTCTTGGTAGTGTTTCAAATTTTTGGTATTTTTTAAGGAACTGGATGGAACGTGGTGTCGATCTCGATCTGAATAGAGATGGAAACCTGAGTGGAATTTACGAAGGTTGGAAGGCATTGAAAATGTGAAAAACTATTGGTAAATTAGATCTCTACAACAACTCCACGACCACAAATCTCTATAAAATATGAACAATGTTGGCATCTTTGTTTTTGATTGCATGCTTCTGTTGCCATTGTATTTTGTTTCCAATTTTTTTTACTTTCTTGTTGAAGCAAATTGGTGGTTTCTTCGCCTCCATGCTGGAGTTGAACAAGGAAGTGTCAGGTTGGAAGAATTGTTGAAACGTGGTGTGATTGGGGTTCTTGGAAAATTGTGATACGTTGAATGCATGATGCGCTTCTTGGCTCGAGGAACAGAACTTGTTGTAGAGGGTTTTCAAGTTCTTCTATTTTCGGATTTTTTGAGATGGAATAGAGAGACCTGCTAGTGTGAAACGTCGTGACAGCCTGTGGCAGAGGAGGTCCTTTCCAGTTTGAGGTGTGTTTGGATTTTGCGCTGCGTGAATGAGTGGAGCCAAGATCAATGGTGAATCGTTGTGGTGGATCACTTGGATCATTGTTGTTGCTCCAGGATTTTTCTAGTAGTTTTCCACAAGAGATTAGTGTGATTGTTGGGATCTTAGTATTGTGTGGTACGCTAACTGTGGAGGCATGTTGGTCGCCCTGGTAATAGCTGCAACATGATGACAACATGAATTTTCTCTATTTTTGTAAAGATTGATCAAACACAGGTGTGCACTCCCCATTTACTATGTTTTAGGGAAAATTTGATACATGTTTAGATCTTTCATAAGAATTAACATGACCAGTGAAGACAATGTCAACCTTTTATTTTGTAAAACATGATTCAAATTGGAATCGCATACTCTCTGCTTCCATGTAATGGTAATTGTTTATATTGTACCATCGGTTGTGCATGAGTATAATAAACCATGGAGTCTCTTTTATGTTAACCTTTGGAAATTCCTACTCAATCCAATTATATTGGGGAGTATATTTTCCATATGTTGAGTA
The DNA here is from genome assembly GCA_034641835.2 of Pinus albicaulis. NCBI lineage: Eukaryota > Viridiplantae > Streptophyta > Pinopsida > Pinales > Pinaceae > Pinus > Pinus albicaulis. The sequence continues at coordinate 381,542,973 of CM076569.1, read as the reverse complement.
CAAGGATACAACTATAATATAAGTTGATGCATGCTTAATTAAATACCAAAAGGGAGTTTTTCTGTTTAAGGAACGAAGTGGAACATGGTAATGATGTGTAAATGATTTTAAAAATCATTTTTCTCCAATTTCAGGAACAAAATCAATCTCATGGTTTTCTATAGTCCATATCCAAAGTTGATAAGTTGTTCTTTTCTCAGTAAATATTACCCATGTATCCCAACTCCTATTGTCATGAAAGGGGTAGTTTTCTGCATAAGAAGGGTATCCTACATAAAAAACAACTTGTCCTTTTGATTTCAAATAATTTTGAAAGGTCGTATTTGAGTCAAAGTTCTGACAAAGGTCCCCAATAATTCCAAAAGTGTATGTCATGTCACGACCAGGTCTTGGAGGAGGTGAGAATGAAAACGCTCATGTTGTGTTTCCAATTCCAATCTTATAGAAATATTTTGTGTTAAATTGTAGACTCTTGACTATGGAGTGATGAATATATCCCAATGTATAGTTATAGAACTTGTATGTCTTCACATGAAGTGTAGAATTTAAGAGAATAAAGCATGAGTTGAGTTTTGATGTGATTTTAAAGAGTGATAAGGATTGCCTTTGTTGTAAATATTTGGAGTGATAAGGTTGTCACTCTAGGAATTTATTGAAGTAAATTTTTGTTTGAAAAAGGTTTAAAACAAGAAACATATTGTAATTTAAATTTTTTCTCTTGGATGTAATACGTCATTGTAACTTGAATAATAAACAGATCTGTGTTTAGTTATTGTGTCCTAGATCCACCTGAAATTGAATAAGGGGATCTTAGGTACACTATGTGTAGTGAATGTGTGTGCATGAATTGTCTCCAGTTCTTTTGACACTCTCTTTGTAATATGGTACAAAAAAAATTAAACAGCCAGATGCACATACACAAGATTAAGTATACAAGTCATCAAACTTAAGTAATCTGGTTCCTGTAATCAAGCTTAAATACACATGCACAAATAATCACATGCATTTGTGAAACACATAATCAAGTTGATAAAGAGGTCTTACACATCCACATTCCACATTATTCAATCAAAAGATTCAAGTTAAAGACGCTACAAAATCAAGTATTCCAAGACAAGAGAACATCAACAAAATTTTTTGAATCACTTGCAGATAAACATTTTTGTAACTGAGTTGAATTATCAGGGTCAATTCTTGGTTGAACCCGACACCCCATTTTGAATTGATAAGGTGGTAAACCTAAGACAATTAAGTCAAGTAAGTCTTCAACTGAATCATATTATTTGAACTTGTCATTTGTAATTTGGGTGCATTTTCGATAGTGCTCGACACCCTTTGTTTTCAAATAAGCACAATCCAGTGAGTACATTCAAGTCATTACAAAGTTCAGAACATCAATCGAGCCAACATGAAGTTCATTGAAGCAAAAATCAAAGAAAACAAGCGAGTTTAACTCTAATGTAAGTAAATGTAATATTCAAACAACAATCAAGAAAGTTGAAATCTACAGCTATCGAGCGTGAGATCCATTGAGCGTTAAACAAGAAAAACAAGTTCACCAAGCAAGAGATCAAGAAAATTCCAAAGCAATCAAGTGTGTCATTCAAATCAAGCGAGCGAATTCAATCCAAAACTTTGAAATCAAGTGAGAAATTTGAAGACAAGAAAGCCTGAATTCAAGCGAGCAAGTTCACATGGGGAAACACATCTAGCTGTTACAAGTTCTTCACAATTTCCTCCTATCATGTGCCAAAGACATGGTGCAAATCAGCAAAGAAACTCTTGATGATATTTCAAGGCATCTACAACAGACAAATGAAATGATTCAGTTCTTTCAAGTGGAGTCGCAACTACAAAGAAATGAGTTGCAAGAGAAGAGTGATTCTTTAGAGTCTTTGAACCATACAGATAAAGATGATTCTAATCCATTCATCCAAAAATCTTCAAGTGTTGAAGTTGTTCAAGTTCAAATTTCTTCCAAACCAATCATTAGGCCATGGGAAGAAATCCAAAGGAACAAATATCGATGAGGCTTACGATATGTCAAATATGAAGACAATTTACATATCCTAGATTATTAGAAGCCCATCAAGTTCATTATTGAAGGATTTCTTGAACAAATCACATCAACAAAATTTATGAAAGTTGCAGACAAACCAACATGCAAGAAAACTGAAGTTACATTCAAACGAAAATGATCACATTTTCAAATAACAAGTCATATGGAAGATCATTGTTTTGATCTCCATCCTTGTCACCATTGTGGGAAACTGAATCATTCATTAGAGAAATGTTGCAACCAAAGCCAACCAACAAGATTGAAGATCAATTACGGTTGGATTGATGCTTGGGAATGGTTATCAACATTCAAAAGATTGTATAATTTTTACAACCGAACTCAATCAGACCTATTGCAGCTGACAGTCAAATAACGATGGTACTGTTGTGCAGTTGAACGAAGTAGTACACCAGTGAAACTCTCCTACACATGAAGGGGTGGATTTTAGAAATAGTTTCCAGATGATTCTCTCTCCTTTCAGCTGATAAAGTGAGGCAGATGATCATGAAATTGATGGTGGTTTTCAAAGTAAAAGTTTCAAAAACATCAAAAAAAGCAACCAATGGGCATCTTCAATAGCTAGTAGGCATCTTCAACAGCCAGTGATCTCTTAAACATCCAAGAAACCAGTGGGCATCAAGAATGAGAAGTTTCCAAAAACATCAAAAAAATCAACAATGACATGTTTTTTGACATCATCAACATCATCAGCTAGTTGGCTATCATCATCAACAAATTCGCTGGTGGGCATCATCAACAATTTTTTTAGTGGACAAGCCAATTCTCCAATGGGCATCATCAATTTTTTTGTGAGGGGACAAAGGATGTTGATTGCAAAGAAAGGACAAAGGGATATTTTTGCAGCTTGGCATGGGATGAAGTTTTCAAGAAAAATTTAGAGATGAATCAGATATGTAGCTAGCTCATGGTCTCTTCAAATTGCCGTTTTTTCATCATCCAGGTGGTTTTTCAGGTAATGTTTTTAAGGATCAACATGAGAACTTGGAAGATGGTTCCTCTTTCTTATTTTGGATTTATCATTGAGGGCGCAGGGTGGGATGTTGGACTCACTCTCATGTGAGAAAAATAATTATAAATTCAAAAAATATAATTAAATTAATTAATATTCAAAATTAGGAATTTATGCCTAATTTTCTAGATTAAGTTAGGTTCTCTTAATTACTAGTTAGTTTAGTATTACCTAACTTAGCTCCTAGATTAGTGTGTGTGGTTGAGATATTTTCTCAACCAAGTTGTCCAAGATAGACACGCTATCTTGAGACAACTTCCTCATTTATTTATTTGTATTATAAAATTATTTTAATAATGAATAATATGCGAGGAAAACCTTTTTCACCAGTGTTTTGTCTCTGGCATTTTTATGTGTGTTTAGTTAATATCCTATAGTTTTTTTTCAAGTTAATTTTTTTTTTTAAATAGGTTTTTTTTCATGTTATTTAAAAAAAACACACGTAACTTATGTTTTAAAGTTACTTTATGTAATAGTGTTTCTCACCCATTATAAAAAGTAAGTCATTTACAGTCTAAAGTCTCTTTATCTTTTATTTCAGTTACAATCTACTTGGTCATTAGTTTATAAAGTAACATTGTAAAGTTGACTCTCACTATTTATAAAAGTGGGTGAGATAAAGTAGTATTTTTTTTAAAAGTGAGTTTATTATATTAATTTTGGAAAGGGAGGGAATTTTTAAAAATAGTACAACTTCATCATAAAATTTCAACCTATCACGTGACTACATGGTATTTACTTCAACATTTCTTTAAAAAATCGTAACTTCTTCATTTAGAAGCCATTTTCAAAGCCATTTTTTTTAGCCGGCCTAATTTTTCGAGATCTTTCCATTGGAGCGGTTATTTTCAACCTTTACATATTCAATTTTTAGAAAATGTAAAGTGCATGCCCTTTTATTCTTAACAGAACCAATTATTTCCAATGACTATCCTACATGGTAGACTTACTTAAAAGTAAATGGTTTTATAGAATAGCCTTAGGAATAGAATTTAAACCTACTAATGAAGATAAAAAGGCTAAATGGGAAAATAAAAAAGATAAAGAATGAGGGGATGTTTGCCTCACTCTGATGTGAGAAAAGCAATTATAAATCCAAAAAATATAATCAAATTAATTAATCTTGAAAATTAGGAATTTATCCATAATTTTCTAGATTAAGTTAGGTCCTCTGAGTTAGGAGTTAGTTTAGGCCTACTTAACTTAGCTCCTAGATTAGTGTGTGTGGTTGAGATATTTGCTCAGCCAAGTTGTCCAAGATAGACACACTATCTTAAGATAACTTGCTCATATATTTATTTGTATTATAAAATTATTTGAATAATAAATAATATGTGAGGACAACCTTTTCCACTAGACTTGTTTTGTCTCTAGTATTTTACGTGTGTTTAGTTAATATCCTACACTTTTTTGTCACGTTATTTTTTTTTTTAAATATGCTTTTTGTCATGTTATTTAAAAAGAAGCACATGTAACTTATATTTTAAATTTACTTTATGTAATAGTGTTTCTCACCCATTATAAAAAGTGAGTCACTTACAGTCTAAAGTCACTTTATCTTTTATTTAAGTTACAATCTACTTGGTCATTAGTTTATAAAGTAACAATGTAAAAGTGACGCATTTATAAAAGTGGATGACATAAAGTAGTACTTTTAAAAAAAAAGTGAGTTTATTATATTAAGTTTGGAAAGGGGGGAATTTAAAAATAAATAAATAAATAAATACAACTTCATCATCAAATTTGAACTTATCACGTGATTACATGGCATTTACTTCAACATTTCTTCAAAAAGTCATAACTTCTTCATCTGAAAGCCATTTTCAAAGCCATTTTTTTTAACCCGCCTAATTTTTCGAGATATGTCCATTGGAGCAGTTATTTTCAACCTTTACATATTCAGTTTTTAGAAAATGAAAAGTTCATGCCCTATTATTCTTAACAGCACCAATTATTTCCAATGGCTATCCTACATGATAGACTTACTTAGAAGTAAAGGGTTTTATCGAATAGCCTTAAGAATAGAATTGAAACCTGCTAATGAAGATAAAAAGGATAAATGAAAAAATAAACAAGATCAAGGATGAGGGGATGTTGGTCTCACTCTCATGTGAGAAAAATAATTATAAATCTAAAAATATAATTAAATTAGTTAATCTTGAAAATTAGGAATTTATCTCTAATTTTCTAGATTAAGTTAGGCCCTCTTAATTATGAGTTGGTTTAGGCATACCTAACTTGGCTCCTAGATTAGTGTGTGGGGTTGAGATATTTTCTCAAACAAGTTGTCCAGGATATACGCACTATCTTGAGACAACTTCCTCATCTATTTATTTGTATTATAAAATTATCTGAATAATGAATAATATGTGAGGACAACCTTTTCAACCAGTGTTTTGTCTCTGGTGTTTTTATGTGTGTTTAGTTAATATCCTATAGTATTTTGTCAAGTTAATTTTTCTTTTTAAATCGACTTTTTGTCATGTTATTGAAAAGAAAAAACACATGTAACTTATGTTTTAAAGCTGCTTTATGTAAAAGTGTTTCTCACACATTATAAAAAGTGAGTCACTTACAGTCTAAAGTCACTTTATCTTTTATTTAAGTTACAATCTAATTGATCATTAGTTTATAAAGTAACATTGTAAAAGTGACTCTCACTTATTTATAAAAGTGGGTGACATAAAGTAGTACTTTAAAAAAAAAAAGTGATTTCATTATATTCAGTTTGGAAAGGGGGGGAATTTAAAAAAAAATTACAACTTCATCATCAAATTTGAACCTATCACGTAGTTGACTACATGGAATTTACTTCAACATTTCTTCAAAAAGTCATAACCTCTTCATTCGGAAGCCGTTTTCAGAGCCATTTTGTTTAACTGGCCTAATTTTTCGAGATATTTCCATTGGAGAAGTTATATTCAAACTTTACAGCTTCAATTTTTAGAAAATGGAAAGTGCATGCCCTGTTATTCTTAACAACACCAATTATTTCCAATGGCTATCCTACATGGTAGGCTTAATTAGAAGTAAAAGGTTTTATAGAATAGCCTTAGGAATAGATTTTAAGCCTACTAATGAAGATAGATAAGCTAAATGGGAAAATGAACAAGATCAAGGATGAGGGTTGATAGGAATGTCCATTGCTCAAGATCTTAGATTTCATATATTCCATGAAATTGACACTTGTGATGAAGCTATGAAAAAGCTAAATATTTTTTTGGCATTCAAAATGAAATCAGAGCTTTCCAGCTCAAAAATAAATTGCTTACTTTGGACCCAAATAATTTCTCCTCTATTGAAGATTTTTTTTCCAAATTTAATACCCTTAGACTTCTCTCAGAAGCTTGTGAGGTCAAAAAGGAATATGGTAGTCTTATCTATTCCATTCTTAGTAAGTTAGGACCTGGATACTCTATATTTTTTTCCACCTTCCATTCCGTTAGAGAAGCCCTCATTCATCAAGGAACACCCTACAAGTCCCTCTCTTTTCATGTCGTTTGAAATTCTTTGATAAGAGAACAGGAAAAACTCTTACACCTTAGTATTATTAATACTCGAAACACTTCTAAGAAAGCCTTAGCAACCGAGCAACAACCAAATCCAAAGAATCCTAAGAAGAAACATCCTAAAAAGAATGGTCCTAAACCAAAGAAGGTTCTTAAGCAATCTCAACTGCAAACTAAAAAAATATCTCAAAAAACTGATAAGGAAAACAAAAAAAATGGAAGAAGACAAATAGACATTGAAATTGTTTTAATCGTGATGGCCACGTAGATTAAAAATGTCTTAAGAAGATGAAATCCTTGGAAGCAAAAATGAAGAAGCACAACATCCATTTGGAGAACTCTTCAACTTAATCTTCGGAAATGAAATTTTATGCATGTGGTTTTCAAGCATCAAGATCTAGTTATGCATTGAATGTATCTTCTTCTTCTCATTCTCATGAGTGGCTCATTGATTCTAGAACCTCTTACCATATGGCCAAAAATAAAGCCATGTTTTCTTCTTTAAATAATTGTAACACCAAAAATATGTTGGTGATGATAGATCTCCTAGTGTTGTAGGGTCTGGAGCCATTCATCTAGATAATGTCCAGTGTAATTATGTATTATGTTTTCCTACCTTGTCATGCAACCTTCTATCTGTTGGTGAGATAACTCATTCACGTGAAGGGACAACCATATAATTCTCATCTCATGATGTTCTAATTAAGGACCTCAGAGATCCTAGACATATTTTAGCTACTGGCATTGGGAATGATTCCACAATGTTGTATTAAATTTTGACAAATCTGGGTCATCATGTCTTCTCTCCATTTTTGTTTATCATAATGATGAAGTGAGAAAAATTTGGCATGAGTTATTTGGTCACTTAAACAATCGCTCCTTTAAAAATCTATGTAAAGAAAATATGGTGGTAGGTATTCCTAAGGTATATTTCCGAGATGGTAGTTGTTCTGGTTGTGTACTCAGAAAACTTCATTAGGATATTTTTGACAAACATGCCTCTTAACACGGTTCATCCCCTTTGTAGGATGTGCACAGTGATTGATGTGGTCCACTTCTAGTTGTTTCTTTCTCTGGCTACAAGTACTTCTTAACTTTCGTTGATGATTTTTCCAAACGCACTTGGGTATACTTCTTAAAACTCAAGAGTGAAGTTTTTAACATGTTCTTGGCCTTTAAGGCCCTTGTTGAGAAACAATCTGGAAATCAAATTCTTAAGTTAGTATTTGGAAATGGAGGCCAATATGTTAACAACAAATTTATCAAATTTTGCACTATTCATGACATTCAATTGCAACATAATATTCTGTATACTCCACAATAAAATTGCGTAGCTGGAAGGAAGAATCAGACTCTAAAATAAATGGCTAGTTGTAGGCTTCAATCTAAAGGACTTAGTCTTAATTTTTGGGCAGAAGAAATTAACTGTGAGAATTACATAGTAAATCGTAATTTTACTAAGGTTTTAAGGAATATCGCTCCAGAAGAAGCCTGTAACTTAATGAAACCAGATGTAAGTCACTTTCGTGTTTTCAAAAGTGAATCTTGGGCCCATATTCCACATGAGAAACATAAAGCCTTAGAACCTAAGAGTGAAAAATGTATTTTTGTTGGATATTATGAAGATGTCAAAGGATATAAAATTATTCAACCCAAATCCAAAAATGTAATCATTAGAAGAGGTGGAAAATTTGATGAAAATATATCAGAATGTGAGCCTGGTCCGGCAAGTGTGTCACCTTTGGCCTGAGAGCCTGATTTGGAATATGTGCCACTTCTCTCTATCTCTTATACTTCTCACATAATTCCTTCTACTTCAGATGATCATAGTGAGGATTAAAATATCGCTCCACCTCCTCAGGATCTTCCTTCAGCTCCACAAATTCCAAAATGGGTCTGCTCTAATTTGGATGTAGCAAGTTCTCTTGCAAGTGACCTTACAGATCAACATCATACATGTTCTCAGTTCGACAATGCCTCTTCTCCATTGGCTCAAGCTCCAGAAAATTATGATCTAGATACCTTTGAAGAACCTTCAGGTCATCTATATTGGGATGCATCTATGAATGAAGAATATTATTCCTTATTGGAAAATGATACTTGGGATCTTGTTCCTCTTCCATAGGGAAGAAAAATTGATAGATGCAAATGGGTTTACAAAAAAAAGTTTGGACCGAATAGAAAAGTCGATAAACATAAATTTGGTCTTGTCGATAAAGGATTTTCTCAAGTTGAAGGCATTGACTATGCTGAAACCTTCTCCCCTATTTCCAAAATGAATAATATCTTCCTTTTTCTCTCCCTTGCTTCCTCCTTTAAATTACAAGTCCATTAGATGGATGTTGAATCTGCCTTCTTACATGGGGACTTGCATGATGAAATCTACATGGCACAACCCCATGGCTTTATCCAAAAATACTCTAGCCTTTTTTTTCGCCTTAAGAAGTCTCCCTATGGTCTCAAGTAAGCCCCTTAGGCTTGGTATGCCAAAATGGATAACATTATCTTACATAATGGCTTTTATATATGTCATTCTGACAACACTATCTGCACCAAGAAAGTGGGTAAGTCATTAATCATCCTTGTTATTTATGTATTTGATCTTATCCTTATTTTTTTTTATCCCAACCATATAAAACATCTGAACTCTAGCCTCAAAAATAAGTTTGAAATGACAGAATCAGGACACCAGCATTATTTCCTTGGTCTTCAAGTCTTGTAATCGAAAGAAGGTATTACCGTTTCTCATTCCAAGTATGCCTATGATCTTCTATGCCACTTTCACATGGAAGACTATAAGCCGTCCCCTTCTCCCTTTCAGTATGGAGTGAATATTTCAGTCACGTGTACTTCCCCTAAGGTTGATGCTACATTACACCAACAACTTGTTGGTAAAATTTTGTATTTGACCCATACTTGTCCTGACCTTTCCTCTGTCATTGGTCTTGTTGATCAGTTTATGGAAAAAACTCATGAAATTCACTGGAAAGCAGCTAAAATAATGCTTAGATGTACTCGAGGTATATTTCAGTTGAGGATTCATTACAATGTAGGAGCACTTCCATTGTTGGCTGGTTTCACTGATTCTGATTGGGCTGGTGACCCTGATGATCGAAAGTCTACTTTAGGTTATGTATTCACTCTTATTTCAGGACCTATTACATGATATTGTCATAAGAAAAGTATCGTGGTGTTGTTGAAGTCAACAAGGAAGCCCTATGGCTTCATCAAATCCTATCTGAATTTGTTCTTCATTAGTAGCATCCAAATACACTTTGGTGTGCTAATCAGAGTTCCATTCAACTATGAAAATATCCAGTTCAGCATCAATGTAGAAAAAACATTGAGCAACACATGCACTTCATAAGAAATCTCATTCATGATCATGTTCTTGAAATGAAATATTGTTCAACCAATGATCAAGTTGCTAATATCTTTACAAAGGTTCTCACAGAAGTGAAGTTTACCAAACTTCGATCTATGCTTGGAGCTTAGGAAGGTTATCATTAAGGGGGGAGATAGGCTCTAATGCCTCCTTCCTTCTCCTATTGTGTCACCTTTGTAAATCCTTCAATCCTATTCCACATTTTTATTAAGGGGGGGGGGAGGTTAGGATATTATGACACATAGGAAATAGTTAAGTATACCTTGGTCTAGAGTAAAGTTAGGTAAAGTGTGTTTCTTTAGTATGTACTTTTATAACTTGTAATTCGACGGTCACAATATGTAGATATATGACGGTTAATTCTCTACTCTATATTACTAACACTTGATCTATGGCTTAACACCCGATTGATACATGATCTCTATTTAAAGAGCATGGAGGGTAATTTTCCTGGTGACCATTTATGAGAGAAGCTTATGTAATTTTTCTTTCTTTATATTAATAAATTTCCTTAAGTGGCCACGTTGGCTTAAGTCGTGGATTTTTTTCATCTTAGAGAGTTTTAACTACATCGAATACTGGTGTATTGATCTGTGATATGTTTGTGAGTGGTGAATTTTGGTGTTTGATCTAAGGAACTTACCTTATAAATTCATACATGGTATATATTAAGGAAAAGGTGTCAATGCATCTACCAAACCCACATCAATTAATTAGCTTACTAGATATGAGATCAAGGATAACAAGGTTTATGCCATAATTTCTACTTTTATAAGTGAAGAGGTTATTCATCATATTATTCAAATTAGGGTTTCTTATGATGCATTAATGAAGTTGAAGCATTTATTTTACTCAAACTTAGAATTGGAAGTAGTTCAGTTGATGATCATGCTCTTCAACCTCGAGTTGAAGGATGATGACCTCCTGGCCTAGTCTAAGAAATTAGATCCAATATGTAAGATGTATAATCAAATCAAATTAAAATGTACATCCCTCTAATAGAATTTTTCAAGGTTATGTATCCTACATATTCTCACTATCTTCAATCCTTACAAGATAGTTCCCAACTCAAGTACATTACTTTCGACACTCTTGTGGATAATTTTAAAGGATGAGAGAAATAGTTTGGGAAGAGGAAGAAAATTTCTTTCACCCGTAAAGAATTCATGTTCCTTGTAGAAAAAGTGAAGAATTGGATGCAAGATTCTTCTAGATGAAGATGTAGTAGAAGAGGACATGGATGGAAGAACAAAAAATGTAGGGGGTGAATATCATCAAGGAGGAATATATGTACTGCACTATCTTTGTCGCAATATAGATGAACATGATGCATCCACATGAAGAATCCCTTAGGAATGAATGATTCAAGAACACAAAGAAGACAAAGGTCAGACACTAGATCCAACGAAAGCTAAATAACTAGTAAATATTCTCATTATATTATTTTACATTGCAATATTAGAGTAATTCAAGATCCATTTCATACTTCATTTTCTTATTAGAAAAATGCATGGTTGCTTGATATCGCTGAAACCTGTGACATGACCTTCTAAAAAGACTTATTTGAATAATTTAGTGGTAATGTAGATGAAGAAATATATTTTTCAGAAAAGTAAAGTTTCAATACATCCAAAAATAGAAAAATTAGGTTTAAACTTCCTTGACATCCTAAATTTATTTTGCACGATGTACTCTACCTTCCATAGTTGAGGGGAAGCTTCTTATCCCTTGTTCCCATTCATTGGGAAGGACACTACATTCACATGATTAATGGAAATGTTGATATGAGAAAAGCATCAGACAACAAATTTGTCATGATTGGAATAAATAATGAAATATTGTTGAAGCTGCAAGGAAGATCTACTCATGCACATAACTCCACATACAATTCTTATTACAATGAAGGTCTCTTGTCATCCAACCTTCTATGGCATGCAAAAATTGAATATGTTTATTCTGATAGTCTTCATTTGTTGAAAATAAACGGTTTTTTATGTTTTCTAACTATTCCAAGGAAACTGAAGCAATGTGATTCTTATATCTTACGAAAACCTAGGAAACACCACTTCATGATTATACTTCCAGAGCATGTAGAAAACTTGTAATCATTCATTATTATTTTTGTGGCCCTATGTTTGGTCCATTTGGTATTTTCCACATTTCAATTTTTTGTTGGTTAGATGAGATCCATGTGGTAGAGGATGAAGAGGGGTGCAACATCTATTAAACATTGCGTAGGTCTATACACAATCTGTAATTCATCAGCAACAGGGAATCCTTAACCATTTGATCTACCTGAAGATGCAAAAAATATAATTCCATTAAACAATGCACAATTTAGCACACAAATAATCATTAATTTCATATGAGTGCATAGATTCACCTTGAGGATAAATAAAATTTAATTCATTTTTTGTGTTGCTAATAAACTTGGTGTTTTGATCCTTTCTCACAAATTCGATTTTCAAACTTGTGTATCTTCTTATCCCAAATGAGTTTGACCAAGTGTAATATACCATTGGAAAGGTATTAGATAGGACCATGCAGTGAGACTCTATATACACTCATTTTATCTTCAATAAAATCTAATTAATAATCATATCTTCTCAATATGAGTTACATGTCAATAAAATTCAAAATTATCTTACAAGGCATCGTACGTTGTATGATAATATATGCCCAACATTTCATTCCTTTGACATCCAAAACATTGTACCTTCTTTGAAATTAATCACATGAAATTTGTTATTATCAATGACAACCCTATGCAAAACATATATATAAATGCATCTACCCTTCAACAAATTTATATTGGCTATAGTTGTTATACTATTTTATTGTAGATTTTTATAGGTATTAAATTTTTTTAACAAAACTAGTTTAGGAAGATAGGGTTCATAAAATATTTTTGAAATAGGTAATGTTGGAATTTTTTCTATATATTTTTTCTAGGATGTTCCGGAAGTTGAAAATTGGACCATAGTGATGGAAAATTTGGTCAATCGTATGCTCTAATTTTCAAATCATGGGCTAGAACAATTTATGAAATATAATTAGAGGAATTTGGGCTTCGTAAAAGAATATTTAAATAGGTCATGGTGGAATTTCTATTATAAATTTATTTTTGGAGGTTCCAACACCTAAAACTTGGAGTATACTCAAGTGAAATTCCTTCAACCATTTGGTCTAAATTTCAGATCTTGGTTCACAATATCTTGGGAGATATGATCATATGAATTTGACATTCCTGGATACTCTTTCATCTACTAGGTTGTAGAGCCTAAAAAATTGACCATAGTCATGGGAACTCCCACTAATCATCTAGCTCAGTTTCCAAAGTTTTTACTACTATAATTTAAGATATTCCCTAAGGAATTTTCTATTTTAGTCTTCATGAAATGTTTTTTAAAAATACTTAAATGGTTAATTGATACATTGCATACAAATAGTTTGATGAAATCCCTCAATGAAAATGGCTTTTTATGGATGGGGGTAATATTTATGTATGTTTTCATTATTGTATGATAGTAATGTTGTAGTTTATATATTCCTATGCTCACATAAATCATTTGAAAAAATGTGTTAAAGGTGTTTTATTACAATATGGAGACGAACTATTTGATAAAATACATCCATGGTAGAATCAAAAGTTGCATGATTGAGTGATATATTTTAGTTAATATGATACAAGTGGAAGCACTATAATTTTTCTTATTTGATTCCATACAAAATGTTCGAAAAAATTTATACAAGGAAAAGACTACTTAATTGTTTGTATACAAAGCATTTGAAGAAAGGTTTTCATATAGTGTGTCACAAAATGTATGAGATATGAAAATTGGGTTTTTGCTAGGGTGGTTAGGATAAATTTAGTAGGAGAATGTGACAATTTGTCTCATTGACCTATTTTGAAATTTGAAAAGAACTTGCAATATTATATTGTAAAAATTATCTTAAAATAATAGTAATAATAATAATAATAATAATAATTAAATATGTAAATAACCTCAAATTAGATCCTAAAACTCAATATTTTGATTTGAAAGATTTACTATGTTTCTTAATCTTATAAAGATATAAAATAAACATTAAAAATTATGAAAAAATAATGTTTCCCAATAATTGTCTATTATCTACAGTTGTACAAATTTATTATTCAAAATTCCATCATTTATATACCAAACATGGGCTTATTGACTAAATATACATTGTATTTTAGAGAAAAAATAACATGGCAACCTAAGAAAAACACATTTTTTTTAGTTATATCATTTTTCTGTAAATAAAGTTATATGTATTCAAAAAGAGAATTTCATTGTTTATGTTTCATCATTTTACACAATGAGATAAAAAATTGCGTAAATACTTGTAATAGTTTCGGCTTTTTGCAATTCATGATCATATACCATGTCTCTTTTGAATAAATCACATAGATTTTTTTAGAGCTCATGTGTTTCGAACCGGTTATTGTGGATCATCATGAGGACAAAAACAAATAGTCCAACCAAAGCAACATATAAATAAAATGGAGATGCATCCATTAAATCCAATAAATAATATTACAATTAGAGATATCATTAGAGAATAAATAAAAAACAATCAAATAGAAATGAAAAAATAGAAATCCAATAAAATTAGAAAAAATAACAACTAAATAATTAAAATAAAGAAACTATAATAGACCCAAAAAAAATAATAAAGATAATTAAAATTTAAATTGAAAATAAGTATATAATAAAATTAAAATGTAACCAGAAGATAAGGGAAGAAAATAGAAAGTTTTTCAGTTTGTAATATGAATAAAATAGCCAAGGAATAGAGAAAGGATAATAATTCATAAATCAAAGGGAAAATTGCTTAACTAGACAACTTCAAAAAGAAAGAAAATAAAGGAACCAATCCACACAACTAGTAACATAAAGAGAAAAAATAAGAAAGAAAGAGAAGGGGAACGAAATAGGAGGCGAACCTTTGGGTAAAGGAGCGAAGAAAAAGACAACACCTAGGAATAAAAGGAAGGGATGAAACAAATGCTAATATTCAATCCATATAATCTAGGTGGATATTGGTGGCCACCCACCTATTCCACACGAGGCCCCACCATTGTTTCTTTCACTTTCCTTAATTATAGCACAATCTACTAATTTTAGCAGTTTTTTGGGTCCTGAACTTTTGGAGCCGTTTTGAGGCCCTCAACGACGTTTTTGGGCATATTGAGTTTGGAAAATATCTATTTTTTCTAGACTCAATATCCACAGCCATTAGTTGTATTCATCAGATATATATTTCTAACGATGTATCATGTGCATCAAATGGACATAGTATGCCAAAGTTATGACCCTAGGAAATTGGTGTACCAATTTACCCCGACGGAGCCCATATTCTGGCGTTTGATCTTCTAGGGTTAGGTTTTTGGATGTTTAGGATTTTCAATTATTTCTCAATAATATATAGGCCTCTGAGCCTCATTGTAATAGAGAGTTCATAGGCCTGTAGCCACCACATATCTTCTCAGAGATAAGCTACCAACGCCCTAGCTAGTTTATTTCCATTCTGTCTGTAAACAAATTTTAGTTATTTGATATTAATGAAATGAAGTGTTATTTCCACTGCATTTTTATATTTATAGTTATATGTGTATTCTTTCACGATCCTGCATAAATCCGAATTAGTGGTATTAGAGCGGTCTACTCTTTCTCGATCCTTTTTTGCATGTCCCCAACGAGGTCGTGTATAAGGAGTTAGGGCTCAATCTGGTTGAACCTTTGCTAGATCAGCCTCACAAACCCCGACGACTGCCCATGGGGGACGAAAATAAATATGAGGGAGAATCAGATCCTATCAAAATATTGCTGAAGGAGTCCCTTGAAAAACAAAGGAATGCGATGATGGATAACTTTGCCCAGATCCTTCAATGACTGCCCACTAGCGGTGCATCTGAATTCAACAACCACTCGGGAGGTGCAACTCCTTTTAAGGTACAAGAAAAATTTGACATTCCCATATATAAGGGCCAAATAGATGCAGATGTTGTAGATAGATGGTTAAATCTATTAGAAGGATATTTCTCAGTTCATGAATTTTCCGACCGGGAGAAGATTATTTTTGAACTCCTCAAGGCTACTCCCTATGTCAAGGACTGGTGGGAAACCTATTGTGAGAAAAAAACGAGGGTCAACCCTCTCTGTTATCGGCTGTACCCACATGGAATTATTTCCAAGATTCCATCAAGGAACAATATTATCCCATGGGGAGCTATGAGGACAATTACATACAATGGACTATGTTGCAGTACAAAAGCCATCAAGATGTGCATGAGATGACGAACCTATTCCATACCCTGCACACAAATTTGGGCATCAAATATTCAGAGAAGCATTTGGTTCTGAAGTATAATATTTGTATACACAACACATTAAAGAGGAAATGGAGTTCCTTGACATCTCTTGGCTTGGTACGGCATAGTTCATTATCGACAGTGGGAGCCAAAAGATCCTAATTTTAGCAGAAGTCATGAATTTTTTTGGTTTGCTAACCATAACACACCCACAACCATACACCATTGGGTGGCTTCACCAAGTATGGGATCTCTGCGTCAGCCAGCAGTGTCACCTTCCCTACATCATCAAGTCCTTCACAGATGAGGTATTATGTGACATTGCTCCTCTTGATGTCTGTGATGTATTATTAACCCAGCCATACTTGTGGAAGTGACATGCTGTGTATGAGTCCTAACCTTGCATTTTTATTGTTACCTTGGGAAATAATTTGTACATGATACTGAAGGTAACACCGTCTATGGCTTTCTCTTTGGTTAGTACAAAACAATGCAGTAAGCTCATTTCCAAAACAGGGAAATTTTTTTTCCTGATGATATGCCCCTAGGGAAAGAGGAATAATGTTGCCACAACTTCTAGGCATGGCTCCTACACATGACAACAAAAAATGGACAAGGTCATGGAGAAGTACGGGGACATCTTCACCTCACCCACAGAGGTGCCTATGCACTATGAGGTCAAGCACCCCGTCGACCTTAGCCTAGGTGCGCTGCTTCCCAATGGACTGATAGATCAGTACTTTGCTCTAGAGAATGATGAAATCAAGAGTCATATTCAGGAGCTGCTGCAAAAAGGTCACATATGGCCGAGTTCATCACCCTATGGTAGCCCGATCCTATTGGTGTAGAAGAAGGATGGGACTTGTAGACTCTGTATTGACTATCGGGAGCTGAAGAAGATCACTGTCTAGAATAGGTACTCGATCCCACAGATTGATGACCTTCTAGATAAACTCAAAGGGTCGAAATATTTTAGCAAGATCGAATTGAAGTTTGGGTATCACGAGGTACCAATCAAACCCTTTGATGTGTGGAAGACTGCCTTCAAAGACAAGGAGGGCCTTTTCGAATGGTTGGTCATGCCTTTCAGGTTGACAAATGCTGCCGCAACATTCATGAGGTTGATGGACGACGCCATTAACCAACTCATTTGTAGTAATGTACTTGGATGGCTTCCTAATCTTCAGCCAGACTTGGGAAGTTCACCTCCACCACATCTGACAGGTCCTCGAAACACTGCGTCAACACAAGTTGTGTGCTAATTTGGAGAAGTGCACTTTTAGCATAAAAGAGGGGTGTAGGTTGATCCAACAAATATCCAAGTAATGCGGAATATTCCGGCCCCAACCACTCTAACAGAGCTTCACAAATTTCTGGGTCTTACTAATTTCTTCCACAGGTTCGTATTGGGATTCTCTCATATCACTTGGTCATTGAGTCAAGTCACCAAGGGAGGAGAGAAAGTGAAATTATTTTGGTCAGAATATCAATAGGGGGCATTCTTAGAATTGAAACATTGACTCTACTTTGCCCCAATGCTCACATTACCATACTTGCAACAACCATTTGGGATCAAGACAGATTATTATGAATATGATATTGGGACAGTTCTTACTCAATAGGGGCTTCTAGTGGCATATCACAGTGAGACACTATCGGACAGAGTCCACAAGTATCCCACTTATGACAAAGAAATGTATTCCATTATGCATGTGTCCCGCCAATTGAAGCATTACATTTTGGGAAAGGAAACGATCATCCAAATAGACCACTGACCCCTGTAGTTCATATAGACACAAGGAAAGTTGAAAAACAATCGCTATCAGAAGTGGTCCACATATCTTCAACGATTTCATTTGAAAATCAAGTATAAGAAGGGTAGCACCAATAATGTTGCATACTGCCTCAACTGACCACCGATCATGGCGCTAACCATTGTTCTCAACTCTTGTGGGCATGAGACTTCTGATTGGTCACTTCTCTACAAGAGCGATCTGGAATTCAACCACACATACAAGACACTCTTGGACAGTACGCAAGTCCCAAATTTTCACCTCTAGGATGCACTGCTATGTCAGCTAGGACACGTTTTTGTTACTTCAAACGAGCATGCCAATATGATTTGGGAATATAACTACATTGGAGTCACTGGGAATTTCGGGGTCGAGAAAATAGTGGCACTATTGCAAAAATATTTCTATTGGATGAACCTTCGATAGGATGTTGGGAAGTACATCAGATCTTGCACTACTTGCTCCATTTCCAAACTGACCATCAAGAAGCAAGACCTTTATACTCCGCTACCTACACCTATTCGGCCTTGGGAATCCATATCCATGGATTACATGTCGAGCCTTCCTTCTAATAAGCATGGAAAGGACTGTGTATTCATGGTCATCAAAAGATTCTCGAAGATGGGCATTATGTTAACTACAAGAAGAATATGACAACAGAAGCCATTGCTAAACTCTTCTTTGAACGAGTGTGGGTGCACTTTGGGATCCCACAGTCTATTATCTCAGATGGGGATAGCAGGTTCCTTAGCACATTTTGGTCCAGCCTCTGGCCAATACTTGACACCAAGCTCACCAAGTCCACAACTTTCCATCAGCAAACTGATGGCCAGACAAAGGTCATCAACAAGATGATTGTACACATTCTGTGCATGTACAATTCAAAGCATCCATGCACATGGGATGAGAGCCTTCCCTATGCACAACGTAGTTATAACTGACCTCTCCACATCTCAACCGGCCACAACACCTTTTAGGTGGGCCTGGGGTTCAGGCCACTATGTCCCATTGACGTAGCAATGTCATTTGTGGCTACTCAGGCTGATTCGACTCATGTCCAGTCTGAAGCTGACAAAGCGAATAAATTCATTGAGCACATTCAACACATCCACCAATAGGTTCATGACATATTGGACAGAGCCAATGATAAGTACAGACAACGACATGATCAAAATCGGGTGCCATACCACTTCCAGGTGGGCGATAAAGTGTGGCTACATTTGCAGAAGGAGGACCTCACTGTACCCCACCGCAAGCTTCGCCCACTCTAATATTTGTCGTACGCCATCACCAAGGCTGTAGGGAACAATGCCTTTGAGCTTAATATTCCACCATTCCTTGTTTTGCACCCAGTATTCAATGTTGACCACCTTCGGCCCTTTTTCCCACCTCTACTAGACACCTCTAACATTGCAGAACAACTCACACCAATATATTTAAACCCACACTACATGGAACATGCCATCATATATTGTATCATGGACATGAAAATCAAGAACACTTGCCAGCAAAAGATCCAACTATATCATGTTGTCAAATTTGTCCAACTCCTACACCAAGGCAAGTGGTTCACAAGGGACCAAGTTCAGCAGAAGTTTCCTCATCTCATGGAGGAAGTCAACACAATGGGGACAATTGCGTCCTAATGGGGGAGGAATGATCGAGGTGGATATTAGTGGCCACCAGACTATTCCACTTGGGGCCCCACAATTGTTTCTTTTAGTTTTTAGTTTCCTTCATTATAGCATAGTTTACTATTTTTAGTACTTTTTCAGGTCCTGATCTTCCGGAGCCGTTTTGAGGCCCTAAACGAAGTTTTTTGGGCATATTTAGTCCGAAAAATATGAGTCTATTCCGGTCCCAATATTCGCAGTCAGAAGTTGTGGTCCTCAGATAGATCTTTCTAATGATGTATCATGTACATCAAACGAAGATAGTATGCCAAAGTTACGACCCTGGGAAATTGATGTACCAGTTTTCCCCGAAGTGGTCCATATTCTGGTGTTTCATCTCCTAGGTTTAGGTTTTTGGATGTCTATAATTTTCCATTGTTTTTGAATAATATATAGGCCTTCGACCCTCATTGCAACAGAGATTTCAGAGGCTTGTAGCCACCACATCTCTTATTAGAGATAAGCTACCAACACCCTAGCTAGTTTATTTCCATTTTGTCTGTAAACAAATTTTAGTTCATTGATATTAATGAAATGAAGTGTTATTTTTGCTTCATTTTTATATTTATGGTTATATATGTATTTTTTTGTGTTCCAGCATAAATCCAGATCACCATCATCCCTATTTAGGGTGTTAGGCATTGAGTCATAGAAAACATATGTTTTTACCCTTACACTAACTTGATAAATCATTGAATTTTATGGATTTGTCTTCATTATTAGAAAGGATTTGGAAGAAAAGATTGTGAAATTTAAGTAAAATGAGTTATTAGAAAATTGCATGATTTTAGCATAAAACACTAACATTTTCTTGCCTTTATGTGCAGGAAATTGGAATTTGACAATTTGTTTTTAATCGATGGAACAACAACACCAAAGAAGGAGAGAAAATTGCTTCGCGATTGTGCGGCATAGCGAGAGATAATGAGGATCATGCTAATTTCATAATAGAAATCCGATTATTAGTCAAAAAATCATAAGGATCTCTTGATCCTCAATATTCGCCTTCATCCTTTAGTTTTTCTATTAATACTATATAACGCTGATGGGTGAGAAGGATAAAAAAATTTACCGCCATTATTATTATCCTTGTATTAAAAACAAAGAATATTCATTGCAGTGATGTTGTACCTTTATTACTGCAACTAATGAGAAACAAAGATTTTTCCTATTAATTGTGTTCTGAGATTTTTAAACAATAACTTCTAGAGGTTTTGGACCTGGTCGCTGGGAGATTCAATGCTTCTTTGTGTCATAATTATTTGCTTCTTTTATGCAAATATTGATTATTGTTATTTCATATAATCAAGTTAATCTTATCATTGTGTGATTCTAGGATTATTCTTTACGATTTACCTTTGCATAGATATCTAAACTTCATTACTTTCAAATACTGAATGAGTTGAATTACATCTGCATGTTGTTCTTTAATGAATTTATTAGATTAAGCCATGTGTTACACTTGATTTCCATCCTTTCTAATTGATGTTAGACATTGATTAATTGATTGTTGTTATTTCTGATTAATGTTTGAATCATTTATTATTGTTCCATTGTTGTAATATTTCTTTTCATCTATTAGATTAGTTACTGTATATTTCAAACAACTCGGATAGTAGTCCTTTAAGTGTGATTTATTTTAATGCATGTGACTGAATTCATTTTCCTTTCAAATCAATTATTATTAGATCTAGAATTATGGTTTGAATTTTCTTTAAGAATTACTCTTGGAATTGTCTTAGATTGAACTTGGAGAATTAAAAATTGATTATTGCAATAGTTTATAATCATTTAGTTTCGAAAAAATCTTCAATCTCACTGCACAAATAGTGCTAACATCCTTGAAATAAACACACATATCCCAGGTTGATAATGTAATGTAGGTATTAAGAGAAATTTATATAGTCATCTTAGTGCACCAGCATTTTGGCGTCATTTCCGGGGAGGGTGTTAAAGTGATTTATTTTTAATTTTATCTCTGCGAAGACTTGAGTATTGAAAACGGGAGGTAAGGACTTGCGTACCAGCAAGTAAAATTCTCGCTCAAGAGCCCACTTTCAGTATATATGCAAAATTCGAGTAGGAATAGATGTTTTTATGAATGATTGGAAAGAAAAAGGTAGGAATAAATATGAATCCGACACCTAAATCCAACAAATCCAAGGGATCGGTGACCCTTGAAAGAAAAAAATTTATAGAAAACATCATAAGAAAAGAATAATACTAGGCATCAGTAGGACCCGAGACCACATCCGAAAAAGGCTTTACCTTAATCCCTCAAGAAACAGGCTCAATATTTGTAGGTTATGACGAGATCCATAGTAAAACCTAAGGGTCTGAAGAGAGCTTTTGAATTATAGATAGTTTTCATTTTAACCCTTCACAGGAGGGAAATTTTTATAATCTACAAGAAGGAGAGGGAGAAGTAGTGGTGTTGTAGGAACATATATACATCCACAGGAATCTATATTTCCTAAGGGTTGAAGAAAAGACACCTAATATCCCATATCTAGGTATTGTTGTAAGACCTATTCCAAATCTAACTGTCAATATTTTCCAAATGAACCTTCCAGACCAAGATATTCCTAAAGGTTATTGTCACATATTTGACCAGATGGTTCAAGAACGGTCTTAGTGACAGACGTTGATCTTAGAGTATCATATCGTTGACCTAGTTGCTAACGCCCCCATGAAAGTCATTCCTTTGCAAAGCATTCCTATATTCCATGAGTCTAACCTCAGAAGACCCAGACTCGTTCTTATTTGAGTTTTATGTTTTGTGTAGTGGTTATGATTATACCACTGATCCCCATAAACTAAATTTTTTTCCTTCTACATTAAAGGGAGCAGCTTTGCACTGGTTTATGGGACTTGGTGAGGAACTATTAACTCTTTGGATCAAATGAGAAATGCCTTTCTTACTGAATATAAATATTACTGCCGGACTAGAGATTTGAAAGATGAAAATTTTAAGATGACCAAAAAAGATAATGAAATTATAGAAGAGTATGTTGAATGGCTTCAATATAATTTACAAATTTACCCTAATGTTGCATTATCTAAAGAAGTTTTAAAAGTAACCATGATAAAATGAATGAAAGATGAATGGATAGAAACATTAAATTTAATGGGAAAAGGAGAAATTTATGAGGATTTTATGATGATATTGTTCAACTGTGTATCAGGTGCTCTTGAGGCAGTATGCAAATCAGACCAACTGGGTGAGACACTATTACCAAAAATAGCAGAGCTCATGGTGGTATCGTGACTCAAACAGAGATCTACAATCTCTTCGAGGATTTTAAAACCGATATCCTGGGCACCCTCACAACACAATTAGACGTCTTGAAAGCCAGGTAGAAGAAATCCAAAGTAGAAGAAAATTTAGCCATCTTCTGTCGATGTTGCCAGAAGAAGAACAGTTAGTGGGAGTGTGTGTTGGACATGATCCAGATATGAGTGCATGCCACTGAGAAGTTCCCATCACTTCCAAGATTAAAATAAGTTGTCAAGGAGGTGTAAGAAGGAATATAATCTATGTATTTAATGACCCAACATCGGCTATGGCAAGCTCAACACACGGGTGTGTCACAAGACCCATCTTTGTTTTTTTCTTCTTCACCATTTAATCAACAACAAAATTTTGGAGTAGCATGGCAAGGTAAATAGACTTTCTCTACCAGGAAGTCCCAACAATTTCATATGTCGCCCTCACCAAACCAGCTATTTCTCGGCCTTGATTGGATGAACTCTAATTTTTAAGCCCGTTCTTGGAAAAACACAGTTAAAAATCCATACCATTCCTAGTGGCATGCTTCTACTTCAAAATACCAAAACTTGTCTTCAATTTGGAAGCGACCTTTGGGGATGACTAATTCACAAATGGGCATGGGTCCTCAAACTCAACCTATATTTCCAAATCCTTATCAAGTGCAACATAATCCTCAGTATCCTATGCGTCCTCAACTACCAACTCAACAAAACCCAAATCCCAATAACATATCAGTTTAGCTGGTGCATATTTTTGAGAATTTATCCCTTGAGATAGAGAAAGTAGAATGCAATAAAATTATGTTGAGATTAGGATGCATTATTACTACCTCTGAGGAAAATAAAAATCAGCAACAAGATGAGTCAGAAACACAAGTCATAACCATACCTTCGACTGTGACCAACACATAAATGAAACAAGGAGAAGACACAGTCGAATAGCAAGATTATGAAAAACCTATAAGTACTTCTCTTCCATTCCCTGAAATATTAGCAATAGCCAAGAAAAAATTTTATCCAAAATTTGATCTCTTAGGGGAACTAAAAAATATATGTATTAAAACTCCTCTCCTCCAGGCTATCCAAGATATTCCCATTTATGCTAAAAGAATTAAAGAGATGTGTGTGGAAAAACTTGGGAGGAAACCAAAAACCTCGATGACGATCCATGTTATAGAGACCTTATTTTATCTTCTTTTAAGCAGGGAAACACTATTCAAGTATGAAAATCCAAGGAATCCCATAGTTACAGTTCAAATACATGGGTAGAATTTTTCGAATACACTAGTCGACTTGGGCACAACCATTAACATTTTAACTGCTAAAACCTGTCGGTCACGTGGTATCACAGCTCTGGAAATGACCAATACTTTACTAGAACTTGCTAATCAATTTGTCGTTAAAACAGAGGGAACCTTACAGGACATTATTATTTCTGTTGAATCAAGGGAATGCCTAGTAGATTTTCTAGTTATCAACCTGAGAAGTTGATTAGATGGACACCCTTTAATTTTGGGTTGACCTTGGTTAGCAACAATAGATTCTTATATATATTGTCACAGAGGTAGCATGACTATTTCAAAATGAAACACTATAAAAAAATTGTATTATATGCTCCTTCTCAACCAAGTTTGCCCATTTTGACAACTAGTGTACATTCTCCCACATACATGGAAGGAAATATCTGTTCACCTCTTACAGTAGAGGAAAGACTTGAGTTCAAGAATCAGGCTGAAGATGATGTAATTAATAATTTTATTAATCAGTCAGTTACTGTGAATAATCTAAAGTGTGAAATGTAGAAAGTGATTCTTAACAATGAAGCCCAAGAAGACTCGTTCAAATATGTCGATGATCAACACATACTAAAGACTGGTTTTCATAACACCACGCTTTTTTTAATTTAACCAGGTAATACTTTGAACATTAATGAAAATATGGAAAGCAACCAACAACAAAATCTTATTTAGGTTCTGCAAAAATATAAAGGGGCTTTTGCCTGGGAATATCCAGACATGAAGGGCATAGACCCTCAATTGTGTACACACCACATCTACACCAAAAAGGATGCTCATCCTATCCAGAAAACCCAAAAAATATTATATCGACATCTCAGGGATATCGTAAAGGAAGAATTGTAGAAGTTGTTAGACATGAATTTTATTTATCCTATTTCAGATAGTCAGTGGGTCTCCCCACTGGTGGTTGTTCCCAGAAAGAATGGGAAATGGAGAATTTGTGTGGACTATAGGGAACTGAACAATGCCACGCAGAAAGACCACTTCCCTCTTCCATTTATTGATCAAGTTCTTGATACGTTGGAAGGAAAACAATTGTTTTCTTTCCTTGATGGCTTTAGGAGTTAAAACCATATCCAAATTTCCCCTTAAGATCAATAAAAGACTCAATTTACCTGCCCATGGGGTACGTTTTCCTAGAGAGTGTTACCTTTTGGTTTATGCAATGCCCCAGATACATTTCAGAGGGCCATACTCAGTATTTTCTCTAATCTGATAAATAAAGGACTTGAAGTTTATATGTATGAGTTCACCCTATATGGGAACTACTTCGAGAAAGCGCTACAAAAATCAGAGAAAGTTCTCGAATGATGCATCACTATTAGACTATGCTTAAGTAATGATAAATTTCACATGATGATGATAGAAGGTGTGGTTCTAGAAAATTACATTATTGCGGCTGGAAGACAGGTAGACCCAGCCAAAATAGAGGTAATTCTCATGCTACCTACACCCTGCACCAAAACTGAAGTATGTAGCTTCCTTGGATATATAGGATACTATCGTAGATTTATAGGGAATCTTTCATGAATAACTATGCCTTTTTATGCTTTAATGGGGAATGTTAAATTTAAATAGTGTGATAAATGTGACATTTCTTTTACAAATTTGAAGAATTTAGACTCGACTGCACCAGTATCACGAGGACCCAATTGGGAATTGCCTTTTAATATCTCCTCAAATGCATCAAACACAACAATAGGCATTGTTCTCGGGAAAGAGGAGGAAAAAAAGTCCTATGCTATTTATTATATTAGAAAATGTTTCAAATCTACTCAACTCAATTATACAGTAACAAAAAAATAATTTCTAGCTATTATTTATGCCATAAATAAGTTTATACATTATATAACATGTTATCCAATATTTATGTATATTGATCATTCCATCATTAGATACTTAGCTAATAAACCGATTACTAATGGGAGGGTAACTCGTTGGTTTTTACTTTTGCAGGAGTTTGATATTACCATTAAAGACCGTCCATGGAAGGAAAACCCAACTGCAGATTTTCTGTCTCGGGCATCGAAGATGAACCATCCATTAGTAGTAGAAGATCAGTTTCCAGATGAACACTTATTCAGTATGGAAGTTAAGGTACCATGGTATGCATATGTGGAAAACTATCTGGAAGTATAAAAGCTACCAAATAAAGAAAGGAATATGATTGTCCAATGCAGCACCTAATTTTCTTGGATTGGTGGATGCCTTTTTCACACAGGGCCTGATATGCAAATACGAAGGTGCATTCGTGAAGATAAAGTTTACAACATCCTAAAGTCTTGACATGACCAGCCTTGTGGTGGAAAATTCACAGATCATAGGACCATACATAAAATTTTACAGATGCGCTATTACTGGCCCACTATCTTTAAGAATGCCAATAAGTATTTCCTGGCTTCTGATAGTTGCTAGAGGATGGGTCATCCTAGTCAATCCGATGATATGTCATTGCAGCCATAATTAGTAATGGAGCATTTCAAATGAGGGGATTTGGATTTTATTGTCCTATTCGATCTGCCATCAAACCAAAAATCCTACATACTGATTGGTATAGACTATGTAACAAAGTGGGTAGAAACAATAGCCTTGCCAAGAGCTATGGAAGAAACTGTAATTAATTTCCTTTTTGAGTTATTTGTGTGGTATGGTTTACATAGGGAAGTGATAACAAATGGAGGACCACAGATTATAGGGAATAAGATTACAACCACTCCACGAAACCATCATATTACACATAGAGTCACTTCTTCGTATCACACATAGGCAAACGGGCAGGTTGAAAGCAACAACAAGGTCCTTGAGGCAATTTTGACCAAAATAGTTTCAACACATCGGCTGGACTGGGCTACTAAACGGCCAGAGGCCTTGTGTGCCTATCACTCAACTTGGCGAAGTACTATTGTTTATTCCCCATACCAACTCATATTTGGCAAAGAACCTATCTTTCCTATCAAATTTGAAATAAAGACTCTTAGAACAACCCAAGAAGTGGGACTGGATCTGACGGAGGCCCAAACTAAAAGACTTCAACAATCAAATGAATTGGACGAATCATGGTTACTTTCCCACATCATACAACAATTTTTCAACATCAACAGGTTAAGTGGCATGACAACCTTATTAAGAAGAAGGCGTTTCAGAAAGGCGACTGGCCACTCCTCTATGATTCCAGATTTCAAGACCTTTTGGGTAAATTGAAAATAAGGTGGATTAGCTCGTATGGGATTCAGGAAGTGCATAGTAATGGCACTATAAATATGATTACCATCGATGGGTCTCGCTCTCATTTTTTGGTGAATGGACACCGGGTGTGTATTTATCACAAGCCACTCACCAAAGAGTCTTTTTGCCAACATGTACGCAATGATCACACTATGAAAATTTTAGATTCAGGGAGTGATGACCTGATAGCTTTACTTTCATGAACACTATTTCTTTCCAGCTGTAAATAATGTATATATTTTCTTTGCGAACGTAGCTTATTAGTTTACCTGTCTTCTATTCTTATCTGTACGATTGAATTATAGTAAAAATGAGTGGATTTTTTCTAGAAATAATAATGTTGTTCGCTTCAAATTGAACGAGTGTTGTTTCTTGTATTAATTGAGAACCACTATTTCTTTTGGGGCAAGTAATTGTTGTTCCATTTTTGGGACAGTTGTTGTGCCCTTTCCAATTAGAACGATCATTGTTTCTTTTATGGTTTGAGTATTTTTCTGTTGTTGTTCCTTTCAGTGTGAAAAGTTGTTGTTCCATTAATCAAACAACTTGTGTTCCTTTCTTAAAATGAACAGTTGTGGTTCCTTTCAGGGTTTTTGTGTTTTATAGTTGTTTTTTCCTTACCAGATAGAATAACCTCTATTTATTTTATGCTATGATTATTTCATAGTTGCCGTTCCTTTTGAATGAAAAAATTGTTGTTATGTTTTTCAAAAAAAAAAAAATCTTTTCCAAAAAGGACAATTGCTATTCTTTTTAACTAACCTTCGCACATACTTTTGTTGTTCTATAAAACTAACAATTGTCGTTCAGTCAACTTCATAGTTTTTATTATGTTCATAACCCCACAATTGTCCTTCCATTTTCAATCAATCTCTACAAATAATTTAAATCAACAACATTATGACTGTTAAAAATTTGATGATTATCTTCATTATGAAACTAACATGGTTCATCCATTAAATGACTTGTTGAATGTCTCTTCTTTCGATATATCATAAAATGGTTCACTATCTATTTTAGCACCATGCTGGTTTGTCTTTCACACTTGCAATTGATAAATCCCTTTGGTATGATGATATAGGAACAAAGGAATAACTTTTATTGGCATTCATTTACTTCTTACACCATCCCGAACTCTTAAGGTGTTAATGAGCCTCCTTGAACTTATAATACAAATTTGAAAATATAGTTAGTAAAATTTTTCTCAAAGGGCATAGGGGGTCTCATTATGAACCAGCATAGGGTGTCTCATTATGAGCCAGCCTAGCATGATCATAAGGAATTAACAACTAAAATTTCCATTATGGCTACCACACTAGGGTAATTTCCTTTTATACATTTCAAATGTCAAAAGGATAGGAGGTCTCATCACAAATCGGCCTAATCATTTTTTTATGACTTCGTGAATGGCATTGTGATTATCTGGTTACCACACCAGCACAGTGATCTCTTTATAGAAACGAAGAATCCATCAAGATTCATAAGTGAAATAATCTGGCTCATTTTTGGGTTAAAAGGAAACCCTTCCAAGGCTATAGATGCCTATTGGAAAAATTGGCTCTGGCTGTGATATCAGATTTACATTTTACATTACCAATTATTAAATATCCTAATATTTCCTATTCAATCATTTCCAAGGATGAATTTACCATTGAAAATTGTTTATATTTTTAATGAGAGGTATGCATGGTGAAGTATATATTAATGTGAATTAAATTAGTACTATCCAATCAATCAACGCCAACATTTATTATTATCACGTCATACTTCTTCACCAAAGGTAAATCATTTCTCATAATGATAATTTACATGCTTTATCATTTTTCGATCTTTTTCATCCACGTAGATGATTTGTAATTTCCACCTCTCGGACTACTCTAACCATTTCTTGTCATATTTATGACACCATCTCTACTTTTTCTCTTTTCACATGCTCTGAAGACGAGGATGAACTTTTATGATTGGAGGGCAAACGTACGTATTATGATAAAGTATGTGAAATAATTACTGAACTCCGCCATAAGTTTTTGATATGACAAATAGTATCAATGCATTTATATAAAAGGCCTTTCTCAATTCAAATATTTCCATGTGGTTTATTTGTTGTTGTTCAAAACAATGAAAAACTGTGAACTCAAGGAAGTTGCATGAAAAAGTGTGAATTCGTTACAGAGAAACAACAACCATGCGAGGCAACTCTATTCACAACGAGCCTAGATTACTAAAATTAACAATAGAAATCTCACGCAATTCTAGACTGCGACGGTTGGATACAGTACCTAGTTAAGTTGTAGGGATTCCACAGAGATGTTGTGCTCTAATTTTTCCAAAATATGCATAATGGATGCACAACCGTTAAGGGTAGATTCATAATAGTTTCCTAAGTGGTTGTAGCCGAAGTCTCTGGACTACCAACATAAGGCATACAATGGAATGAGAAGCATGTACAATTGCATGAAGTTGCTGAAGTATTTAAAGAACATAATGAAGAATTGATACCAAAGGGAAAATGAATTCATCCTGCGTCTTTGAGGGAGCCATGGAAGAAATTTGCAACAACTGTTCAAAGATATATTACTTGTAATGGCCATCACGATGTGGTAAGGTCTAGACACCTTAAGCTGTTAGCAATAATCATGTAGAAAATCATTGTTAGTTTTCCATTCTTTTTAAATTCTTTATTGCATGATGTTGCTAGTTGGGTGAGTAAAGCTAAGAATCCATACACTACCATTATGTAACACCTCCACATTCACATATCAAAAAAAAAAAAAAATTCCAGTCAATACTATCTTCCTGACTAATTAAATATTCAGTAGGTATCCATTTGTAGCTCCAACAGATATTATTTTATTTTTTTCCTATCTGGTATTTCCATTAACAATACCCTTTTGACTAGACCTTTATCACCCATTAACACCTTTATTAATATAACAAGGCCTATCTCAAGGTATTTTTTTAAATGGTTTTCTATTTGCACTTTGATTTGCTAATACCTTGCTCATCCTTTTTGTACATGAGCTTAGTACACCTATTAAACATTTGAAGAGTCTTTACTCACTTGGTTAAACTTTTCTGTTATTCGATATACATATCAAATTCATCAACCATATCGCATTTGTGTGATTTTATTATCATATGGTCCGTTCTTGAAATGTGACTCGCTCCCTATTTTAATAGTTGCACTCTTATACCACGTCGTTACCTATATGGGTGTATACCTATAACCTATTGATTTTATACGAATTCAACTTGCATATGGCCTTAGGGCTGCACGGTTTTCAACTTAATACGTCTACCCTCACACCAAGATTTCTTGCGTGTATGTATTTGCTTTGGGATTTCTATGCGTAATGTCTATTGAATTCCCGTACTACCATGCCAGAGTCTCATTAAATTTTCGATCCGTCTTATGCTTTGTCAGGATTTACACCCCCATTCATTTCTCCTTATTTTAATTAATATGTGGTTTTTGATGGCGTTCTAGTACTTTGGCATCGTTTCCCATTAAATTTTATTGGTCGTTGGGATGGACGTCTCTTCAGATCGACGTTAGAACTTATCGTTGGTTTATTGTATGAGTACGTCCCCTCTAGATCTCGCCATCTGGATGGTGAGGATCGGTTAGGGTTTGGGCACAACCATTGCTATTTAATTCATGGATTTTCGTTGCTAAACTTAATTTTTCTTCGTTTCATCTCAGCTCTGGAACTTACGAAGGTCTCTCCCTTAGAGCTTTTATAGACGCGATGGTTCCACCCTCGCACCTCTTTGTTTTTGAGGTTTCACCATCGAACCTCTTCGATTTTCTTCTTGCTTCCTTTGTAGCCCGAATGGGGTGTAGATTCTACTGAACCTCTCAGGTATTGGTCTACTTGCCACTTTAACTTATGCATTTAGTTTATTTTTATACGTGGATTTTTTGTTGATGACTGTGTTATGCCTCTTTTCGTTGAATTGATATGAGCTTAGTTGTATAAAAATCTCATTTACCCGATGCCTGTATATACAGAGTTTCGTTTGGTTCATGGTTATCAGGTCTGAGAGCGTTGAATCTATTTGAACTTCTCGTGCGTTCTCCTTCATAATCACCATTCGGTACTTTGTTATTATTTTTAACTAAGATTAAATTGTGATTTGGCAATGAGCTCTATTTCTAACCCCTCTGGCTTACGTTTCACAGTGAACATATTCATGCCGAGGGTTATGCCCTTCATTCCAAGTATTCGGAGTTCACACTCTTGTTTAATTCAATTCGCACTCAGTTCAATGGTTACTGTATTATTCGGATTCGATGATTGGGGTTTCCCTCTCTGGTTCTCGTTTTTGTAGGTACTCTCATCGTAGAACACTGTCCATGTTTCCCCATCTTGATATTTCAAGCAATGCTACCAGATTCGACCCTTAACATTGTTATTCATTTGCTTTCAGGATGGTACTCTGTTATCATCCAGACAATCGTCGTTCTCATGGCTGGAAGCAAGTCTTCCGTTTGTGGAGTAGTTTGTCTTATTCGACAGTCAAATTCAATTTGTTCATATAGCCCGCCCCATTTTTATTTTCAAAAGAACTATGACACTATGTAATTTATGATTTCTCAATGTGTAATATTCTGGACATTACACAGCTTATTTTAACATATATATACTCTGGAGTATTATCAATTTTAACCAGTACGCCTATCTCGTATTGGGTCACTATACTAATTTTTCTCTTCCAACTTTTTTATGTAGAGTTTTGCAGTGGGTTCATACTTGTTCTAGGGGTGGAATAATGGAGTTACTTGTACTGGCATATTCAAAAACTACTGACCCTATATTGTTATTAATTAAATATTGTGGGTTCGAGTGTATAGAATATTATTATTTGTTTCATTTTGTATCAATTCGAAACCACATAAGGAGACAAATAGTATTTGTTTTTAAATCATAATTCTATCTCATCCTACTATTTTAATTCGGTCTCCCTTTCCTGTCAAGGGTGAAATCATTTCCTTCATAGTACCTATATTATGTTCTTGTAAATGAAAAATAAAGAATGGTTTCGAGGATATATATATATATATACATGTGACATAATAGAATTGTCTTGTTCATTCCTTATTATAAAATTGTTTATGTTGGCTCTATGGTTCCTCCTTTATTGTATCTCTCTCGTAACTTTTATATACATTTCCTGCTAGAACAGAGTTTTTCCTCTTTGCCAATGAATAATATAAGTTTCTACCTTATAGTAATAATATCCTCACCTAGTAATTTCACATGACTAGTGTTGTTGTGGGATATTTTCACCTGTTCCTCCACTCAAAGGCAGAAATATTATTTTAAATCCCATTCTGTTTTTTTTTTATAATTTTTTTTATAGCAGTAGTGTGAAATTATCTTCATGGGAAATAAAAATCCACTTTATTTACTCATAGTTTTTTACTTCTTTTAGCATCAATTTGACAGTTTAGCTTTCCTGCTAATTTTACCCAGAGTAGACTCACTCATGGTACAATAGAGAAAGTTTTAATATTGTTATGATCATTCAGTACAACAACAAACTCCTCAGGTTTAACTTACGTCATAATTACACCAACTCCACTCTTAAGTCTACACAATATATCTATATACATGCTTGTACATATATAAAGTGTAACTTATCACAGTTTCCCAAAGTTCACTACATGAACTAATGCATTTTTTTTTTATATTTAATTACTATTTATTTCAGAAGTAGATTAGAGTTACATTAACTGTTCTAGGGAATCACGTATACTCTCTCCAGATTTAAACCATCTAATGGTTTAGAGGTTTTGGTAGACAATACTCCCTAGTATTCTTTCCTATTTCCATAAAGAAGTTTAGGAGAATTATTTCTTCTATTCAACTTTGTTAAAAGTAAGGAAATTCATAACACAACAATTTAACTCAGCATAATCACCACATCACTTTTCACTACTATCC
Organism: Pinus albicaulis; assembly: GCA_034641835.2. NCBI lineage: Eukaryota > Viridiplantae > Streptophyta > Pinopsida > Pinales > Pinaceae > Pinus > Pinus albicaulis. The sequence continues at coordinate 381,509,446 of CM076569.1, read as the reverse complement.
AACAGCATCTAATTTAATTATTCATCAAAAATGTGTGCATACCACTTCTGTGATGACCAGTCCTCCCAACCTTAGAGTTCCTTTATCCACAGAACTCACCCCCGAGCTGAGATCCTCTCCCAGAACAGACCAACCCCAATCTGTTCTGTAGTAGCTTATTAAAGCTTATTCTCCCCAAAGCCTATTTCTAATTCTGCATCTAGAATTACAGAATGCTTTTATTCCTATTTGCCTAGGCTTCCCTTATTTAGGGACTTTTAAAGTTGCTTTCTACTTTTCCATCTTTTTACCTCTTCCCAACTACTCTCCACCTCATTGGGGAATCTAGATTTTTCCTCAAAAATCTAAATTAGAAATAAATTCTTTCAAGTATTTTTGAAATATTTTTGGGGAAAGTCTTAGCCTCTTTCCATACCTCATGGATTTGGCAAGTGATCTCAAAATTCTCATTTGGTCAATATGCACAGAAATACTTTATTTATTTTTCACAATTAAATAATTAATTACATCCACACTATAATTATCCGTTGGGGTCCACCCCCTTTGGGTTTAAGTTCAAATGTCTAACTTGAAACACATGAAACTAGGGGTGTTACATATTCCCCCTCTGAAAACAAACACTGTCCTCGGTGTTATCAACTAATTACTAGAGTTCATTTTGAAAATAGATATGGATATTTTTCCATCATCTCACCTTCTCTTTCCCATGTAGCTTCTTCAGCAATAAAGTGCTTCCACTGCACCTTTACTCTTACTACTGTTCAGTTTCTCAATTCAATTTCTTCCCGCTCCAATATTTGAAGCGGCTCTGGAAGGAACTCCCCTTCTGGTTCCACCTGTATCACATTCCAATGCACAATGTGAGAAGCATCATGCACATATATTTTTAATAATGAAACATGAAACACATCATGCACTTTAACATGCGGCGGTAAGGCCAGTTTATAAGCAACTAGTCCCACCCTTTCTAACACTTCAAAAGGTCCACAATATCTAGGAGCCAATTTTGCACAACTTCCAGCATAAAGTGTGCTCTTTTTAGGTTTAATACATAGATACACATGATCACCCACTTTGAACTCTCGATGCACCCTCTTCTTATAAGCATAGTTTTTTGTCGATCTTGTGCTGTCTTGATGTTTCTTTGCATTTGTTTGACAATTATTTCCATTTCTTGTAAAGTATCTGGTCCCAATACTAGCTTATCTTCAGGTTGGCTCCAGCTTAAAGGAGTATGACACTTCCTTCCATAAAGTGCTTCAAATGGAATCATTTTGATGGAAGATTGATAGCTTTTATTATAAGCAAGTTTAGCTAAATGCAAGTAGTCGTCCCATTTTGATGGCCTATCCATCACATACATTCTTAAAATATCCTCCAAAATATGATTTTTTCTCTCTCTTTGACCGTCTGTCTGAGGGTGATAGGTAGTACTGAAATTCAGCTTGGTGCCCATGCCCCCAAACAGACCTTTCCAAAAGGCTGCTATGAACTTAGCATCTCTATCTGAAACAATCATCTTTGGGACCCTGTGTAGCCTTACTATTTCTTTTAGGATCACATCTACTACTTGGGTTGTCCCAAAAGTAGATTTTACAGGTATGAAGTGTGCAAATTTTGTTAAAGTGTCCACCACTACCATCACTGAATCATGCTGGTACTTTGTTTTGGGTAACCCGGTTATGAAGTCTATAGAGACAGTGTCCCATTTCCATTCTACAATTGGCTAGGGATTTAAAAGACCAGCTGGACGCTGATGTTCTACTTTGACTAGTTGACATTCCATGCACCTAGCTAAATAGTCTGCTACATAATTTTTCATTCCTAGCCAAAACAATTTCTTTTTCAGGGTTGTAATCATTTTCTGATATCCAAGATGTTCTGAATATGGTTGTTTATGATATTCATCTAGGATCTATTTTTTCAAGGACTCTACAGATATAAAATCTATTTTTATAGTAGATCAGCCCTTTCTGGTTTTGGGTGTACTCAACCATTTATTTTTTCTTCTTTTTTAATTGCAGATTTTCATAATTGGGATCTTGATCCGCTACCTTTTTAACTATTTCTTCTAAGTCAAAACTAGCACTACTCCCAAGGTTTCTTATGTGTTGGCAAGCATTTCTGCTTAATGCATTAGCAATTTTGTTTTCTTTCCCTTTGATATTTTTGATGTCCATATCAAATTCACTCAGAAAAGACAACCATATGGCTTGTCGAGCATTCAAATCAGTTTGGGAAAAGAAATATTTGAGGCTAATATAATCAGTCACCAATATGAATTTTTTTCCAAGAAGATAGTGTCGCCACATCTTCAAGGCATGAATTACAACAGCCAATTCCAAATCATATACACTGTAGTTTTGTTCATGTTTCTTAAGTTTCCTAGACTCATTTGCAATAATGGAATTTTCCTGCAATAGAACTCCTCCCAATCCCTCTCTGCATGCATCAGTGCATACAACAAACTCTTTTTCAGGATTTGCAATTTTTAGTATAGGGGCTGTAGTGAGTTTTAGGTTTAGTTGTTCAAAGTTGTTTTGGCATTTTTCAGTCCACTCAAATTTGGTGCCTTTTCTCTGTAATGAAGTTATGGGATATGATATTGTAGAAAATCTTTTCACAAACCTTCTATAATACCCTGCAATCCCCATAAATGACCTTACTGCTGAAACATCGGTAGGCACCGGCCATTCTCTATTAGCCTTTATTTTCTCAGGGTCTACTGCCAATTCCTGTTCAGAAATGATGTGCCCCAAATATTGAATCTTATCTCTATAAAATTCACATTTACTGAATTTGGCATATATCTAGTTTTATTTCAAAGTTTGCAAAACTATCCTTAAGTGTTCTTTGTGCTCCTCCTCACTTTTCGAATAAACCAGAATATCGTCTATGAACACTAGTATGAATTTATCCAAGTACTTGTTCAAAACACTGTTCATTAAGCACATAAAGGTGAGAGGGGCATTTTTCAAACCAAAAGGTAAGACTACAGATTCATAGTGACCATACCTGGTTTGGAAAGTTGTTTTACTAATATCTTCCTCCTTAATTCGGAGCTGGTGATAACTAGTCCTCAGATCAATCTTAGAAAATACTAAAGCTCCTCTTACTTGATCAAAAATATCATCAATTCTGGGCAATGGGTATCTGTTTTTTATTGTCAACTTATTCAACTGACAATAGTCAATGCACATTCTAAAGGTTTCATCCTTCTTTTTCAGAAACAACACCGGAGCTCCCAAAGGAGACACACTCGGTCTGATATAACCTTTATTCCGCAATTCTTGCAATTGGATTTTCAGTTCCATGAGTTCGGGGGAGATCATCCGATAAGGGGCTCTGGAAACAGGTGTTGCTCCAGGCACCAAATCGATTGAGAAGTCAATCTCTCTTTTGGGGGGAAGATGAGGAATTTCATCTGGAAAAACTTCCTTAAACTCTCTTACCACTGGCAGAGTGTCTAGCAGGTTTTCTTCAGGTTGTTGTTCTAATTCTTCGACATGTACAACATATAATTGATATCCTTTCCTAGTTTTTCTTTTTAATTGTAGAGCTAATATTTGTCTTACAGAGATTGGTTTTGGTTTTCCTTTGAGAATAAATGGTTTCCCCTCCTCATCTATGCAATGCAGATTTTTATCCCAACAATTCATCATAGCCTTTCTCTTTTCTAGCCAGTCCATTCCAATCAACAAGTCATATGAGCCTAAGGGCAGAATGTTTAAGTTTACTTCAGTCTGAAAATCATTTAATTTAATTTTTATTGGAGGTAACTTATGAGTTACTTTTCGCTTAGTGTCAGTGGCTAGCTGGACCAACCAAGACTGCCAAATTTTTTCTGTTTTTAGATTGCATTTCTCTACAACTTGTGGACTAATATAACTCAAAGAAGCACTCGGATCAATTAAAACTGTAACAGATTGGTCAGTAATCTTACCTTCCATATCGACCATGGTAGCCTGGTGTTCTGCTTGTCACTTCTCCAAGGCTACACTAATAGTGGTTATGTTTCTTGCTATATCATTCACTGTGGTAGCTTCTCGATCTCTCATTATCATCTGAATATTTTGGTGTGGACAATCCCTCAACAGATGAGGTTCTCCACAACCCCAAAATTTCAAGGGTTGCTACATTTTGATTACTCCCTCCTTATTATCTCCATCCATTTGTTTTGAACCGACTTGGGACTGAGCAATTTGACTTTCCTTGGGTTTTTTAAATTTCTTCCACTGATGGTCCCTGCCAAATTTCTTCAAGTAAGCTGGTTTCTGTTTCTTCCCTTTTGATTCACTCTTATTTACCCAACTTTTTCCATGTTCACCCTTGCCTTTAAACGGTTGGTAGCATAATATAGCTTTTCTCACCGCTTCATCCATAGTCATTGGATTATCGAACTCAATTTTCTCCTTATACACAGCAGGCAAATAGTTCAAAAACCTTTGTACCTTTACCTTCTCTTCACGAATATAAGGGACATACCTTAGCAGATTTGTAAACTTGGTGACAAACTCATCTATAGTGAGTTGTCCCAATATGATTTCATGGAACTCCTTTTCTTTATCATCATAATAACGTTCGTTCAAATAGCGATTTTTAAACTTGACTTGGAAATCTTCCCAATTCATTTTTTTTTCATCAATGGCATGGACCATTTTCATCTCCTCCCACCACAAGGTAGATTTACCCTGCAACTGGTAGAAATCCAATCTGGCCTTCAAATTGCTCTCATATTCATAGACCTGGAAATACTCAATCATATTCAACAACCATGCTTCAGCATCTTCCTCCTTCTCTCCATCATAGGAGGGAGGTTTAATCTTTCGGAATTCCCCCTATAATTCCTTTCTCTGTTTAGCCTAATGTCTAGTAGTGTCATCTTCCTCAGAATCATCTGAGAATTTTCCTTTCTTCCTCCTTTTGTATCCTTCGCCTTCTTGGCTGTTTCGCGAAGTTTATTCTATTATGAGCTTTTCTTGCTCCTCACTGGCTAATGATAGCCTGTCATTCTGACTTCTTAACTTAGCTATCTCTTGTTGCACCCCGTAAAACATAGCCATCAAAGGAGCGTTGGGATTTGGCGTGTTATCTTCATCACATAGATCAACATAAATTTCATCTCCTTCAGCCATTGTCTTTTCAGTTCCAGTACCGTTGTACACTAAAAAAAACAACAACAGAATTTTTTTTTTTCATCAAGAAAAAATTTACACAATGAGCACAACAACAGCACAACTTTCAAACATGGGCTATGATACCATTTGTAACACCTCCACATTCACACATAAAATTTTTTTTTTTACCAGTCAATACTATCTTCCTAACTAATTAAATATTCAGTAGGTATACATCTGTAGCTCCAGCAGATATTTTTTATTTTTTTCCTATCTGGAATTTCCATTAACAATACTCTTTTGACTCTACCCTTATCACCCATTAACACCTTTATTAATTTAACAAGGCCTATCTCAAGGTATTTGTTTAAATGGTTTTCTATTTGCACTTTGATTTGCTAATACCTTGCTCATCCTTTTTGTACATGAGCTTAGTACACCTATTAAACATTTGAGGAGTCTTTACTCACTTGGTTAAATTTTTCTATTATTCGATATACATATCAAATTCATTAACCATATCGCATCTGTGTGATTTTATTATCATATGGTCCGTTCTTCAAATATGACTCGCTCCCTATTTTAATAGCCACACTCTTATACCATGTCGTTACCTATATGGGTGTATACCTATAGCCTATTAATTGTATACAAATTCAACTTGCATATGGCCTTAGGGCTGCATTGTTTTCAACTTAATACGTCTACCCTCACACCAAGATTTCTTGCGTGTATGTATTTGCGTTGTGATTTATATGCGTAATTTCTATTGAATTCCCATAGTACCATGCAAGAGTCTCATTAAATTTTGATCCGTCTTAAGCTTTGTCGGGATTTACACCCCCGTTCCTTTCTCCTTATTTTAATTAATATGTGGTTTTTGATGGCGTTCTAGTACTTTGGCGTCGTCGCCCATTAAATTTTACTTATTGTTGGGATGGACGTCTCTTCAGATTGACGTTAGAACTTATCGTTTGTTTATTGTATGAGTACGTCCCCTCCAGATCTCGCCATCTGGATGGTGAGGATTGGTTAGGGTTTGGGCACAACCATTGCTATTTAATTCATGGATTTTCGTTGCTGAGCTTCATTTTTCTTCATTTCATCCCGGCTCTGGAACTTACGAAGGTCTCTCCCTTCGAGATTTTATGGACGCGATGGTTCTGCCCTCGCACCTCTTTATTTTTGAGGTTTCACCATCGAACCTCTTCGATTTTCGTCTTGCTTCCTGTGTAGCCCGAATGGGATGGAGATTCTACTGAACCTCTAAGGTATTGATCTACTTGCCACTTTGACTTATGCATGTAGTTTATTTTTATACATGGATTTTTTCGTTGATGACCGTGTTATGCCTCTTTTCGCAGAATTGATATGAACTTAGTCGCATGAAAATATCATTTATCCGATGCCTGTATATACAGAGTTTCGTTTGGTTCATGGTTATCACGTCTGAGAGCGTTGAATCTATTTGAACTTCTTGTGTGTTCCCCTTCATAATCACTTTTTGTTACTTTGTTATTCTTTTTAACTAAGATTAAATTTTGATTTGGAAACGAGCTCTATTTCTCACCCCTCTGGCTTACGTTTCACAGTGAACATATTCACACCGAGGGTTATGCCCTTCGTTCCAGGTATTCGGAGTTCACACTCTTGTTTAATTCAATTCGCATGCAGTTGAATGGTTACTGTATTATTCGGATTTTATGATTGAGGTTTCCCTCTCTGGTTCTCGTTTTTGTAAGTACTCTCGTCGCAGAGCACTCTCCGTGTTTCCCCATCTTGATATTTCAAGCAATGCTACCAGATTCGACCCTTAACATTGTTATTCATTTGCTTTCAGGTTGGTACTCTGTTATCATCCAGAAAATCGTCATTCTCATGGCTGGAAGCAAGTCTTCCATTTCTGGAGTAGTTTGTCTTATTCGACAGTCAGATTCAATTTGTTCATATAGCCCGCCCCCTTTTTATTTTCAAAAAAACTATGGCACTATGTAATTTATGATTTCTTAGTGTGTAATATTCTGGACATTACATAGCTTATTTTAGCATATATATACTCTAGAGTATTCTCAATTTTAACCAGTACGCCTATCTGGTATTGGGTCACTGTACTAATTTTTCTCTTCCAGCCTTTTTATCTAGAGTTTTGCAGTGGGTTCATACTTGTTCTGGGTGTGGAATAATGGAGTTACTTGTACTGGCATATTCACAAACTACTGACGCTATATTGTTATTAATTAAATATTGCGGGTTCGATTGTATAGAATATTATTATTTGTTTCATTTCATATCAGTTCGAAACCACATAAGGAGACGAATAGTATTTGTTTTTAAATCATAATTCTATCTTAGCCTACTATTTTAATTCGGTCTGCCTTTCCTGTCAAGGGTGAAATCATTTCCTTCATAGTATCTATATTATGTTCTTGTAAATGAAAAATAAAGAATGGTTTCTAGGATATATATATATATATATATATATATATATATATATATATATATATATACATGTGACATAATAGAATTGTCTTGTTCATTCCTTATTATAAAATTGTTTATGTTGGCTCTATGGTTCCTCCTTTACTGTATCTCTCTGGTAACTTTTATATACATTTCCTGCTAGAACAGAGTTTTTCTTGTTTGCCAATGAATAATATAACTTTCCGCCTTACAGTAATAATACCCTCACCTAGTCATTTCACATGAATAGTGTTGTTATGGGATATTTTCACTTGTTCCTCCACTCAAACGTAGAAATATTCTTTTAAATCCCATTCTATTATTATTTTTTTTAATTTTCTTTTTATAGCAGTAGTGTGAAATTCTCTTCATGGGAAATAACAATCCACTTTATTTACTCATAGTGTTTTACTTCCTTTAGCATCAATTTGACAGTTTAGCTTTACTGCTAATTTTACCCAGAGTAGACTCACTCATGGTACAATAGAGAAAGTTTCAATGTTGTTATGATAATTCAGTACAGCAACAAACTCCTTAGGTTTAACTTACATCATAATTACACCAACTCCACTCTTAATTATGCACAATATTTCTGTATACATGCTTGTACATATCTAAAGTGTAACTTATCACAGTTTCCCAAAGTTCACTACATGAACTAATACATAGTTATTTATTTATTTTATTTAATTAATATTTATTTCAGAAGTAGATTAGAGTTACATTAGCTGTTCTATGGAATCATTTATACTCTCTCCAGATTTAAACCATCTAATGGTTTAGAGGTTCTGGTAGACAATACTCCCTAGTATTTTTTCTTACTACCATATAGAAGTTTAGGATAATTATTTCTTCTATTCAACTTTGTTAAAAGTGAGGAAATTCATAACAAAGAAATTTAACTCAACATAATCACCACATCACTTTTCACTACTATCCAACAACATCTAATTTAATTATTCATCAAAATTGTGTGCATACCACTTCTGTGATGACCAGTCCTCCCAACCTTAGAGTTCCATTATCCACAGAACTCATCCCCGAGCTGAGATCCTCTCCCAGAACAAACCAACCCCAATCTGTTCTAGAGTAGCTTATTTAAGCTTATGCTCCCCAAAGCCTATTTCTAATTTTGCATCCAGAATTACAGAATGCTTTTATTCTTGTTTGCCTAGGCTTCCCTTATTTAGGGACTTTTAAAGCTTCTTTATGCTTTTCCATCTTTTTACCTCTTCCCAACTACTCTCCACCTCATTGGGGAATCTAGATTTTTCCTCTAAAATCTAAATTAGAAATAAATTCTTTCAAGGATTTTTGAAAGATTTTTGGAGAAATACTTAGCCTCTTTCCATACCTCATGGATTTGGCAAGTTATCTCAAAATTCTCATTTGGTCAATATGCACAGAAATATTTTATTTATTTTTCACAATTAAATAATTAATTACATCCACAAAATAATTATCCCTTGGGGTCCACCCCCTTTGGGTTTAAGTTCAAATGTCTAACTTGAAAAACATGAAACTAGGGGTGTTACACATTAGGCACCATATCTTAATTAAGCTCGTCTTACTCAAGAAATAGGCTAGAAACAATTGCCCCAAGACAATTTTGTAAACCTTGTTGTACCCTCATCAGAAGGAAACCTAGGAGATGCAGAGGCAAGGAAAGTTGTTGGAAAAATTCTATGGAATGTTGATGAATTAGTCACTGAACAAAAAACTATATAGGTAGCAATTCTCAGGAGTATAGGAAAAATGAAACCTATTCTTTAGCCTTTGTCCGAGTAAAGCAAAGGAATTCTACAAGGTTAAGTTCACGATAGAATACTGTAGGTTTGATAGATGAAACAAAGGCGCCTCATACATCCCCTCCAAGCCCACAAAAAACATTTTCAAAAGATTATGAGGATGAGGTGGCCTAAGTTTCAGAAAAATTATGGACAGTCTTTGATGAAGGGAATATATATGAACACTCTTAAGATTAGGATCTTGCCCTTAGTCATTCTTCCTCTACCGGTAGTTTTGGTAATATAGAAATTTTGTTGCGTTCTAGAGATATGGAGGGTTTTCAAGCACAAGGGGAACCAATTCCCTCTATAAATTGAAATTATGAGCTATAAATTCATGAAGAAAGAAACCGTGACTCATAAAATCATTTAGGAAATACTTTTCTATTGAGGCATGATCCTAATAATGGCATAACCCCTCTTCTTCCCGAGATAAATACCGTTGTTTCTTCTCAAATTAAACACCTCACAATGAAGGCGAAGATAACATATAGTGAAAGTATGAATATGGTGATTAAAGAGTATGAAATTGAAGAAAACAATTAAACAATTGATAAAACGGTTGAAGGAAGCTAGGAAGCCTCAAAGGAGAAAAGTGGAATTGAAAACCACCAACACCCATAGTGAATACCTCCTTCAGATCAATGGAATTCAAACTGAGAGATGCTATACTAAATATATTGGAACGCAAACTGAAGGTATTTACATTAACTCAATAGATATTCAGACATATTTTCTCGCAGATTTTATGGATGCTTCCATTCAAACAAATTTTACGTAAAGTGCTCAAGCAAATGGATGCATTTCTAAAGAAACAATCGATACAATGGAAATAGTTGTTCAAACTGACTCTGTGATAACCTATGATAATGTGTATCAAACTAAAGATACACCCTGTTATGTTCCTTTGGTAAGGCAAGCTACCATATGCAAATTTTAAAAAGAATTGATAGAATCCCAACATGGTTTGGTTGAATACCAAAAGAGGTGGTACCCTTGTAAACACATCAGGAATTGTTAAAGAAATTTGATGAAATGACTGTAACAGTGGATGAGACTTTCTCTAGTCTCATAATTGGGCAAGAGAAGGTAAAGGAAGTACAAAATCAACTCTAGAAATCTATGGAGAAATTAAAATTATTTGTTCTACTTATTCCGATGCTTTATCTTGTAGGTCACCAGTTACCAAGTATGTGACGTTTCTACTTGATAGATATTTTCTACTAAATATTAGAGCCATATGGGCTGGTAAACCAGATGAGTTCAAATCTACTTTAGAATTTATTAAATTCTCTAGGAACATGATGAGAAGGTAAGGCCCTTTCTCTGTGAGTTATACTTGCATAACTTTTTCTTGGAGCATGAGAGAGATTATAATACTAGCCCCTTCATTGGGGATGTCCAATTTCAAGCATTCCTTTCTTTTTCCTGTAACCAACTAAAGTGGGCCAAGTCCTACAATAATTTCTAGAAAAGGGAACATGAGTTAGATCTCTGGGTTAGAGGAGAACCTACCAAGCCTTTACATACTTTTATTCATCATAAAAGGTTCATGGAACAATGAGGGTTTGTGACCAATTTGGGTCACCTCCATAAAGATAATGTAAAGGCAGGGGTAGAATATTTTTAGGATATCAAGGAAGAAGCATTGTTAGCAGCAAAACATAGGTGGAGAGCCTCTACCAACATTTTTACAAGAATTTTAAACCCGTTGCTGCTCGTTTAGTTCTGTAAAACAATATCATTTTATATAGGTTACCGAACTGGATTGGCTGCTATTATAGGAGTCCCATCATTTTGTATCCTCATGATGGGTATTATTTTGATTATGAATTTCTAGAATGCCACAAGCATCATGATTTTGCAATGCTCAAGAAAAATAATGGTATTAGGTTGTACCAGGAGGAGACTTATCCTACCTACTCTCTAACACAGTTACACCTTACTTACCTTGTTGCATGAGTACATGCAAAAAGGTAAGTAGGGGAGTATGTTGAGTCACATAAAAGGTATGTTTTTACCCTTATATTGACTTGATAAATAATTTACTTTTATGGATTTGTCTTCATTCTTGAAAATTATTTGGAATAAAATATTGTGAAATTTAAGTAAAATCAATTATTAAAAATTTGCATGATTTTAGCAAAAAAGACTAACTTTTTCTTGCCTTATGTGCAGGAAATCAGAATTGGACAATTGTTGTTAAATCGATGGAAGAACAACACCAAATAAGGAGACAAAACTACTTTCTGATTGTGTGGGCTGGCGAGAGATAAGGAGTACCATGCTCATTTAAAAATAAAAATAAAATTGTTAGTCTTGAAATCCCAAGGAGCTCCTCATCCTCTGGATTTTCCTTCATCCATTAGTTTTTATATTGAGGCTATATAATGCTGATGGGTGAAAATGATCGCAACTTTTACCTCCATTGTTATTATCTTTGTATTAAAAATAGAGCATATTCATTACAACGATGTTCTATCTTTATTGCTGCAATTAATGAGAAACACCAATTTTTCCTGTTAATTGTGTTCTAAACTTTTTCAGCAGTAAGTTCTAGAGGATTGGGGTCTGGTCCCTGGGAGATTCACTACTTCTTTGTGTCATAATTATTTCCTTCTTTTCTGCAAATATTGATTATTTTTCTTTCATAAAATCAAGTTAATTTGATCGATGTGTGATGATAGGATTATTATTTACAATTTAACTTTGCATAGGTATCTGGACGTCGTTATGTTCACATACCGAATGAATTGAGTTACATCCACATGTTGTACTTCAATGAATTTCTTAGATTAAGCCATGTGTGACACTTAATTTTCACTCTTTCTGATTGAAGTTAGATATTGATTAATTATTTTTTCTTATTTCCGATTAATACTTGAATAATTGATTTTTGTTCCATTGTTGTAATATTTCTTTTCATATATTAGATTAGTTACTGTAGATTTCAGGCAACTCAGATAGTAGTCCTTTAAGTGTGATTTCTTTTAATGCATGTGCTTGAATTCGTTTTCCTTGCAAATCGGTTATGATTAGATCTATAATTATGGTTTGAATATGATTTAAGACTCACTCTTGTATTGTATTAGATTGAACTTCGAGAATTAAATATTGATTATTGCAACGATTTAGAATCACTTAATTTCGAAACAACCTCCGATCTCACTGCAGAGATAGTGCTGACATCCTTGAAATAAACAGATGTATCCCAAGTTGATAATGTAGTGGAGGTATTAATATCGATTTATATAGTCATCTTAGTGCACCAACATTAGGCATTTTTCAATTTTAATGACCTCTCTAAAATTATGGTGATGGAAATGATCAACATTGGAAATAGCCTAAGAATCCTCTATATGGATGTGGTTCTTTATCTTCTTGGCGTGCTCAACCAAATATGAAAACTATGTCCTACAATGCTTTATGTCAACCGCCTGGCCTTGAATAATTTGGTTAATGGAACAACATGTTTCTACAATGTAGGGGGTCGCATATGAACATGGGATAAAAAAACACCTTTCATGTATTTGGGTTACGTTGGGTCTTTCACAGATCTTAGGGATCTATGAATATTGTTCAAGGTTATAAAGGAGAAAGAAACATTGTTCTTCCTAAGAATATAAGTAATCTTGTCAGTGGTTCCTTGGATAAAGGGGAGTTGACCAGTCGAAATCCATTCTCTAGGTTATTTCCCTATCTTTATACATGTTCTATATTTTGAAAAAGCCTTAATAGATAGGAATTTATTATGTCCACTCTTTTCATAAATTGTAAGGACATGGGATTCTCACTTTCCAGATGATTCTCATCATATATCTGAAAATAACGAGTAGCTAACATGTTAAGAACTCTGAAATTTTGGGTTGGATAGTGACGATTGTCAACATGAAGATATTTCTTAGACTCTACTTTCTTATGAAAAACCGGGTTAGAGAAAGAACCAACAACCTACTTACAGACAAGAACGTCAAGGAAAGGAAGGTTTTTTTTAAACTTCTAATAGTTATTTTTAGTAATCATATTTTTTCATTCCCAAATTTCCATTGCAACTAGCATGCCATAACTGGATAGAATTATATTTCCCCAACCCTCTTGTATTCCATGTAATTTAACCTTGTGTTATAATTTCTATACCTTTTCATATCCAATATTTCAATGAAGAAAGACTCAATTTAATGAAGAGGATACAATATACTATATTTCATTTAATTTTGATATTACAAGTTATTAATATTCTTTAGATTTTTTCTTTATTTCCAAAATACTATTGACGTATTGCACCCCTAAAACTCTCATCTATATAAAATAAAAAAAGTAAAGAGAGTCTCAAAGAGGAGTTTTTTCTCCCATATCAAAATATTTGTTGATTTACAATTACGTTCAATCTCTTCATACGATTTCCATTCTCCAATATTATTTTTCATAATGCTATTATTTTAGTTGAGCTTATGCTATATATTGATACTAAGATATTTGTAGGAAGGCACTCCCTCCAAGTTTTTTTTTCATATACGAAATGTAGCATATATGATATTTTTAGACATAATTATTAATACATTTTTCTTGTCAATATTAATATTCATACGCATCTTAGAATATAAATATTAAATTATCATTATTTTATTTCCAAGGTCATAAGAAATTATTTCCAAAAGTTCAATGTCATCATCATAAAGAAGGAGAGTGATGACTATAGGAGTGAGAGTTGAGGAAACCCAATGTGGTTCCTGTAAATACTCTTCTATTATATAAATGTATATGTCGAAAAGTGTAGGGGACAATAGACACCCTTACTTGACTCTAATATCATAGTTAGTTTCTTTAGATCAACATTCATTTGTATTAAACATGCCAACAAAATTTTCATACAACTTGATTGAAGTAGTCCTCAACTCAAAAGGAACCTTTATCTCTTCTAATTTTCTCCAAAGGTTTGTCCCAAAAATGGTGTCAAAATATTTTCTAAATTCGATGAAATAACATTACAAATCGGTTTTATTGTTGCAAAAATTTTCAAAAATGATCCTAAGAGTAATAAGGTTGTCCAAAGTTTAATGTTATCTTCTAAAACTAGTTTGGCCTCAACTCCTTTTCCATGGCTTTGAAGCAATGGGATATTCTTCATTTCAAATATAATTATGGAGAGGTTGGATAACATGGGAAAAATCATAATAGTATTATCATTAAACGAAATGAATCTATCCGCAGTTTTAAAAGTGGGTAAAATGATGCTTTGCATCCAGTGTTTTGTGAAGCCTTGCTTCATGGCCAAACTGAAGAACTATACCTAAGGGACAATGATAGACCCTCCAATTCTATTTTTCTTCTTAATAACCTTGAATGTGTTCATCTTTCCTGATTGTGAGCTACTTGAAACCAAAATATAAGTATTCAAAAGAAATAATCTCACACTCTATTGCAATATTAAAAATGGTGTCCATGGCATCAAGGGATTCGTACATGTTTTTAAGGAAGGATTTCTAGTCGTTGAAGGGAATCATATTATTTTCTTTAATTTTAGGAATTACAAATTTTCTTCAAAACTTTATAGGGTCATTCATCTATATATATATATATATAGATATATAGGAACTGACAATTGGGTTACCCTCATACTTCCGTGATATGAGGAAGATTCTGATTGATTATCATACCACTAGATGGTAGTTCTATTATACAATATATGTGAGACCTTCACACAAAACATATTAATGGGCATATAAATGTTTGTATTAAAATTATGTTAAAGAGATTGGATGTTTTCCTCACATTTTATGTGGTTTATGTGCATGTTTAAATCCTTTAAGAAAATATATGATTAATTTTTTTTCTTAAATGAAATTCCTTCGATTATCAAAATTATCTTTCACCAACTTCTTGTGCATGGAAAATCTTAGAGGATTATGTCATCGTCGTATTGATTTATGATTTCAAGAATAACTACCTGATACGACAAAGGGATATTGGATATCACATAATCCATGACACTATTGTCGAGCCCATGAGTACAAGTTATCTAGTTGGATTTTTCCTGACTCAATACACCATTATAAATGACAAGGTATTGATAAATACAAAGCTTCACTAGCTTAGTACCCAAAAACAATTTACTTTTGTCCTTGGATATTCTCTTCTATCTAGTATCTCAAACAAAGTCTTCAAGGAACCATAAAGAACTAGGGTTGGAATTATTCCTTAGAATAATAAATTGAATAGTTGCAATCCTAACATTAAAATTTCTTAGAAAGAGGATATATCTATATATATATATATATATATATATATATATATAGAGAGAGAGAGAGAGAGAGAGAGAGATTAATTTTTTGATTTAAAATGGGGGGTTTCCATCATGGTTGTGTTATGAAGTAGTATGTAAAATGTGTTTTCTTTACAAAGTGGGAAAAAATTATCATATTTCAGTAGTCAAACCATGAGTGGGGATAATAATCACTAGTTTTTATGCATGAATGGAGGCTAGCATAGGGAAGTTATTTAATGAAAACTAAACCACATGAAATAATGCCCAGGATCCTACAATTAACCCACATTTACACTCTTTTTTCGATTATAAATTACCCTCCTAGTTTTTCTCTTGTGAAATAAAGTTAAATAAATACCCCCAAATTAAATTCAATACTCCATCCACGTATGGAGGCAATTTCACTAAATGGTTAACCCCATGGTAACCCCATTACATGCATATTCGAATACCTTTCACAATTTGTTCAAAACCCCAACACAAGTCGCAATAGCGTATACAATGCTTCTCTAAACCAAGGTAATTCCATTACACATATACATAATGGTCACACTGAACAATTCATGTTTAGCATTTTCATATACACTCTTCAAATACTTCATTCGAATTGTCGCTCAACTTATAATCAACTCCAACATATAAGTCTTGGGAATGCGCATATTAATATGGTTAAATATCGTGTTATATATTCAATTACTCTTTGTGTATAATTGTAACGTGCACCCTTTGTGACCCATTCATATATGTTAACATATATCATTGTGGCTTACGATGTATTACATTCTCGCTCTAAGTATTAAACCTCATAATAAAATTGAGCCTTCAGAATTAAACTACAGTGACAACATATACAACCACTTTCGGGTCCTGCAAACCACGTAACTTGGTTATATATCGAACGGATCCAACGATCCGTATGGCGTCACGCCTCAACTATTGATCGAACAGGCATAGATGGATATCACAAAATTTGAAGACCGGATGTTAACACTTAATTTTCATGCGATATAAACGGTATTCAAATACTGCTCAAGGACACAGCTCGATTGATTTTCCATATCGCATTGATTTTATGAAAACCACTTCCCACTCTTTCAATCATGCGATAATGTATGTTTTAATCCTCCAACCCATCATTATTGTTCATGCGAGGTTCCATTCATTTCATCTCAAGGTTCCGCTCCTTCGGATTGTCACATAGCTCACGTTCGATCTTGACTAAAGATGTCTCGGACTTAAGTTAAAACCAACCCATGATAGAACCAAATGCTTGGCCATAATCCTGACAATACACCTTCTTCACTCAACGATTGCACATAATCTGTTCCCATGGGTGAACCCACGCTCTTCCATTAAAAGGCCGACTTCTGTCATCCCTTACGCAGGATTTCGCCCTCCATGGAATATCGTATCGTAGTCTTGGCAAAGCCACTATCTGTCACCCGAATCGACTCAACAATATCTTGTACAGAGGCTTGCCAAGTTCACCACGAGAATCCTGCCATACAACATTAGTGTCCAACAAGTTCATACAGGGACTCGATGAGAATTAAGGAACAAATTAATTCTTCACGCAAGGAGAAACAACCAATTTCTCCTACAGTTAATTACTCTAGAAAAGGGAATCAAACCCTCCTTTCACGCTATCACCACACAAATTCGATCCATCTGACTTACCATATATATAACATGAGTCATGAAATTGGGTGCTCTGCAGGAATCGATCCTTCCAGTGATCGATTCCTCCTAATTATGATACAAATTGAAGTACACATAGCATCATCCCAGAAACCTACTTGAGATTCTATCACACATAATTTAATCAATTAACACAATACATCCGGGAACAATTTCTTCATAATATCAACATGAAATTACTTACAAAAATTTTCTTTGGCCATATTTTCAGTTAAAGTGGCCCTCTACAACCTCTTGTCTCTGAATCGATCTCTAGCTCTATGCTGCCCCCTTCTACTCTACAAGCATTTACATTTATACAAACACAAATGAGTTGATTCGACTTCTTTACAGCTTGACAGAACCTCTTCAAATTCTCTAGTTCCTAATTGAAAACTTCAAACTGAAACTACTGAAACTGATCCTAACTCTACTCATACCCTTGGCTATCTCTTCATATTCCTATCTTAACCAATTTTATCATGTTCTCAACTGACTTGAGAACAATTACAATTCCCTACCATGTTTATTCAAAATATTAATATTTACAAGAAAATTTTAAGAACATGGGACCCCCTATGTCTACTGAGATACAAAGTGTTTAATTGTGCCTAATGCCCCTGCATCAGACTCCCAAGCTTCAATTTGTTCATGATCTCTTGATCATGATTCTTGAATCCCTGTCTCAGGGATCCCATACTTTGTTTTGCTGTTGTTCGTTAGCTACATCATCCTTCAATTGCATTTCTCTAGGTCTCCAAATCTTGTTCTTCAATATGCCCCCAGCTATGCTTTCAAAATCTGACTTTGTCTTTATTTTGCTGAAAATCCCCTGCTTTCCTGCTGCTATCTGTTGCTTCTGAGTCACTCTCACCATTAGCTACCTGATGTCTTCAATTTCTTTGTCCAACCTATCTTCTAGACAGAAATTTCCTTGTCCATTGCTGCCTTCAAACTCTGTTGTTTTCAATATTACTATTGTCACTGTCTTCAAAATTCTCGATGTCATTGTTTTTTCTTTTGCAGATGTCATTCCCCATGTTGCTTTAGCTTCCACCATGGGTGTTGCTGCCTCCCTAACTTCCTGCCCCTCTGAAACATTTTTGCTTTGTTCATCATCTGCAGTTCCACTGTTCGAAGATAAATCATCAATTGATTATCTTCTTGTAGTAACATATTCCTCCAGTATACTAGTAAACATAATTAAATTCTGCAAGCTAGTATCTGCTTCTCCTTTCTTCACAGCTTCAGGCATCTTTGCTCCAATGTCTCCTATCTCTTCCTCTTGTATAATTTGTCCCGGCAGAAAATTCAACCATCTTTCTTGTACATTCATGCAGTCCATATGCTGAAATCTGGATTCGGCATCTTCATCTTCAGTCAGCATGGAATGTTGATTCCTCCTCACTTTAGCAAGTCTAATTTTTGCCCATAATACTAGCCAATTCTTCTCTGTCATCGGTTGTGACAAATTACCGCATATGAGACATGGCTGTCTCATCTTCCTTCAACAACAGTTTTTATTTTTCCAAGACAATTCCAAAAGATGAATTGTCTTCCGCATCACCTGCACACATAAACAAATTGTCGATCTTAAAACCATGAGATCCAATGGTCTCAATCGATGACACAATCACCAATTCTCTCTTCAGTAGTTCTAAGCCTCTTTCAAGACTTAGAAACTCTCCATTGTCTTTCTCCTCAGCTGCCAGAGTCACCTCCACTGCTCAAATCACCATATTAAAATGATGATCCTTCACTATGTTTTCAGCCAACATAGCTCCTTTTTCATTCAATCCTTTGACAGATTTCATTTGTGGTTCTTCCCCTTTGTCCGCATGATCAACACATGAATCATCAGCTTTAAAATTCCAAGGCTTCAATACCTTCTTCTTCTCTGACAACACATCAATATGTTGTTCATAAATTCTTTCCAAATCTCCTATCAGCACATCAGTATGCTGATTTTCTATACTCACGAGACTGTCAGCTAGCCTCCTCTTCTCTCTAACATCTGTTTCATGAATGTTCTTCTATTGTGATTCAAAAAAATGAACTTATTCATTTTGCCAAATCATTTTCTTGTCCTCTGTTCTCTGATTGCCACTCATGACAATTCTTTTGTCCCGTTCCTTCAACAATTTCTCTTGTGCACAGGTCCTCTGCTTCTCCAATTCTCTTCTTTGCAAATCCAACCTCCTATACAATTCAACTACTTCAATAGGAGTAGATTTTAGGAACCCTACACAGCCTTGTATGCCTTTGCTCGTCCTTGACCAATCATCTGCTGGTCCTTCTCTCTCAGCCTCAACGTTTTGCTGAGTATCTTCATTTGACTCTTCTTTCTACAACTACCCCTGAGATCTCACTATCTCAGCATTGATCTGAATAGATTTCAGATTCAATGTCTCCTCCTCATCAACAAACTCTGAAGCTTGTTCATCTTCCAGTAGTGTACCTACAAACATACACAACTTTTTAGTTTTCAAATCACAAGACTTTTCAGTCTTGGCTGCTTCCTCAAGCACTTATTCTTGAACAAGTTTGTACATGGAATCTTCAATTTCCATCTTTGACTCAAGAACCTTGAGGTCTCCCTCCTCTTTGGAGTCTGTCAGTACCTTACATTTGTCAAGCTAAAAAATAGAAGCCCTCACATCATCTGGACTTGTCCAACAACTCAGGAAATCCTCACTGACTTCCTCTTCAGCAAGACAAGCTTCTTGCTGTCTTAAGTCTTCATCATGTCTTACAAGATCTCTTGTAGATCTCCACTCTTCATTCGAGCTCTGTTCTGCTTCAGAAGTAGAAATTTCTTCTTTCAACTTAGCTGCTCTGAGTTCTTCTCTCAATAAGGAAATCTTCTTTTGCCTCAACCTCAACTGTAAAGGTTGCCAATTTACTCTCTTTTTCATGAGCCAACCAACACTCTGGCTTTCATCTATCATCCTCTCAAGTTTATAAAATTGTGCTGCAATCTCAACTATCTCTTCCCACCATTATTCATCAGTGGATCTCTTCTTCATGATATTTTCTTTGGCATATTCTTTCTTTCTTCTATTGTGGCCTCCCTCCGAACCTCTGCAATCTCTGTTGTGGCTATCAGTAGCCATTTTCTCCTACAAGTTGCACTAAGCCTCTGCAACAACAAGCTCTCTTGCTGCAACTCACCTCACCAATCCCTTCCTTCGGATCTGGTTTTTGGCAAGTACTGGTCCCCTTTATGCTAGAACCTTCTGAGCACTCTCTTCTGCTCTTCCTAGGTTTCACTCTATAACTTTCCTCAAGAACACCTCTATCCTCCTTTCATCCAACCTCTGTTGGGAATTATTCCAGGTTCTGCCACACTTCTTCTTCACTAAGAGTCCCTTGCTGGACTCTTCTGTCACTACTCTCAAGTTGTGACCTACTTCTGCTGAGATGTCTTCAATTTCCTGAATTCTGACTTCTGCAAACAATCCTTCAATCGGAGTTAAACACTGCTCCCTTCTCTTGAGAACATTGCAATTTTCCTCTTTATCCAGCCTCTAGCTATATATCAGGCTCAATTCCTTCACTATCAAACTCTGTCTGCACTTTCAACAAACACAATTCTGCAAACATAAAATACACACCAGATTTAAAACTATCCTCTCGCAAGATTTCTACACGATCTTGTCTTCCACTCACTCTGGAAATCCTATTCACTGTACTCTGTGTACTTTTCTTATCAGATCTTGGAATTTGATCCTCCCCTTTCAAATTTGTAATTACCCTTCAACAGATTTAGAACTTCAAATTTTCTTCATTCTCTCATCACGCGCACTGTATCTCTGCATGCTGCAATTTTATCAGTTTCCAAAAGTCTGGTTTCTTTGCATTCACCAAACTTGGACTTTTCAAAAAGAGCTATTCCGGCTCTGATACCACTTTTATGCCTGAGCTCCTACAATTAACCCACATTTACACTTTTGTTTTCGCTTATAAATTGCCTTCCTAGTTTTTTCTTTGTCAAATAAAGTTAAATCAATACCCCCAAATTAAATTCAACACTCCATCTGCATATGGAGGCACTTTCACTAAACAGTTAACCCCATGGTAACCCCATTACATGCATATTCGAATACCTTTCACAATTTGTTCAAAACCACAACACAAGTCGCAATAGCATATACATCGCTTCTCTAAACCAAGGTAATTCCATTACACATATACATAATGGTCACGCTGAACAATTCATGTTGAGCATTTTCATATACACTCTTCAAATACTTCATTCTAATCGTCGTTCAACTTATAATCAACCCCAACGTATAAGTCTTGGGAATGCGCATATTAATATGGTTAAATATCATGTCATATATTCAATTACTCTTCATGTATAATTGTAGCGCACACCCTTTGTGACCCATTCGGATATGTTAACATATATCACAGTGGCTTATGACATATTACATTATCCTCCTAAGTATTAAACCTCATAATAAAATTGCGCCTTCGGAATTAAACTATAGTGAAAACATATACAACCACTTTCGGGTCCCGCAAGCCACGTACCTTGGTTATATATCGAACGGATCCAATGATCTGTATGGCGTCACGCCTCAACTATTTATCGAACGGGCGTAGATGGATATCGCAAAATTTAAATACCGGACGTTAGCACTTAATTTTCATGCGATATAAACGGTATTCAAACACTGCTCAGGGACACGCGTCAGTTGATTTTCCATATCAGGTTGATTTTATGAAAACCACTTCCCACTCTTTCAATCATGCGGTACTGCCTATTTTAATCCTCCAACCCACCGTTACTGTTCATGCAAGGTTCCATTCATTTCATCTCAAGGTTCCGCTCCTTCAGATTGTCACACAGCTCACATTCGATCTTGACTAAACATGTCTCGGAATTAAGTTAAAACCAACCAACGATAGAACCAAATGCTTGGTCACAACCTTGATAATACACCTTCTTCACTCAACGATTGTGTAGACTTTTTTCCCATGGGTGAACTCGTGCTCTTCCATTAAAAGGTCAACTTCTGTCATCCCTTACACAGGATTTCGCCCTCCATGGAATATTGTATCGTAGTCTTGGCAAAGCCACTATCTATCACCTGAATCGACTCAACAATCTCTTGTACAGAGGCTTGCCAAGTTCACGACCAGAATCCCACCATACAACATTAGTGTGCGACAAGTTCATACAGCAACTCAATGAGAATTAAGGAAAAAATTCATTCTTCACGCAAGGAGAAACAACCAATTTCTCCTATAGTTAATTACTCTAGAAAAGGGAATCGAACCCTCTTTTCATGTTGTTACCACACAAATTCGATCCATCCGGCTTACCATATATATAACATGAGTCATGAAATTGGGCACTCTGCAGGAATCGATCCTTCCAGTGATCAATTCCTCCTAATTACGATAGAAATTGAAGTACACACAACATCATCCCAGAAACCTACTTGGGATTCTATAACACAGAATTTAATCAATTAACGCAATACATCTGGGAACAATTTCTTCATAATGTCAACATGAAACTACTTACAAAACTCTTCTTTGGCCAGATTTTCAGTTACAATGGCCCTCTACAACCTCTTGTCTCTGAATCGATCTCTAGCTCTATGTTGCCCCCTTCTACTCTACAGGCGTTTACATTTATACAAACACAAATGAGTCGATTCGACTTCTTTACAGCTTGACAGAACCTCTTGAAATTCTCTAGTTCCTAATTTTAGACTTCAAACTAAAACTACTAAAACTGATCCTAAATCTACTCATACCTTTCGCTGTCTCTTCATATTCCTATCTTAACCAATTTTCTCATGTTCTCAATTGACTTGAGAAAAATTACAATTCCCTACCATGTTTATTCAAAATATTAATATTTACAAGAAAATTTTAAGAACATGAGACCCCCTATGTCTACTGAGATACAAAGTGTTTAATTGTGCCTAATGCCCCTGCATCATGAAATCACTTTTGGTATTATGTAAAGCAGCAAGCTTTCACTACTCTACTCTTGTTTCCTTACACTAAAAGAAGAAAAACTCTTAAACAAACAAAATGAAGTTTAATATTTTTACAATTAATAAATTTCTATTTAAAAATAAATGTAATTTTTCTTTTATTTCAATTACAATGTTTATAAAAAAAACCTTCCTTTATTACTATATAAAAAACAAAAAACCAATTTTCAATTACAATATTGATAAAAGGAATATTGATAAAAGGAAGCTTCCTTTACTTTAAACAGAAAGAAAGAAGAAGAAAAAAAAGAGTGCTTCATTCAAACATGAGTATGGTGGTGCTTTAACGTATATTTCTAACTTTGATGTGATCAAATTATTTTAATCAATTGATTATAACTAGGCGGTTGAGTGTCCAAAGTCGTATATACAAAGTCACCTTACGTCTCATAGACATTGAAGCCTGTTCGAATAGGAGTTACAGCTGTCCATTATCTGCTATTGATAAGTTTTGACTGAGAAGTGACAATCCTCAAATTTTAATAAAATGATTCAAACGTTTACATATGACTATGATGTCTATAGTAAATTAAACTCCTCATTCATTATATATGTTTTTTATTTTACATAATATTTTAGATTTAGATTTGTAATTGTTTTGAAGTTTATTTTATAGTTTAAGGGGGAGGGGTAAGTTTGTTTGTTTATTAATATAGTTTTCCAATCAAAATGTGTTACGGTTATGGTTGAACATTTATTTAGTTTTATATATATATTATTTAATATTTATAAATATAATTTATACGATGAAAAATAATATATTACATTTTGTACTCTTAAACAAAATTACACTTCAAAAAATTTATTTGTCTAAACTCATATTAAATCTATACTTAAAATAAATCTATACTATAACTTTTAATTGCTATTCTCATAACCAAAAGGCAGCCAATTTTTTTTCAGAAGGAAAAAAACGCTGTATATATTAAAATATATGACAGTACATGATCATCAATACATTCTCAAGCTATTATAAAAAACAGCGAGAATACCCCATATACCAAATACATCCAGAATACACTTCTGAAGAGAAGTAATTCGATGTTCATGGCCAACAACATTACGGATAGTATAAAAACATATCCACGAGATCATCCCTGTATACAATGAAAAGAGCCAGCAGAGAAAATTATGCAGCATCATATTCATGATAATAAAGAGAAAAGATAACTGAAAAGAAAGAAACAAAATCAAATCAGGCTCGCTTGTAATACATCATGCAAGTATGACATGGAATCCTATTCGCTTGAAAATAATGCCTGATCCACATGTAGAAGAAGAAAGCAGCCCTATACAATACCATTACTCCTGCCCAAAACAAAACAGGCTCGCTTGATAAACAACCCTGAAAACAAAATAGCTCCCGAAAAACGATGAGTTTGGACCCCATGATTGGGGGAGATCCGGCTCCCCAACTCGATCCGGAGATCCAACACCATACTACATCCAGCCAGGACCGGCGATTCCTTCAGATCCGGGATCGAAAGGGTATGATGTGTCCAGGTGAATGGAGAAAACATCGGCCACCCGGACCATGCACCCCGATGCAGTAGAAATCGAGTGAACAGTGTAAAGGATAATTTCGGGATCCATGGCGGCGATAAGGAACATTTGAAAATGAAATAGTGGCATTGCAGTCAAAAAACCTGAAATCAAAACAGCCTGCACGAAGAGCAATATACCAGTATCCAAACGTCAGATGATATAAAGTCGGAGGAGATCTGCAGAGACAAGCCGCAGCAATAGTCGCCCGGATCGAGAATCTAGTCAAGGAGGCATCTGAGACACAAAACCCGAAACACTGATGAGGTGGAGAAATTCGTAGGTAAACGGTCACTGCTGAGCGACCGGACGCTGATGAGGCAAGTGTACGAGTGTTTCATTCAAAGTTGGGCTGGTGAACGATTATATCTTTAAATGAAACAACCACCACCAACGGCCCCGAAAGTCAAATCGCCGCCGATTTCAGGCGGGTGGAGTGGGAGATTCAAAAGCCAGATCCCCTGAAAATCAATTCGAATTAGCCGGAGAAAAAGAACGGCTAACCGGAATAGCCAGAGACCCCCCAGCAATGGCAGAAAAACTGAAACAGAGTGTCCAGGGGAAATCCACCATCACCCGAATAGCGGAATGTAAGCACCCCACAATGCTTTTAGAGACCCTCAAAAACCAGTATCCAGCAGATGCTTCAAGATCATAACTGGAGAAATGCGCAGAGTAACCACGATCCACAGGCCGCTACCACAATCCAGTGAAGGAAAACTCGACCTGTTCACAAAGAAGAGGTCAAAACTACACGCCTTGCTATGATCCGCATCCAGCCCGATTAGAATCCCCTTTATACCAGGAACCAGCAGTTTCTTCAAGTTTTAAATGGTGGCATTCACAGTATGACCACAAAACATCTACAAACGAGTGACCCACGACCCACTGAATACCCACACACCGCAACCATAAACCCATCCACCTAAGGACCGGCCAGAAAAACCCCCCAAAACTAATACCAGCGGGAGCACTGACAATCCAGGCTCACATGCATCCAAAACCAATGCATATCATGAGAAGAAATCCTTTCCACAATTAGATATCAGGTGCAGCCCCATGTCTCAGAACTGCCTACACGATCTCACCCATCAACGAGAAAGACCGCCAGCCGCTGCACCGCCCACCACTCTCATGGCAGCAGCTTGATAGAACAGATAATCTTCTGCATTCTGCATGCACTACCCAACGCGGCACCACCCAGAACCAACACCAGACCCACCATGTATGCCAATGACAGAAACACAAGCATTCATAAACCAAACATAGCCACCAAAAGGCACAAGAAAATGTTCACATTGGGTTCCAGCATCATGAATCAGCACAAGCCACCAAAAACCAGAAACAAAATGTGCACAGAGGGTACCAGCATTATGAATCATC
The DNA here is from genome assembly GCA_034641835.2 of Pinus albicaulis. Taxonomy (NCBI): domain Eukaryota; kingdom Viridiplantae; phylum Streptophyta; class Pinopsida; order Pinales; family Pinaceae; genus Pinus; species Pinus albicaulis. The sequence goes on along the minus strand of CM076569.1, from coordinate 381,483,198 downwards.
TATAGCCACCAGGAGCAGTAAACAACTCACCGAACTGGGTACCAGCTATAAGATTCAACATTAGCCACCAAGAGCCACAAAAATGTCCCCATTGGGTACCAGCTTTATGATTCGACAGAAGCCACCAACAGCAACAGCAACTTGTCCTCAGAGGGTTCTAGCTATATAGTTCATGAGCGCCAATCTCTTTCATTAAATAGAATGGAGTGCCGCTGTGCACCCAACATCTGCCATGGCCGCACACGGTCGAAAAATCAGAACTAAGCTCCCGTCGTTATCTGTAGACGCCCTGGCTTGATTGCCAGACTTCTAGTTCTACGCTACACTGCTCTGCTATGGCGCTTGGCTACTGGGACTATAACTTTTATGGACAGATAAACATCGCATCTGGTAAACACCATTATTTCTGATGTATATTTCTCGGATTTTACATGTAGCTCAAGTTTTTTCTGACAACATCTTTTATCCTCTTTTTTCATGCAAAAAACAAAAGCCTTTTCATTTTAACTTTTATTAATATCTAGGCCTACCAGCAAAAGCAGAATGATTGTAATCACTGTAAAATTATCTAACCGATTATGTCCTCAGAAGAGAGCAGTGTACAAATTTATATTTATATTTTACTTTACATATTCCCATTCAATTTAGGAAATATTTCTACATTGGAAGATGAGATGGCTCGCATGGGAGCTGAAAGCAAATAACGATCTTTATGTTTAAAACACCTTTGGAACATTTTGATCATAATTCATGGACTGTGATCTCACAATAAAATAAATATTATTGTATTATAATAATATTGATCTCATTTTTTTTGTATTATGAAATATTATGTAAATTATAATAAAATAGTATATTCAAATTTTTAATTTTTTAAATTAACAACAAAATTCTCTATATATTTTAAAAAAATTTAAAAAAATTTACAACTTAATTTAACTTATTAATTAATCTTGTGATATTATAAAGTATTATATTTCGATCAAACTAAAAAGAAAAATTATCTATATATTTTAAAAACCTTTGCAACGATTCAAGCCCTCTGATCCCACAATAAATCTAGGAATCTAGAGCAGAAGAGGTGGAAGTGGGCTTTCTGGAGTGAAAGATAGTGGAGGAGGCGGCTGCCATGGCATATTGAATCCCAGTTGCTCCGATCCTTTCAAAAGGAACCTTTATCTCTTTTAATTATCTCTAAAGGTTTGTCCCAAAATGGTGTCAATTTTTTTTTTTTTTTAATTTGACGAAATAACCTGAAAGATTTGTTTTATTATTGCAAAAATTTCCAATAATGATTTTAAGAGTAACAAGGTTGTCTACAATTTGATGGTATCTCCTAAAACTAGTTTGGAGCTCTTTTTCCATGGCTTTCAAGCAATATGATATTCTTCATTTCAAAAATAATTATTGAGAGGTTGGATAACATGGGAAAAATCATAATGGTCCTATAATTAAACAGAATGCATAAAATGATGATTTGCATCCAGTTTTTTGGGAAACCTTACTTCATGGCCAAACTCAAGAACTATACCGGATGATGATAGACCCTGGATTTCTATTTTTTTTTCTGAATACCCTTGAATGTGTTCATCTTTCCTAATTGTGAGCTACTTAAACCAAAAATATAGGTATTCAACAGAAAGAAATATATATATATATATATATATATATATATATATATATATATATATATATATATATATATATATATGTTTCCTCGAGGATTTTCGTTTTCAGCCAGCTGTAGACACAAGAGAATCTCCAAAGACCCTAGTAATTTTTTTTGGTACCAAGTTAGTGTAGTTTTTGTAATTCTTACCCAATCATGTGTAATGGTGTATTGAGTCCAACAAATCCAAGTAGATAAATTGTACGCATGGGTTCGACAATAGTATTATGGATTATGTGATATCCAATATCCCTTTGTCTTACGAAGTAGTTATTCTTGACATCTTAAATGAATACGAGTATGAATTAATCATCTAAAATTTTCCAGCACACGAACTTGGTGAAATATAATTTTGATATCTATGAATTTGATTTAGAAAAAAAGCTGGTATATTTTCTTAAAAGATTTAAACAAGGGCATAAAAACCGTATAGCTTATGAGGACAATATCTAATATCTTTAACATAATTTTACTACAACCATTTCTACTCCCACATAAATTGCATTATAGAACTACCATCCATTGGTATGATAATCAATCAAAATCTTCCTAGTATCAATGGGGCAGAGCCCAACCCAATTGTCGGGCCTTAAGCTTATATATATATATATATATATATATATATATATATATATATATATATGATCCTAGAAAGTTTTGAAGAAAATTTCTAATTCCTAAAATAAATAAAAAAACAATATGATTCCCTTAAACCACTAGAATTCCTTCCTTAAAAACATGTATGAATCCCTTGATTCCATGGACACTATTTTGAATAGAGAGAGAGAGAGAGTCTAAATTATTTTTTTCATTTAAAATGAGAGGCTGTGGTGATGGTTGTGTTATGAAGTAATATGTAAATTGTGTTTTCTTTACATAGTGGGAAAAAATTATCATAATTCAATTGTCAAATCAGGAGTGGGGATAGTCATCACTAGTTGTTATTCATGAATGGAGGCTAACATGGTAGTTATTTAAAGAAAATGGAGCTACCTGAAATCACCTTAGTAATATGTAAACTGGCAAGCTTTCACTCCTCTACTCCTACCACTTGTTTTCTTACATTAAAAAAAACAATCTTTTAACCAAACAAAATAAATTTTATATATTTTTATAGTTAATAAATATATATTTAAAAAAAAAATCTAAATTTTCTTTTATTTCAATTACAATATTGATAAAAAAAACTCTCTTTATTTGGCCAAGAAAAAAAATATAAAAAAAATACAGTTTTCAACTAAAATATAGATAAAAGGCTTCCTTTACGTTGACCTGAAAGAAAGAAGAGAAAAAAGAACAAGTCATTTATTCAAACATGAGTATAGTGGTGCTTTAACGTATATTTCTAACTTTCATGTGATTAAAATAATTTTAATTAATTGATTATAACTAGGCAATTATTTTTAATTAATTGATTATTACTTGGCCGTTGAGTGTCCCAAGTCTTACATACAAAGTCACCTTACGTCTGATAGACGTTGAAGCCTGTTCGAATATTAGTTACAACTGTCCATTATGTGCCATCGAAAAGTTTTGACTGAGAAGAGACAATCCTCGAATTTTAATAAAATGATTCAAACGTTTACACCAACAGCCTCTGATGATGATGTTTACATTAAATTAACCTTCTCATCAATTATATTTTATTTTTTATTTTACCCAATATTTCACCTCTCATCAATTATATATTATCTTTTATTTTACACAATATTTTAGATTTGTAATTGTTTTTGTTGTGTTTAAAAGTTTATTTTACATTTTAATATGAGGTGATGTGTAAGTTTATTTGTTTATCAATTTCTCTTTAAAATAAAAATGTGTTATGGTTATGTTCAAATTTTTATTTGATTTTATATATATTCTATTTATCATAAAATACAATTTAAACAATGAAAAATAACACATTATATTTGTCCAATAAAACAATTTACACTTCAAGAAATTTAATCCTTCTTAACTTATATTACATCCCTAATTAAATTAAATCTATGTTGATATTAAAAAAAAAAATACTCATTAGTCCCTATTCTCATAACGAGAAGCCAACTTTAACTATGTGCATAACTGAATTCAATTGGGACTATAATTTTTATGAACAGATAAACATGGCATTTGGTGAACACGATTATTTCTGATGTATATTTCTCGATGTTTACAGGTAGCTCAACGTTTTTCTGAGAGTATCATTATTTCTGATGTATATTTCTCGGTGTTTACAGGTAGCTCAACGTTTTTCTGAGAGCATCTTTCATCCTCTTTTTTCCTGCTAAAGACAAAAGCCCTTTTTATTTGAACTTTTATTAATATCTAAGCCTACCAGAAAAAGAGAGCAACGGACAAATTTATATTTATTTTTTACTTTACATATTCCAATTCAATTTCGGAGATCTCTCCAGATTGGAAGATGAGATGGCTCGCATGGGAGCTCAAGGCAAATAACGATCTTTATGTCTAAAACACCTTGGCAACATTGACTGTAATTCATGGCCTGTTATTTCAGAATAAATCCTATTGCACCATAACAATAGTGATCGCATTCATGTTTAGTTTAGTGATCTTGTTATGTTATGAATTATTATATAAATTTTAATATATCAAAACAATAGTGATTTGATTAAATAATTTAAGTGTATCATAACAATAGTAACTTCATTAATGTTTAGCTTATTAATTGGTCTTATCGTATTACTAAATATTATGTAAATCGTATTACTAAATATTATGAAAATTATAAAATACAAGATTCAAATCATTAGTGAAATTAGCAAAAAAAAATTATCTATATATTTTAAAAACTTTTGCAACTTGATTTAACCTATTAATTAATCATGTTATATTGTAAAGTATTAAGTAAATCATAAAATACAAGATTCAAATCTCCGATTCTATCCAATTGACAAAAAGTTATCTATATATTTTAAAAACCTTTGCAACTCTACTGTGATTCACGGGCTAGGATCCCACAATAAATCCAGGAATCAAGAGCAGAAGAGGTGGAAGTGGGCTTTCTGGAGAGAAAGATAGTGCAGGAGGCGGCCGCCATGGCATACTGTATCCGTTTCACCAAAGTTGCTCCGATCCTTTCGAGGGCATGAAGTATTGTTACGGCTATGGAAGCAAATATTTCCCTTTTTATATTTCCGCGCTTTGGGGGAAGTGAAGCCATCCTTCTTTGGGTTCTGCGACTTCCGGGGACCGGACCTGCCATGAGCACGTAATAATAATCTCCCGATTCTTGATTCACCACTACCTAGATTCACAGTTTGCTTAACTGATTGTGCACACAGATGCTTGGAAAGAAAAAGCACAATTAATTCAGATGAGAAAAGCGTAATATTAATAACTACGAACCGACATGGGGTCAATTTATAGGCAGAGTAAAAGCTCAAATTTAATAAATGAAAGAACATGAAACAACCGGAGCAGTTCACAACCAGAGCTGTGCATATCCTCATTGAAAATGTCAAAGAGGCGTGAAAGGACTATGAGCTCGTTTTTAAAATTTTTAATGACATGGGAAAGGACCGCGAGTTCTTTTTTTTAGTCTTTTAGTTTTCAATGAGTCATGAATGGAACACGAGCTCGTTTTTATCCAATAAATTGAGGGCAATGACAACGCCTATCGATCGTTTTGGAATCTCCTCAACACTACTTTCTTTGTAATGTCGCATTCATAACGCTAACTGACTGGCAAGTTATCTACTCAAAACCAGAACCAGCTGGATAGTGGACCTATTTTAAAACAAAGATCTCAGAGTCCAAACTTTACAAAATTGTAATTCATGGGAGAAGGAATGCAGTTTTTTTAATAATTGAAACATATGTGACTTAGGCATGAAGTTAAAAAATTCACTTAATTAATACACATCATATTTCAAAATCAGCAATGAACATAAACATGACCATAATAAATAGCAACAACTAAAACAACACAACACCTGCAAATAAAGGAAGTCCATAATTTTTTTTAGCAAATTAGAATAAATCTAATGAGATTTATAATGTGCATAGGATTAATTAGTTTGAGGACTTGATTTTATCATTTTTCACATGTAATCCCTTTGAATATCATAAATTTAAAATTAAAATAGTATGTTAACTTTAATTTAAAAAATTAAAAACAAAATATTAATAAAAAGGGTTTAAAATAATAAACAATAATTATTGAAATAATAACTTTTTATGACATAAATTTTAAAAATTACTTAAATATGTTTTTGTTTTTATTTCAATTTCACAATATAGATAATATTATCCATTTTTATAACGTGTTAATCATTGAAATAAAAAAGTTTTGGAATTATTTTTTTAAGAAATTTCAATTTTAAGAAATTGTATAATGTGTTAATTCATCTAAATAAGTTTCAGGGGTACTTTAGTTGGTCTAGTTCCTGTTGTTAAGTATCTCATTTATTCAGACGTCTCAATGCTCTTGGGGTTATGCCTTCCTATTTTGGCCGACGCGAAGTTGATCTACTTGGATTTTCTCGAGACCACTTAGTGTCCATGAACCACATTGAAAAGAAAAAACTCATCCAAAACAAAAATTTTAGGAAAAAATTCTTCTTATTAATTGTAAAAGTAAATTAAACCACATTGAAAAAAAAACTCATCCAAATCAAAAAGTTTAGGAAAAAATTATTCTTATCAATTGTAAAACTAAATTAAACTCATTAATTAGTTGTTTTTTTCAATTTAAACTAAATTAAACTACTTAATTACTTTTCCCCTGGCCACTACGTGTCCATGAACGACATTGAAAAGAAAAAAAGTCATCCAAATCAAAAAGTTTAGGAAAAAATTCTTGTTATTAATTGTAAAACTAAATTAAGCTGATTAGTTAATTAAAATTTAATTTTTTAAGTAAATGAAAGTTAAATATTTTCGTGAAGTTTCAAATAAAATATAGATTTATTTAAAATTAAATTACCACATTCTACAATAATTTTTTGAAATAAATTTGTGTTTACATGAAGTTTTTTTTTCAAGTTTTGTTATAAATAATTAATTTTTAACTTTAATATTTTTTAAAATTTTCTGAAAAAAAATTCCATACCTTTTTAGATCCTACAAATTTTAAAGTTGATGCCAACTACATCCACAATACCCACATTTGTTGGTGGCCTAGGTCTATTTCACTAAATAATCATATTTGTTGGTTGCATTCTCCACTACCAACACCCAACCTTCATGTTTAGCTATATGTGAAGGAGTTCCATAAATCTACAATCAAGACTCTGAGTTGGTTCTTATTATATAGTGCTTAAAGCCTTCCCCAAAAGTCTACCACCATCCATAAATTCCTTTGCAATGATAACTTGGCTTAAACCAATTCAACACATGTGACCAACGCCTTGAAAAAGTGCTTTGACCAAATGTGCTAAGGCCTATTAGGCCCCCAGAATCACTCGTAGCCTTCTTGTCACAACCCAACGTTGTAGTTGCCAAAATACCACCGTGGGAATTGTGCGACACTGACGTATCTCATCCTAGTTATACAACTACACTAACCTCGACTATTCCTAACTTCATTTCACTTAAACATAGTCAATTTTCCAATTTGAGTTCAATTTATTCAGTTATCTCTTATAACAAGTATAATGTTTCAATATCGTCAAAAAACATAAGCATCAAACATAAATAGAAGTGTGATATCACAAACACAACAATGAAAAAGAGTATGTGTTATGAGGGGGAAACTCCCCCAAAAAAAAATCGCCTTTGCTTATTTTATTAACATCAAATATAATTTACAATAGTTTACAATGGGCCAGCAATGCCCAAACTCATGTGATGCCCAAGTTAAAAGTTACAAAGTTCGTAGTTGTTGGTCCAACCCAACGCACTTTCCCAAGAATTCCAAGCTCATAACTTAGGGCATTCCCAACATAAGACTAGCACATTTCCGAGCAGAAAACCTAGTATTGGTGCAACAAAACAATTAGAAAGCCAACACTCGACGCCTGCATAGAAACCAAATCACTTAGGTGAGCTCTCTTCTTTCTATGATGTGCCTTAGTTGTGTTTTCAAAGCCTACGATGTGCTCCCTGCAGCTCTGCAATATCGCACAACTCACATTTTTGCGATATCGCATACTTCGCCCTTCTTGAGATATGCTATTCAATCTCTTTGTCTTGTGCAAACTTTATTTTATTTTTTGGTCGAAATTCTTCTGTTCAATATATATGTTTCCTCACCACTCCATTTCATGTGGGATAATGCCCCTTCACTAGCACATTTGCCCCAAATTTCGACGGCCAAAATGTGGCTCTTGCAACACATAGGTGGCCCAAGAGTGATGTTTTTTTGTGCACCAAAATGTGGTTTCTCTTCATGTCGGACTTCCGACACTTGACTTAAATGTCAGTATAGCAACGATAGTTTCGAAATTTTATATTTATGTCACAGTTCCGATGTTTAATGGATTGTCGCAATTTTGATGGTCATAAGCGTCACTAATCCGATGCCCTAAATAAGTGTCGAAAGTCCAACGTGAGGAGAAACCACGATTTGGCACACCAAAAAACGTCGCTCTCAATTTCATCGCTAGTCTGACGCCTCAAAATGTCACTATAACGACGATACTAGAAGTTCGGCAGACCGACAAATTTTTTTAAAATGTCGGTAACACGTCGAAATACCGAAGAAAAGGAATTTTAAAAATAAAATGGTAAACGTTGTAATACCGACGGAACAAAACCTTTTTAAAATAAATTAAGTGTCGCTAGAGTGACGTTTCAAAATATTTTTTAAAAGAACTAGCCGTCGGAATACCGACGACACATAATATTTTTTTTAAAAACTATCCATCGGAATACTGACGGAAAGAAACAATTATTTAAAAAATTAATATTTCCCAACCATTCTATTTCGAGAGAATATAGACTTGAATCTTCTGGCAGTGATGATCTTTGGGGTTCATCTAATCTTTGTGCCTCCTAAAACAGAGCATAACATTACTATAGGATAGACTGAAACACTCTTAACATCGGATTTCATGAGGACAATAGACAAAATTCTGAATATAGAAAATATGGAGTTCAAAAAAAGCGTGATTAATGAACTGATAAAAACATCTAGATGTCATCAACCCTAAAAAAAAGCAACAAGGGTTCTAGACATCACTCAGAATACCACTTGATTATGTTTATAAACACCCTCATTAGTCCTCGTGATCCTCCGAGTATACCAACATAGGAAGGTGGCTATCATAGGAAGACTGAGAGTTGTGCTAATAAATGTGGCATATAAGATGAGCATAACTCTCAGATCTGACAATCATTCATGTTCTAATATCTGTAATTTTCGAGGTCAAAATATTAATACTTAGTTGGGAAAAGCCTTGTTTGATTCTAAGTGCAATGGCCTAACCATATAGCGTACGTGGATCTACTAAACGCAAAATTATTATCCTTATCCAACATTTATGACACATATCCAAGTAGTTCTTGAGTAGACAATCTCGATGAGCTTTTACAGTCCTTCATTAACTTAAAGGAATGATCTGAAACGTTTTCTAGACACCTATATACACTAATCTGTGACTTATGTGTAGAAGGTTTGGCTGTATGTTAGGGAAAATATCTTTGGCACATCAATTACAGACCTCTTTAATGCATACCTAAGGAATAATTCATGGCATCCATTAAACCTCTATAGCAAGATTCTTCATCACTTCTGAATAATTTATTGATCTTTCAAGACCTCCTCAAGAAGCCTCATTTGCACACTACATTAAGATTTTTATGTCTACTTGGGCTAATAGCAGCCAATATTGGTTGGGGAAATTTCATACATATATTGACAAGTATTTTTTGATGTATTTGAAGGGTTCGCAAGACTATTTCGAAATATGATTTCTACCTAGAAATGGAAACATTCGTATATGTATAGAGGGTCTCTTGCACAAGTTGATATCACTATATTTTGTGCCCTTTTCTTATGCATAGACATTAAAAATAATATATGTGACATTGGAAGTTCCTTCCTGTGGTAAAATAAGTTGAATCAGATGTGAGAGGAAGTTGTTGGGTTAATTGTCTTGTGATATGCATTGCCATAATAATCCTTGAATATTCAAGAATGATGATCTAAGAATTTTTATGGTTATCTTCGAAATTCAAGTCATTTCAGTGGAATTGCACTATATGTATGGGTGGATCAGATCAGTGATTGACATCTACAATAGAACTATATATTCATGGCATTAACAACTAAATTGGCATCCATATAACCTTGAAATCTCAAAGGCATCTTCAAATAGGAAGCATCATTAGAAGATATGAGGTATAACAATGTTTGAAGAAGTATTTTGTGGTATATATGGAAGTTTGGATGATTTAGTTTACTACTACTATCTATTGAGGCATGAATCAAATCATAGCAGTAAAGTAGATCTACACAGAGCGGGTTCTATAGGCATATTAGTGATCCTTTGTCTTCAAGACAACATCATCATCAATGGCTAGCATAGAGTTGTTTCTAGAGGGAAAATTATCTATAAAATACAGGATAATGTTTCCATGACTCCAATATATAATTCAATAAAATCAAACTAGCCTAGCAATGATTGTCTTCTAGACATCAACTTTAGCCAAAATATGGCTTGCAACATGCCAAAAGCTTCTACAGAAAATACGGCAAGAAAATAATATTTAGCCAATAAAACACACATTAACAAGTTACATACCAATGATCAGTCAGAATACATACTTGTAATGTTGCTCTACTTCTCCAAAATGAAAAAAGATGTTGTGTACATTATCAGTGTCAGTATATGAACATAGTTTCACTTGAATGTTTAACTGATGGGTTCCTACATATAAGAACAATCACCTAGTTTGTTAGGCTATGTCCTAGTGGCAACTTGGACCAGTTGTTGTGACAATGACCCAGGTCCAAATCCTAGCATGCATGGTCTTCCCTTGCATTGAGTTTTCCAATGTGGTTATTGATCTCAGGCCTTGTGTTAATTAATGATTGTAACTTGGTGATGTAATCTTCAGGCTGACCAATGGTATGCCACTGGAAAGGTACTAGCAACTGCATGTGTGGGTTGTTCTTATTTTCAGGTTTATCATCCAAAAAAATATATTCCCCTTTTTTAAATATAGGAAACATCACTAGAATGGTGTTTTCCTCTCGTGTTCTTACCACTATTGTCTATCCCAACAATCACGTGGTGTTTTTTGTTAGCTTTCTTGGTTTTCCTCTATTTATGACAAGGCAGAAACAAAGACTGCATTTGATTAGCTTACATATTTCACAATTAAAGTTCCACAGAAGAAGATGGAAACATTAAACAAACACTAAATATAGCATACAAATATCAAAACTTCATATCGGCAGGAGCATTTTTGAATCTTGTATAACGGAGAGAAGATGTAAATTCATTAGAAACTTCGAAATACTTGTGCAAAGTCCTACCAAATCCTAAAAAACATGATTCGAAATACAGTGTAAAATTCAAGTATTGAATTATCCCGATTCCCAAGAGACCACAGCATGATGTCTATTATGGACAGGTGGAGACAATCTATTTCACACCTAAACAAAGCATAAAAGTACTGTAGGATAGACTAAAACACTCTTAACAACACATTTCATGAGGTCAATAGACAAAATTCTGAATATAGAAAAGATGGAGTTCAAAAAAATCGTGTTTAATGAACTGATAAAAACATCTAGATGTAATCACCCCTAAAAAAAGCAGCAAGGGTTCTAGACATCATTGACAAGACCACTTGATTATGTTTGTAAACACCCTCATTAGTCCTCGTGATCCTCAGAGTATACTAACATAGGAAGGTGCCTGTCATAGGAATATTGAGAGTTGTGCTAATAAATGTGGCATATAAGATGAGCATAACTCTTAGATCTCACAATCATTCATGTCCTAATCTCTGTAATTTTGGAGGGAAAAATATTAGCACTCAGTTGAGAAAAGTCTTGTTTGATTCCAAGTGCAGTGGCCTAACCATATAGTGTCGATCTACTAAACGAAAAATTATTATCCTTATCCAACATTTATGACACATATCCATATAGTTTCTCGAGTAGAAAATCTCGATGAGCTTTTACAATCCTTCATTAACATAAAGGATCGATTTGAAACATTTTCTAGACACATGTATGCAGTAATATATGACTTATGTGTAGAAGGTTTGGCTCTATGTTAGGGAAAATATCTCTGGTACATCAATTATAGACCTATTTAATGCATACCTGAGGAATAATTCATGGCATCCATTTAACCTCTATAGCAAGATTCTCCATCACTTATGAATAATTTCTTGATCTTTTAAGACCTCCTCAAGAAGCCTCATTTGCACACTACACTAAGATTTTTCTGTCTACTTGGGTTAGTAGCAGCCAATATTGGTTGGGGAAATTTCATACATATATTGACAAGTATTTTTTGATGTATTTGAAGGGTTCACAAGACTATTTCGAAATATGTTTTCTACCTAGAAATGGAAGCATTCGTATATGTATAGAGGGTCTCTTGCACGAGTTGATATCACTATATTTTGTGCCCTTTTATTATGCATATACATTAAAAATAATATATGTGACATTGGAAGTTCCTTCCTATGGTAAAATACGTTGAATCAGACGTGAGAGGAAGTTGTTGGGTTAATTGTCTTGTGATATGCATTGCCATAATAATCCTTGAATATTCAAGAATGACGATCTAAGAATTTTGATGGTTATCTTCAAAATTCAAGTCATTTTCGGGGAATTTCACTCTATGTAAGGGTGGATCAGATCAGTGATTGACATCTACAATAGAACTACATCTTCATGGCATTAACAACTCAATTGGCATCCACATAACCTTTTCATTTCAAAGGCATTTTCAGATAGGAAGCATCATTAGAAGATATGAGGCATAACAATGTTTGAAGAAGTATTTTGTGGTATATGTGGAAGTCTGGATGAGTTAGTTTACTACTACTATCTATTGAGGCATGACTCAAATCATAGCAGTAAAGTAGATCTACAAAGAGAGGGTTCTACAGGTATATTAGTGATCCTTTTTCTTCAAGACAACATCATCATCAATGGGTAGCATAGAGTTGTTTTTAAAGGGAAAAATATCTTGCTAAGGTTTATTCTTTCATACAAATTCTGCAATATAGCCCAAATTGTGTTTTTTTAGACTAACTCCTTATTTGAGGTATAATGGGATCCATAATCAAAGAACACATAATATATCTTGTAACTCTAGCCTTCCTCTTTTTTCATTTTGAACCTTCAGCGTTATTTAATCACCCTCAACTAGCTAGACTAGTGTTTGATAAATTGGCAGAATCGGGATTTTAAACTTCCTAATCCTATAGTTCTTTTCATCTAATTTTATTTTACAAAGAGGCTTGCTCATCCTTCTAGAGAGTGATGGTGCAACACAAAATGATGCTCCAGCAAATATATTTACTTGTTACTCCCTATCCAAGCTATTTTGCTTCAATAGTTTTTCAAATCTCCAGAATAAATCCACTTTCTTCTACCCCAACTTCAACTTATAAGATCAACAACTCTAAAACCTATTGCCCCTACTGATGTGTAGGATCAAAAAATTTAGATGCATATGCTCCACATGTCGAAAATATTTGGGTTACTAGTGTAGCAAAGAATTTTTTTTTTCTTTATTATAATCGAGCTCAAAACATCAAGCATAGAACCAATCAACACTCTACACCATGCTAATCAACACCACAAATATGAACCAAGAGACCATTGTGCTACACGTAATCATGCCAAACAACTATGATACCACTGCTATAATGAAAAATAGAGCAATACTTATGACTATCTAGCATACATCAAGAAAACATAGCAATGTGGGGGTACCCAAGGCATCTCCTAAAAAGGAGAGATGAAAAGCAGGAAGCTAAACTAGCAAAAGAACGAATAACAAAATAAAAAAATTGAGTGGTCTCTCAAGCAGCTAAAACCTAGACATTGAACTAGAGGACAATCTTGCTTCATAGGAAATGAAGAACAGGAAATCCTATGACAGAAAATTGACCATATCACAAACAGAGAGAAAAATTAAATCCTAAATTGCATAATAATCATAGAAGGCTGCAGCACTATAAAAGCACCAACATTGAGCTTTACGAGGATACAAATTGTTTGTTCCAACATGTTTTAATCTTGGATATCCGTTGTAATGAATGTCATATGAATGTGTCGTGAGTAAATTAGTCTTGCTTGCACTATCTGTTGCATTTTTGTTATCCTTTATTTACTTGGAATTTTACTTCATTCAGTGATGAAATTACCCCACTGTGATTAGGATAGTTAGTAGAATGAATCTATCCCAAGAAATTAGGCAAGAAAGAAACAACCCTGAAGACAAGCAGGGGGGAAGCCCCACCCAACAACAAAAAAATGAACTCGACAGCCCCTCAAGCATCAACAATTATGAGGATTCAAATACCGTGCAAAAGAAATCTTCATTTAGTAGCAAAGAAGATCCCCCAAATCTCGAAGATAAGACACTAGGGTCCCAAGAATCAGAAGAGATGAAGGAGGTGCAAGAAAAAGGAAGTTGGAAGACCGTAGAGAAGAAAAATAAAGTTAGAACACCAATCTCACCAAGAAAGACGAGAAGCCAGAAAATTAAGAACTAAGAAAATTATAGGTCTGATAGACCAAAGTTTGGTCTTAATGGACGTTAACCATCATCATCATCATCATCATAAATTTTGATGCCTATAACTTCTTATTGTTATTAAATACATCTCAGATTATCTAAAGGATTATACTTGATAGATGCCAAGTATTCTTGAATCATTTCCACACCAAATATTTTGAAGGTCTTGGTTATTTTGTTATAGAACCTAATCAATTCACCCAAGGAATTTCTACAAGCATAGTGGGACTAGCGTTTTTCTTTTTGTTGTTGAACTCAAAAAAGAAAAATCATCGTTGAATACCAATTATATCCATAGGTTTCAAAAAATTCTCAAGAAATGGTGTCAACTGTTTTGGAAAATGGTGGAAAACCATTGATGTTGTTTTGCGCAAACACAAAAATCCCTGATGTATTTTTGATGTATGAAAGTGGTTCACCAAGGACCAAGTTCAGCAGAAATTTCCTCATCTCATGGAGGAACTTAACGCAATGGGGACCATTGCTTCCTAAGTGGGGAGGAATGATCCAGGTGGATATTGGTGGCCACCCGCCTATTCCACTTGGGCCCCCACCATTGTCTCTTTCAGTTTTTTAGTTTTGGCATAACTTAATATTTTTAGCAGTTTTCGGGTCCTGAACTTCCGGAGCCGTTTTGAGGCCCTAAACGACGTTTTTTGGGTACTAAATTCACAAGAGTTGTAGTCCTCGGATAGAGCTTTCTAATGATGTATCATGTGCGTCAAACGGAGATAGTATGCCAAAGTTACGTCCCTGGGAAGTTGAAACACCAATTTACCCATACGGGGCCCATAGTTTTGGCGCTTCATCTCCTAGGGTTAGGTTTTTGGGATGTTTAGGGTTCTCCATTGTTTCTCAATAATAAATAGGCCCTCGCGCCTCATTGTAAAGCAGTTCAGAGGTCTGTAGCCACCACATCTCTTCTCAGAGATAGCTACCAGTACCCTAGCTAGTTTTATTTCCATTGTCTGTAAGCAAATTTCAGTTCTTTGATATTAATGAAATGAAGTGTTATTTCCGCTGCATATCTGTATTTATGGTTATGTGTTTATTCTGTTGCGTTCCTGCATAAATCCGGATCACCGAGGAGGAACTGGACTGCTGCTGCTGTTTTCTGGAGGATTTGGAGCATCTCATGGGGGAGGGTCTGGTCCTAAAGTGCTGATTAGGACCAATAGGACGAGACCCCCAGATCCATACTAATCTGGAATCATGGTCTACGGATAGATCAATGGTTCTCTTGGTGCCCCGCGATGTAGGGAGCACCTTGAAGAAAGTTTTGATCCTCTATGTGGTGTCTGAAATGATGGGAGGCTGGAGAAGAAGAGAACGATGCCTGAATGTCTCCTGAAGGTAAAGTGCCAAGCATCTCTGGTCATTGTATCCGAGGAAGTTGGCCAGGCTTTTGGGGCCCCTGAATAAGCAATGAAAACATCCTCGAATGTCAAAGAAGACCGGGCATCTCAAGATGAAATGTAACTCAGTCTCCACCTCCTATAAGTGATAGAGCTGACAGATCCTCTCTGTCATGTCAATTTGATGGTTTGTCTCCAGTCGAAGCCTGTACGATCCAAACTTGAGCTGCTTGAGAGGGATCCTAATAGTGTGCATCCAATGCTGGAGGGTATACTAGGGTCGAACAATGAGTCTATATCTGACCTCCACAAGGTTCTCAGTATAGAAGGCCATCTTTGGGTGAAACCTGCCCAACGAATTGATCCATGTAGTTTGAATGTACCTCCTCTAGATGTCCTCCTTGATGATTTTGTTGAGTTCTTTCTGGTTTGGGATAAGGTGCCCTGGGGTGTTCAGTGAATACTGGAATGGGGGGAGATGATCCATCTGGATATGTGTAAGACACAGGAGTTCTGTCACACCAGTGAACCAAAATTTGGTTAGGCCTTTCTGCATATGAGCAATCCTCTCCAAGGAGAAATAGGCCAATTATTGGTACCTGTTTCTACCCTCTCCCATGTCTTCCAGCCCATGGATCCGATGAAGCAATGAGACTTTCCTAAAGATTGCCTCCAAGCGGAAGGGCTTAGCCCTGAAATCTGCTAGGATGATGTTCTGAGGAACTGTCTGCCTGCACTGAATGAAGCAATGCAAGAGAAGGGTCTAGACTTGCTCTGTCAAGGCTGAATATGACTCCTATAATGAGGGGCCCAAAACCTCTGATCCATAAAGAATGGTGGGGCAGATTAAGGTATCCATGATGTTCATCTTGGATGAAATGTCTTGGAAGTGGTGACGGAAGCAATGTCTCTCAAGAAGGGTCAGGGAACCATATCACTTGTTTATCCTGAGCTGAAGAGTTGGTCGTAGGCTGGAACGAGGACCTATAAACTAAACTCCCAAGTAAGTGAGAAGGAGAGCAGAAAGAACCTATCTTTTGTGGGAAATAAAATGACATTTCTTGCAGTGAAGGAGGTTGCGATAGGCAGAACGGATGCTCGGGTACGACAATAGGGAATGTCTGAAGGCATGCTGAAGATCTTGGTGTAGAGATTTTAAATCTTGGTCATACCACTTATTCATAGGAGATCCTCTCGGTTTGGGGGGATGGCGGTGGAGCGGGTGGAGGAAGGAAAGGACCAGAGCATGGTCTCCCAGATTGCAGATGAGAGGCACTGGTATTTGTCAATGATAGATTCAAGAGAGGTGAACTGGACTTCAGGTGGAAGGTCTTGCTTGAGGGTAGAAGAGAAGACGTCAGGGTCTGCTTCCTCGAAATGGAAGATGGTATGGTGTGGACTGTTGGGTGTGGAGCCTGATTATCTTGTTTACTTTGTATCACATCATTGGACCCCTGTACCTTAAAAAGGGGTGGCAACACCGCCCAAAATTAATCGCTGCCGTGGGGGTTCGGGGGCAGCGCCCCCGAAGCTAAAAATAGATGTAAAATTGCCTTGTAAAAGTATAGTAATTTCTAGTCAATCTAGGCCGTTCATTAGGAAAATGATCTGACGGTAGAAGTTATGTTTAGATTAGGGTTTTTTGCCCTAGAAGGCAACCCCCTTGTATATATGAGGGCATTGTATTGCGGCTGTGTATTATGAGTGTATTCTCGGAGCGAGAAATAGAGAGGGAGACTGTGAGAGAGAACAGAGGATATTACAGCGGATCTGCTGTAGGTTTTGTCTCTTCAATTTTTGTTGGATAATATAAAGGAAGGACTGGCTGTTCAGGGTGGACGTAGCCCAAACTGGGTGAACCACGTATATCTGTGTCTCTCTGGTTTTATGTGTTTTGTGTGGTTGTATTTTCCGCATATTTTATGTGTTTCATTGCTCTGTAATATTTAATTTTCTAACAACTAGTATCAAAGCCAAAGGTATATTTGGCTGATAAACTCGCAGGAAAAAAGGGTTCCTGGTTCGAGTGGGAGCAATGGCGGACGATGGTAAGTTTAGGGTCGAGAAATTTAACGGCCAAAACTTTGCGCTGTGGAAGATGCAGATGGAAGATTATCTGTATCAGAAAGATCTGTACCTACCATTGAGCGGAAAAACAAAGAAGACGTCGACCATGACAGACGCCGAATGGAACATTCTCGATAGAAAGGGACTCGGAACAGTACGATTGTGTCTTGTGGCATCAGTCGCCTTCAATATTTCGAAGGAAACAACAACAGAGGGTTTGATGCAGACGTTGGCGAAACTGTATGAAAAGCCCTCGGCCTCAAACAAGGTATTTCTTATGAAACGACTATTTAATATGAAGATGTCGGAAGGTGGATCTGTTGCAGACCATTTAAATGAATTTAATACAATTACCAGTCAGTTAAGTTCTGTAGGGGTAAACTTTGATGATGAAGTTAGAGCTCTGTTATTCTTGTGCTCATTGCCAGAGAGTTGGAATGGTTTAGTAATGGCCATTAGTAACTCTGTCTCTGGATCTAGTACTTTAAAGTTTGATGATGTTGCTGGTGCTATCCTTAGCGAGGAAATGCGACGGAAAAGCTCTGGTGAGACATCAGGTAATGCTTTGAGTGCAGAGTCTAGGGGAAGAAGAATGGAAAGAGGAAAGAGTTCGGGATATCGCAGTAAATCAAGGAAAGGCAGATCCAAGTCTAGATCAGGGATAGTGTGCTGGAATTGCAGAAAGAAAGGACACCTAAAGAAAGACTGTAGATCTCGGAAGGGAAAAGAAGGAGACACACAGCAAGAAAACAATCATGAAGTAAATGTGACAGGTGATGTGTTACAAGATGCTTTGATTCTTTCTTTCGAAAATGTTACTGATTCTTGGGTTGTAGATTCAGGGGCTTCATTCCATGCCACACCTGATAAGAAATATTTTCATGACTATGTTCAAGGAGATTTTGGACAAGTTCGTTTGGGTGATGATAAACCCCGTAAAATTGTTGGAATGGGTAAAGTTCTTGTAAAACAACAGAATGGAAACCAATGGCTACTAAAGGAGGTAAGGCATGTTCCAGATCTGAAGAAAAATCTGATTTCAACAGGGCAGTTAGGCAGTGAAGGTTATGTGACAACTTTCACAGATAAAACTTGGAAGGTCACCAGAGGAGCGTTGGTAATAGCAAAGGTGAAAAGGTTGGTACATTGTATTTATGCAATGGTATTTCTAACTCTGTTAATGCTTTAACTTCCAAAGGAGCAGATGCAGCATTATGGCATCATAGGCTTGGACACATGAGTGAGAAGGGAATGAAGATTCTTCACTCAAGAAATTTGTTGCCAGCTTTGAAGAATGTTGATTTGGATTTCTGTGAGAATTGCATTTATGGAAAACAGAAGAGAGTCAGATTTCTCAGAGTTGGGAAAGAAAAGAAGAGCAAAAAATTGGAGCTGGTGCATACAGATGTATGGGGACTTGCTCAGGTATCATCTCTCGGTGGCTCTCATTATTATGTTACTTTTATTAATGATGCAACTAGAAAAACATGGATTTATTGTATTCAGAATAAATCTGATGTATTTGATACTTTCAAGAAATGGAAAGCTTTGGCTGAGATTGAGACAGGAAAGAAGTTGAAGTGTCTCAGATCAGACAATGGAGGTGAATATTGCAGCAAAGAGTTTGATAGGTACTGCTTAGAGAATGTAATTCGTAGAGAGAAGACAGTTCCAAGAACACCACAAGAAAATGGTGTGCCAGAAAGGATGAACAGAACAATCATGGAGCGTGCAAGGTGCATGAGATTGCATGCAGGATTGCCTTTACAATTTTGGGTAGATGCTGTAGATACTACTGTTTATCTAATAAACAGAGGGCCTTCAAGTTCCTTGGATGGTGGTATTCCAGAGGAAGCATGGACAGGTAAAAAGGTAAACTACTATTTTTTAAAGGAAATCTTCTTTTGCGTCAACCTCAACTATAATGGTTGCCAATTTACTCTCTTTTTCTTGAGCCAACCAACTCTCTGGCTTTCATCTATCATCCTCTCCAGTTTATAAAATTGTTCTATAATCTCAGCTATCTCTTCCCACCATTCTTCATCAGTGGATCTCTTCTTCATGACATTTGCTTTGGCATATTCTTTCTTTCTTCTGTCGTGGCCTCCCTCCGAACCTCTGCAATCTCTGTTGTGGCTATCAGTAGTCATTTTCTCCTACAAGCTGCACTAAGCCTCTGCAACAACAAGCTCTCTTGCTGTAACTCACCTCACCAATCCCTTCCTCCAGATCCGGCTTTTGGCAAGTACTGGTCCCCTTTCTGCTGGAACCTTCTGAGCACTCTCTTCTGCTCTTCCTAGGTTTCACTCTGCAAATTTCCTCAAGAACACCTCTTTCCTCCTCTCATCCATCCTCTGTTGGGAATTCTTCCAGGTTCTGCCACACTTCTTCTTCACTCAGAGTCCCTTGCTGGACTCTTCTGTCACTTCTCTCAAGTTGTGACCTGCTTCTGCTGAGATGTCTTCAATTTCCTGAATTCTGACTTCTGCAAACAATCCTTCAATCGGAGTTAAACACTGCTCCCTTCTCTTAAGAACAACGAAATTGTCCTCTTTATCCAGCCTCTAGCTATATATCAGGTTCACTGCCTTCACTATCAAACTATGTCTGCACTTTCAACAACCACAATTCTGCAAACCTAAAATACACACCAGATTTAAAATTATCCTCTCACAAGATTTCTACATGATCTTGTCTTCCACTCATTCTACAAATCCTATTCACTATACTCTGTGTACTTTTCTTATCAAATCTTGGAATTTGATCTTCCCCTTTAAAATTTTTAATTACCCTTCAACAGATTTAGAACTTCAAATTTTCTTCATTCTCTCATCACACGCACTATATCTCCACATGCTGCAATTTTATCAGTTTCCAAAAGTATGGTTTCTTTGCATTCACCAAAATTGGACTTTTCAAAAAGAGTTATTCCAGCTCTGATACCACTTTGATGCCCGAGCTCCTACAATTAACCCACATTTACACTTTTTTTTCGCTTATAAATTGCCTTCCCAGTTTTTTCTTTGTCAAATAAAGTTAAATCAATACCCCAAAATTAAATTCAACACTCCATCTGCTTATGAAGGCACTTTCACTAAACGGTTAACCCCATGGTAACCCCATTACATGCATATTCGAATACCTTTCACAATTTGTTCAAAACACCAACACAAGTCGCAATAGTGTATACAACGCTTCTCTAAACCAAGGTAATTCCATTACACATATAGATAATGGTCACGCTGAACAATTCATGTTGAGCATTTTCATATATACTCTTCAAATACTTCATTCGAATCGTTGCTCAACTTATAATCAACCCCAATGTATAAGTCTCGGGAATGCGCATATTAATATGGTTAAATATCATGTCATATATTCAATTACTCTTTGTGTATAATTGTAGCGCACACCCTTTGTGACCCATTCGGATATGTTAACATATATCACAGTGGCTTATGATGTATTACATTCTACCCCTAATTATTAAACCTCATAATAAAATTGCGCCTTCGGAATTAAACTACAGTGACAAAATATACAATCACTTTCGGGTCCCGTAAGCCACGTACCTTGGTTGTATATCGAACGGATCCAATGATCTGTATGGCGTCGTGCCTCAACTGTTGATCGAACGGGCATAGATGGATATCGCAAAATTTAAAGACCGGACGTTAACACTTAATTTTCACGCGATATAAACGGTATTCAAATACTGCTCAGGGACACGCATCGGTGGATTTCCCATATCGTGTTGATTTTATGAAAACCACTTCCCACTCTTTCAATCATGCGGTATTGCCTGTTTTAATCCTCCAACTCACCGTTACTGTTCATGCAAGGTTTGATTCATTTCATCTCAAGGTTCCGCTCCTTCAGATTGTCACACAAATCGCCTTCAATCTTGACTAAGCATGTCTCGGAATTAAGTTAAAACCAACCAACGATAGAACCAAATGCTTGGCCACAACCTTGATAATACACCTTCTTCACTCAACGATTGCGCAGACTTTGTTCCCATGGGTGAACTTGCACTCTTCCATTAAAAGGTCAACTTCCGTCATCCCTTACACAGGATTTCGCCCTCCATGGACTACTGTATCGTAGTCTTGGAAAAGCCACTATCTGTCACCCGAATCGACTCAACAATCTCTTGTACAGGGGCTTGCCAAATTCACGACCAGAATCCCACCATACAACATTAGTGTGCGAAAAGTTCATACAGTGACTCAATGAGAATTCAGGAACAAATTCATTGTTCACGCAAGGAGAAAAAACCAATTTCTCCTATAGTTAATTACTCTAGAAAAGGGAATCGAACCCTCCTTTCATGTTGTTACCACACAAATTCGATCCATCCGGCTTACCATATATATAACATGAGTCATGAAATTGGGCACTCTACAGGAATCGATCCTTCCAGTGATCGATTCCTCCTAATTACGATACAAATTGAAGTACACACAACATCATCCCAGAAACCTACTCGGGATTCTATCACACAGAATTTAATCAATTAACGCAATACATCTAGGAACAATTTCTTCATAATATCAACATGAAATTACTTACAAAACTCTGCTTTGGCCATATTTTCAGTTACAGTGGCCCTCTACAACCTCTTGTCTCTGAACCGATCTCTAGCTCTATGCTGCCCCCTTCTACTCTACAGGCGTTTAAATTTATACAAACACAAATGAGTCGATTCGACTTCTTTACAACTTGACAGAACCTCTTGAAATTCTCTAGTTCCTAGTTTTAGACTTCAAACTGAAACTACTAAAACTGATTCTAAATCTACTCATACCTTTGGTTGTCTCTTCATATTCCTATCTTAACCAATTTTCTCATGTTCTCAATTGACTTGAGAACAATTACAATTCCCTACCATGTTTATTCAAAATATTAATATTTACAAGAAAATTTTAAAAACATGGGACCCCCTATGTCCACTGAGATACAAAGTGTTTAATTGTGCCTAATGCCCCTACATCATGAAATCGCTTTTGGTGATATGTAAAGCGGCAAGCTTTCACTCCTCTACTCTTGTTTCCTTACATTAAAAGAAGAAAAACTCTTAACCAAACAAAATGAAGTTTAATATTTCTACAATTAATAAATTTCTATTTAAAAATAAATGTACTTTTTCTTTTATTTCAATTACAATGTTTATAAAAAAAACCTTCCTTTATTACTATATAAAAAACAAAAAACCAATTTTCAATTACAATATTGATAAAAAGAAGCTTCCTTTACTTTAAACAGGAAGAAAGAAGAAGAAAAAAAAGAGTGCTTCATTCAAACATGAGTATGGTGGTGCTTTAACGTATATTTCTAACTTTGACGTGATCAAATTATTTTAATCAATTGATTATAACTAGGCGGTTGAGTGTCCAAAGTCGTATATACAAAGTCACCTTACGTCTCATAGACGTTGAAGCCTGTTCGAATAGGAGTTACAGCTGTCCATTATCTGCTATCGATAAGTTTTGACTGAGAATTGACAATCCTCAAATTTTAATAAAATGATTCAAACCTTTACATATCGCTATGATGTCTATAGCAAATTAAACTCCGCATTCATTATATATGTTTTTTATTTTACATAATATTTTAGATTTAGATTTGTAATTGTTTTGAAGTTTATTTTATAGTTCAAGGGGGAGGGGTAAGTTTGTTTGTTTATTAATATAGTTTTCAAATCAAAATGTGTTATGGTTGAACATTTATTTCGTTTTATATATATTTTATTTAATATTTATAAATAAAATTTAAACGATGTAAAATAATACATTACATTTTGTACTCTTAATAAAAAATTACACTTCAAAAAATTTATTTGTCTAAACTCATATTAAATCTATACTTAAAATAAATCTATATTATAACCTTTAATTCTTATTCTCATAACCAAAAGCCAGCCAATTTTAACTGTGTGCATACTGAATTCAACTGGGACTTTAACTTTTATGGACAGATAAACATCGCATCTGGTAAACACGATTATTTCTGATGTATATTTCTCGGATTTTACATGTAGCTCAACGTTTTTCTGACAGCATCTTTCATCCTCTTCTTTCATGCAAAAAACAAAAGCCTTTTCATTTTAACTTTTATTAATATCTAAGCCTACCAGCAAAAGCAGAATGATTGTAATCACTGTAACATTATCTAACCGATTATGTCCTCAGAAGAGAGCAGTGTACAAATTTATATTTATATTTTACTTTACATATTCCCTTTCAATTTAGGAAATATTTCTAGATTGGAAGATGAGATGGCTCGCATGGGAGCTGAAAGCAAATAACGATCTTTATGTTTAAAACACCTTTGGAACATTTTGATCATTATTCATGGACTGTGATCTCACAATAAAATAAATATTATTATATTATAATAATATTGATCTCATTTTTTGTATTATGAAATATTTTGTAAATTATAATAAAATAATATATTCAAATTCTTAATTTTTTAATTTAACAACAAAATTATCTATATATTTTTAAAAAATTTAAAAAAATTTACAACTTAAGAGGTGGAAGTGAGAGATAGTGGAGGAGGCGGCCGCCATGGCATATTGAATCCCAGTTGCTCCGATCCTTTCAAAAGGAACCTTTATCTCTTTTAATTATCTCTAAAGGTTTGTCCCAAAATGGTGTCAATTTTTCGTTTTTTTAATTTGACGAAATAACCTGAAAGATTTGTTTTATTATTGCAAAAATTTCCAATAATGATCTTAAGAGTAACAAGGTTGTCTACAATTTAATGGTATCTCCTAAAACTAGTTTGGAGCTCTTTTTCCATGGCTTTCAAGCAATATGATATTCTTCATTTCAAAAATAATTATTGAGAGGTTGGACAACATGGGAAAAATCATAATGGTCCTATAATTAAACAGAATGCATAAAATGATGCTTTGCATCCAGTTTTTTGGGAAACCTTACTTCATGGCCAAACTCAAGAACTATACCCATGATGATAGACCCTGGATTTCTATTTTTTTTTCTCAATACCCTTGAATGTGTTCATCTTTCCTAATTGTGAGCTACTTAAACCAAAACTATAAGTCTTCAACAAACAGAAAGAAAGAAAGAAATATATATATATATATATATATATGTTTCCTTGAGGATTTTGTTTGAGCTACTAGATACAAGAGAATCTCCAAAGACCCTAGTAATTTTTTTTGGGTACCAAGTTAGTGAAGCTTTGTAATTCTTAATACCTAATCATTTGTAATGGTGTATTGAGTCCAACAAATCCAACTAGATAAATTGTACTCATGGGTTCGACAATAGTATTATGGATTATGTGATATCCAATATCCCTTTGTCTTACGAAGTAGTTATTCTTGACATCTTAAATGAATATGAGTATGAATTAATCATCTAAAATTTTCCATGGACACGAACTTGGTGAAAAATAATTTTGATATCTAAGGAATTTGATTTTAGAAAAAAAAATGGTATATTTTCTTAAAAGATTTAAACAAGGGCATAAACCGCATAGCTTATGAGGACAACATCTAATATCTTTAACATAATTTTACTACAACCATTTCTACTCCCACATAAATTGCATTATTGAACTACCATCCATTGGTATGATAATCAATCAAAATCTTCCTAGTATCACGAAAGTATGAGCCCAACCCAATTGTCAGTTCCTAAGCTTTTATATATATATATATATATATATATATATATATATATATATATATATATATATATGATCCTAGAAAGTTTTGAAGAAAATTTCTAATTCCTAAAATAAATAAAAAACAATATGATTCCCTTGAACCACTAGAATTCCTTCCTTAAAAACATGTATGAATCCCTTGATTCCATGGACACTATTTTGAATAGAGAGAGAGAGAGAGAGTCTAAATTATTTTTTCATTTAAAATGAGAGGCTGTGGTGATGGTTGTGTTATGAAGTAATATGTAAATTGTGTTTTCTTTAAATAGTGAGAAAAAATTATCATAATTCAATTGTAAAATCAGGAGTGGGGATAATCATCACTAGTTGTTATTCATGAATGGAGGCTAACATGGTAGTTATTTAAAAAAAATGGAGCTACTTGAAATCACCTTAGTAATATGTAAACTCGCAAGCTTTCACTCCTCTACTCCTACCACTTGTTTTCTTACATTAAAAAAAACAATCTTTTAACCAAACAAAATAAATTTTATATATTTTTATAGTTAATAAATATATATTTAAAAAAAAATCTAAATTTTCTTTTATTTCAATTACAATATTGATAAAAAAAACTCTCTTTATTTGGCCAAGAAAAAAAATATAAAAAAAAATACAGTTTTCAACTACAATATAGATAAAAGGCTTCCTTTACGTTGACCTGAAAGAAAGAAGAGAAAAAAGAACAAGTCATTTATTCAAACATGAGTATAGTGGTGCTTTAACGTATATTTCTAACTTTCATGTGATTAAATTATTTTTAATTAATTGATTATAACTAGGCAATTATTTTTAATTAATTGATTATTACTTGGCCGTTGAGTGTCCCAAGTCTTACAAAGTCACCTTACGTCTGATAGACGTTGAAGCCTGTTCGAATATTAGTTACAACTGCCCATTATGTGCCATCGAAAAGTTTTGACTGAGAAGAGACAATCCTCGAATTTTAATAAAATGGTTCAAACGTTTACACCAACAGCCTCTGATGATGATGTTTCAACTACAATATAGATAAAAGGCTTCCTTTACGTTGACCTGAAAGAAAGAAGAGAAAAAAGAACAAGTCATTTATTCAAACATGAGTATAGTGGTGCTTTAACGTATATTTCTAACTTTCATGTGATTAAATTATTTTTAATTAATTGATTATAACTAGGCAATTATTTTTAATTAATTGATTATTACTTGGCCGTTGAGTGTCCCAAGTCTTACATACAAAGTCACCTTACGTCTGATAGACGTTGAAGCCTGTTCGAATATTAGTTACAACTGTCCATTATGTGCCATCGAAAAGTTTTGACTGAGAAGAGACAATCCTCGAATTTTAATAAAATGATTCAAACGTTTACACCAACAGCCTCTGATGATGATGTTTACATTAAATTAACCTCCTCATCAATTATATTTTATTTTTTATTTTACCCAATATTTCACCTCTCATCAATTATATATTCTCTTTTATTTTACACAATATTTTAGATTTGTAATTGTTTTTGTTGTGTTTAAAAGTTTATTTTACATTCTAATATGAGGTGATGTGTAAGTTTATTTGTTTATCAATTTCTCTTTAAAATAAAAATGTGTTATGGTTATGTTCAAATTTTTATTTGATTTTATATATATTCTATTTATCACAAATATACAATTTAAACAATGAAAAATAACACATTATATTTGTCCAATAAAACAATTTACACTTCAAGAAATTTGATCCTTCTTAATTTATATTACATCCCTAATTAAATTAAATCTATGTTGATATTAAAAAAAAAATACTCATTAGTCCCTATTCTCATAACGAGAAGCCAACATTAACTATGTGCATAACTGAATTCAATTGGGACTATAATTTTTATGCACAGATAAACATGGCATTTGGTGAACACGATTATTTCTTATGTATATTTCTCGATGTTTACAGGTAGCTCAACGTTTTTCTGAGAGTATCATTATTTCTGATGTATATTTCTCGGTGTTTACAGGTAGCTCAACGTTTTTCTGAGAGCATCTTTCATCCTCTTTTTTCCTGCTAAAGACAAAAGCCCTTTTTATTTGAACTTTTATTAATATCTAAGCCTACCAGAAAAAGAGAGCAACGGACAAATTTATATTTATTTTTTACTTTACATATTCCAATTCAATTTCGGAGATCTCTCCAGATTGGAAGATGAGATGGCTCGCATGGGAGCTCAAAGCAAATAACGATCTTTATGTTTAAAACACCTTGGCAACATTGACTGTAATTCATGGCCTGTTATTTCACAATAAATCCTATTGCACCATAACAATAGTGATCGCATTCATGTTTAGCTTAGTGATCTTGTTATGTTATGAATTATTATATAAATTTTAATATATCAAAACCATAGTGATTGATTAAATAATTTAAGTGTATCATAACAATAGTAACTTCATTAATGTTTAGCTTATTAATTGGTCTTATCGTATTACTAAATATTATGTAAATCGTATTACTAAATATTATGAAAATTATAAAATACAAGATTCAAATCATTAGTGAAATTAGCAAAAAAAAAAATATCTATATATTTTAAAAACTTTTGCAACTTGATTTAACCTATTAATTAATCATGTTATATTGTAAAGTATTAAGTAAATCATAAAATACAAGATTCAAATCTCCGATTCTATCCAATTGACAAAAAATTATCTATATATTTTAAAAACCTTTGCAACTCTACTGTGATTCACGCGCTAGGATCCCACAATAAATCCAGGAATCAAGAGCAGAAGAGGTGGAAGTGGGCTTTCTGGAGAGAAAGATAGTGCAGGAGGCGGCCGCCATGGCATACTGTATCCCTTTCACCAAAGTTGCTCCGATCCTTTCGAGGGCATGAAGTATTGTTACGGCTATGGAAGCAAATATTTCCCTTTTTATATTTCCGCGCTTTGGGGGAAGTGTAGCCATCCTTCTTTGGGTTCTGCGACTTCCGGGGACCGGACCTGCCATGAGCACGTAATAATAATCTCCCGATTCTTGATTCACCACTACCTAGATTCACAGTTTGCTTAACTGATTGTGCACACAGATGCTTGGAAAGAAAAAGCACAATTAATTCAGATGAGAAAAGCGTAATATTAATAACTACGAACCGACATGGGGTCAATTTATAGGCAGAGTAAAAGCTCAAATTTAATAAATGGAAGAACATGAAACAACCGGAGCAGTTCACAACCAGAGCTGTGCATATCCTCATTGAAGATGTCAAAGAGGCGTGAAAGGACTTTGAGCTCGTTTTTAAAATTTTTAATGACATGGGAAAGGACCGCGAGTTCTTTTTTTAGTCTTTTAGTTTTCAATGAGTCATGAATGGAACACGAGCTTGTTTTTATCCAATAAATTGAGGGCAATGACAATTCCTATCGATCGTTTTGGAATCTCTTCAACACTACTTTCTTTGTAATGTCGCATTCATAACGCTAACTGACTGGCAAGTTATCTACTCAAAACCAGCTGGATAGTGGACCTATTTTAACACAAAGACCTCAGAGTCCAAACTTTACAAAATTGTAATTCATGGGAGAAGGAATGCAGTTTTTTTAATAATTGAAACATATGTGACTTAGGCATGAAGTTAAAAAATTCACTTAATTAATACACATCATATTTCAAAATCAGCAATGAACATAAACATGACCATAATAAATAGCAACAACTAAAACAACACAACACCTGCAAATAAAGGAAGTCCATAATTTTTTTTTAGCAAATTAGAATAAATCTAATGAGATTTATAATGTGCATAGGATTAATTAGTTTGAGGACTTGATTTTATCATTTTTCACATGTAATCCCTTTGAGTATCATAAAATTAAAATTAAAATAGTATGTTAACTTTAATTTAAAAAATTAAAAACAAAATATTAATAAAAAGGGTTTAAAATAGTAAACAATAATTATTGAAATAATAACTTTTTATGACATAAATTTTAAAAATTACTTAAATATGTTTTTGTTTCTATTTCAATTTCACAATATAGATAATATTATCCATTTTTATAATGTGTTAATCATTGAAATAAAAAAGTTTTGGAATTATTTTTTTAAGAAATTTCAATTTTAAGAAATTGTATAATGTGTTAATTCATCTAAATAAGTTTCAGGGGTACTTTAGTTGGTCCAGTTCCTGTTGTTAAGTATCTCATTTATTCAGACCACTTAGTGCCCATGAACCACATTGAAAAGAAAAAACTCATCCAAAACAAATTTTTTAGGAAAAAATTCTTCTTATTAATTGTAAAAGTAAATTAAACCATATTGAAAAAAAAAACTCATCCAAATCAAAAAGTTTGGGAAAAAATTATTCTTATCAATTGTAAAACTAAATTAAACTCATTAATTAGTTGTTTTTTTCAATTTAAACTAAATTAAACTAATTAATTACTTTTCCCCTGGCCACTACGTGTCCATGAATGACATTGAAAAGAAAAAAACTCATCCAAATCAAAAAGTTTAGGAAAAAATTCTTCTTATTAATTGTAAAACTAAATTAAGCTCATTAGTTAATTAAAATTTAATTTTTTAAGTAAATGAAAGTTAAATATTTTCGTGAAGTTTCAAATAAAATATAGATTTATTTAAAATTAAATTACCACATTCTACAATAATTTTTTGAAATAAATTTGTGTTTACATGAAGTTTTTTTTTCAAGTTTTGTTATAAATAATTAATTTTTAACTTTAATATTTTTTAAAATTTTCTGAAATTTTTTTTTATACTTTTTTAGATCCTACAAATTTTAAAGTTGATGCCAACTACATCCACAATACCCACATTTGTTGGTGGCATGGGTCTATTTCACTAAATAATCATATTTGTTGGTTGCATTCTCCACTACCAACACCCAACCTTCATGTTTAGCTATATGTGAAGGAGATCCATAAATCTACAATCAAGACTCTGAGTTGGTTCTTATTATATAGTGCTTAAAGCCTTCCCCAAAAGTCTACCACCATCCATAAATTCCTTTGCAATGATAACTTGGCTTAAACCAATTCAACACATGTGACTAACGCCTTGAAAAAGTGCTTTGACCAAATGTGCTAAGGCCTATTAGGCCCCCAGAATCACTCGTAGCCTTCTTGTCACAACCCAACATTGTAGTTGCCAAAATACCACTGTGGGAATTGTGTGACACTGACGTATCTCATCCTAGTTATACAACTACACTAACCTCGACTATTCCTAACTTCATTTCACTTAAACATAGTCAATTTTCCAATTTGAGTTCAATTTATTCAGTTATCTCTTATAACAAGTATAATGTTTCAATATCGTAAAACAACATAAGCATCAAACATAAATAGAAGTGTGATATCACAAACACAACAATGAAAAAGAGTATGTGTTAGGAGGGGGAAACTCCCCCAAAAAAAAATCCCCTTTGCTTATTTTATTAACATCAAATATAATTTACAACTGTTTACAATGGGCCAGCAATGCCCAAACTCATGTGATGCCCAAGTTAAAAGTTACAAAGGTGGTAGTTGTTGGCCCAACCCAACGCACTTTCCCAAGAATTCCAAGCTCATAACTTAGGGCATTCCCAACATAAGACTAGCACATTTTCGAGCAGAAAACCTAGTATTGGTGCAACAAAACAATTAGAAAGCCAACACTCGACCCCTGCATAGAAACCAACTCACTTAGGTCAGCTCTCTTCTTTCTATGATGTTCCTTAGTTGTGTTTTCAAAGCCTACGATGTGCTCCCTATAGCTCTGCAATATCGCACAACTCACATTTTTGCGATATCGCATACTTCACCCTTCTTGAGATATGCTATTCAATCTCTTTGTCTTGTGCAAACTTTATTTTATTTTTTGGTCGAAATTCTTCTGTTAAATATATATGTTTCCTCACCACTCCATTTCATGTGGGATAATGCCCCTTCACTAGCACATTTGCCCCAAATTTCGACGGCCAAAATGTGGCTCTTGCAACACATAGGTGGCCCAAGAGTGATGTTTTTTTGTGCGCCAAAATGTGGTTTCTCTTCATGTCGGACTTCCGACACTTGACTTAAATGTCGGTATAGCAACGATAGTTTCGACGTTTTATATTTCTGTCACAGTTCCGATGTTTAATGGATTGTCGCAATTTTGATGGTCATAAGCGTCACTAATCCGATGCCCTAAATAAGTGTCGAAAGTCCAACGTGAGGAGAAACCACGATTTGGCACACCAAAAAACGTCGCTCTCAATTTCATCGCTAGTCTGACGCCTCAAAATGTCACTATAACGATGATACTAGAAGTTCGGCAGACCGACAAATTTTTTTAAAATGTCGGTAACACGTCGAAACACCGAAGAAAAGGAATTTTAAAAATAAAATGGTAAACGTTGTAATACCGACGGAACAAAACCTTTTTAAAAGAAATTAAGTGTCACTAGAGTGACGTTTCAAAATATTTTTTAAAAGAACTAGCCGTCGGAATACCGATGACACATAATATTTTTTTTTAAAACTATCCATCGGAATACTGACGGAAAGAAACAATTATTTAAAAAATTAATATTTCCCAACCATTCTATTTCGAGAGAATATAGACTTGAATCTTCTGGCAGTGATGATCTTCGCGGTTCATCTAATCTTTGTGCCTCCTAAAACAGAGCATAACATTACTATAGGATAGACTGAAACACTCTTAACATCGGATTTCATGAGGACAATAGACAAAATTCTGAATATAGAAAATATGGAGTTCAAAAAAAGCGTGATTAATGAACCGATAAAAACATCTAGATGTCATCAACCCTAAAAAAAGACAGCAAGGGTTCTAGACATCACTCAGAATACCACTTGATTATGTTTATAAACACCCTCATTAGTCCTCGTGATCCTCCGAGTATACCAACATAGGAAGGTGGCTATCATAGGAAGACTGAGAGTTGTGCTAATAAATGTGGCATATAAGATGAGCATAACTCTCAGATCTGACAATCATTCATGTTCTAATCTCTGTAATTTTCGAGGTCAAAATATTAACACTTAGTTGGGAAAAGCCTTGTTTGATTCTAAGTGCAATGGCCTAACCATATAGCGTACGTGGATCTACTAAACGCAAAATTATTATCCTTATCCAACATTTATGACACATATCCATATAGTTTCTTGAGTAGACAATCTCGATGAGCTTTTACAGTCCTTCATTAACTTAAAGGAATGATCTGAAACGTTTCTAGACACCTATATACACTAATCTATGACTTATGTGTAGAAGTTTTGGCTGTATGTTAGGGAAAATATCTTTGGCACATCAATTACAGACCTCTTTAATGCATACCTGAGGAATAATTCATGGCATCCATTAAACCTCTATAGCAAGATTCTCCATCACTTCTGAATAATTTCTTGATCTTTCAAGACCTTCTCAAGAAGCCTCATTTGCACACTACACTAAGATTTTTATGTCTACTTGGGCTAGTAGCAGCCAATATTGGTTGGGGAAATTTCATACATATATTGACAAGTATTTTTTGATGTATTTGAAGGGTTCACAAGACTATTTCGAAATATGATTTCTACCTAGAAATGGAAACATTCGTATATGTATAGAGGGTCTCTTGCACAAGTTGATATCACTATATTTTGTGCCCTTTTCTTATGCATAGACATTAAAAATAATATATGTGACATTGTAAGTTCCTTCCTGTGGTAAAATAAGTTGAATCAGATGTGAGAGGAAGTTGTTGGGTTAATTGTCTTGTGATATGCATTGCCATAATAATCCTTGAATATTCAAGAATGATGATCTAAGAATTTTTATGGTTATCTTCAAAATTCAAGTCGTTTCAGTGGAATTGCACTATATGTAAGGGTGGATCAGTTCAGTGATTGCAATCTACAATAGAACTACATCTTCATGGCATTAACAACTAAATTGGCATCCATATAACCTTGAAATCTCAAAGGCATCTTCAAATAGGAAGCATCATTAGAAGATATGAGGTATAACAATGTTTGAAGAAGTATTTTGTGGTATATATGGAAGTCTGGATGATTTAGTTTACTACTACTATCTATTGAGGCATGAATCAAATCATAGCAGTAAAGTAGATCTACACAGAGCGGGTTCTATAGGCATATTAGTGATCCTTTGTCTTCAAGACAACATCATCATCAATGGGTAGCATAGAGTTGTTTCTAGAGGGAAAATTATCTATAAAATACAGGATAATGTTTCCATGACTCCAATATATATTTCAATAAAATCAACCTAGCCTAGCAATGATTGTCTTCTAGACATCAACTTTAGCCAAAATATGGCTTGCAACATGCCAAAAGCTTCTACAGAAAATACGGCAAGAAAATAATATTTAGCCAATAAAACACACATTAACAAGTTACATACCAATGATCAGTCAGAATACATACTTGTAATGTTTCTCTACTTCTCCAAAATGAAAAAATATGTTGTGTACATTATCAGTGTCAATATATGAACATAGTTTCACTTGAATGTTTAACTGATGGGTTCCTACATATAAGAAAAATCACCTAGTTTGTTAGGCTATGTCCTAGTGGCAACTTGGACCAGTTGTTGTGACAATGACCCAGGTCCAAATCCTAGCATGCATGGTCTTCCCTTGCATTGAGTTTTCCCAATGTGGTTATTGATCTCAGGCCTTGTGTTAATTAATGATTGTAACTTGGTGATGTAATCTTCAGGCAGACCAATGGTATGCCACTGGAAAGGTACTAGAAACTGCGTGTGTGGGTTGTTCTTATTTTCAGGTTTATCATCCAAAAAAATATATTCCCCTTTTTTAAATATAGGAAACATCACTAGAATGGTGTTTTCATCTCGTGTTCTTACCACTATTGTCTATCCCAACAATGGCGTGGTGTTTTTCGTTAGCTTTCTTGGTTTTCCTCTATTTATGACAAGGCAGAAACAAGGACTACATTTGATTAGCTTACATATTTCACAATTAAAGTTCCACAGAAGAAGATGGAAACATTAAACAAACACTAAATATAGCATACAAATATCAAAACTTCATATCGGCAGGAGCATTTTTGAATCTTGTATAATGGAGAGAAGATGTAAATTCATTAGAAACTTCGAAATACTTGTGCAAAGTCCTACCAAATCCTAAAAAGCATGATTCGAAATACAGTGTAAAATTCAAGTATTGAATTATCCCAATTCCCAAGAGACCACAGCATGATGTCTATTATGGACAGGTGGAGACAATCTATTGCACACCTAAACAGAGCATAAAAGTACTGTAGGATAGACTAAAACACTCTTAACAACACATTTCATGAGGTCAATAGACAAAATTCTGAATATAGAAAAGATGGAGTTCAAAAAAATCGTGTTTAATGAACTGATAAAAACATCTAGATGTAATCACCCCTAAAAATAAGCAGCAAGGGTTCTAGCAATCATTGACAAGACCACTTGATTATGTTTGTAAACACTCTCATTAGTCCTCATGATCCTCAGAGTATACTAACATAGGAAGGTGCCTGTCATAGGAATATTGAGAGTTGTGCTAATAAATGTGGCATATAAGATGAACATAACTCTCAGATCTCACAAACATTCATGTCCTAATCTCTGTAATTTTGGAGGGAAAAATATTAGCACTCGGTTGAGAAAAGTCTTGTTTGATTCCAAGTGTAGTGGCCTAACCATATAGTGTCGATCTACTAAACGAAAAATTATTATCCTTATCCAACATTTATGACACATATCCATATAGTTTCTCAAGTAGAAAATCTCGATGAGCTTTTACAACCCTTCATTAACATAAAGGATCGATTTGAAACATTTTCTAGACACCTGTATGCAGTAATATATGACTTATGTGTAGAAGGTTTGGCTCTATGTTAGGGAAAATATCTCTGGTACATCAATTATAGACCTATTTAATGCATACCTGAGGAATAATTCATGGCATCCATTTAACCTCTATAGCAAGATTCTCCATCACTTATGAATAATTTCTTGATCTTTCAAGACCTCCTCAAGAAGCCTCATTTGCACACTACACTAAGATTTTTATGTCTACTTGGGTTAGTAGCAGCCAATATTGGTTGGGGAAATTTCATACATATATTGACAAGTATTTTTTGATGTATTTGAAGGGTTCACAAGACTATTTCGAAATATGTTTTCTACCTAGAAATGGAAGCATTCGTATATGTATAGAGGGTCTCTTGCACGAGTTGATATCACTATATTTTGTGCCCTTTTATTATGCATATACATTAAAAATAATATATGTGACATTGGAAGTTCCTTCCTATGGTAAAATACGTTGAATCAGACGTGAGAGGAAGTTGTTGCGTTAATTGTCTTGTGATATGCATTGCCATAATAACCCTTGAATATTCAAGAATGACAATCGAAGAATTTTGATGGTTATCTTCAAAAGTCAAGTCATTTTCGGGGAATTTCACTCTATGTAAGGGTGGATCAGATCAGTGATTGACATCTACAATAGAAGTACATCTTCATGGAATTAACAACTCAATTGGCATCCACATAACCTTGACATTTCAAAGGCATTTTCAGATAGGAAGCATCATTAGAAGATATGAGGCATAACAATGTTTGAAGAAGTATTTTGTGGTATATATGGAAGTCTGGATGAGTTAGTTTACTACTACTATCTATTGAGGCATGACTCAAATCATAGCAGTAAAGTAGATCTACAAAGAGAGGGTTCTACAGGTATATTAGTGATCCTTTTTCTTCAAGACAACATCGTCATCAATGGGTAGCATAGAGTTGTTTTTAAAGGGAAAATTATCTTGCTAAGGTTTATTCTTTCATACAAATTCTGCAATATAGCCCAAATTGTGTTTGTTTAGACTAAACTCCTTATTTGAGGTATAATGGGATCCATAATCAAAGAACACATAATATATCTTGTAACTCTAGCCTTCCACTTTTTTCATTTTGAACCTTCAGTGTTATTTAATCACCCTAACCTAGCTAGACTAGTGTTTGATGCATTGGCAGAATCAGGATTTTAAACTTCCTAATCCTATAGTTCTTTCCATCTAATTTTATTTTACAAAGAGGCTTGCTCATCCTTCTAGATAGTGATGGTGCAACACAAAATGATGCTCCAGCAAATATATTTACTTGTTACTCCCTATCCAAGCTATTTTGCTTCAATAGTTTTTCAAATCTCCAGAACAGATCCACTTTCTTCTACCCCAACTTCAACTTATAAGATCAACAACTCTAAAACCTATTGCCCCTACTGATGTGTAGGATCAAAAAATCTAGATGCATATGGTCCACATATCGAAAATATTTGGGTTACTAGTGTAGCAAAGAATTTTTTTTTGCTTTATTATAATCGAGCTCAAAACATCAAGCATAGAACCAATCAAAACTCTACACCATTCTAATCAACACCACAAATATGAACCAGGAGACCATTGTGCTACACGTAATCATGCCAAACAACTATGATACCACTGCTATAATGAAAAATAGAGCAATACTTATGACTATCTAGCATACATCAAGAAAACATAGCAATGTGGGGGTACCCAAGGCATCTCCTGAAAAGGAGAGATGAAAAGCAGGAAGCTAAACTAGCAAAAGAACGAATAACAAAATAAAAAAATTGAGTGGTCTCTCAAGCAGATAAAACCTAGGCATTGAACTAGAGGACAATTTTGCGTCATAGGAAATGAAGAACAGGAAATCCTATGACAGAAAATTGACCATATCACAAACAGAGAGAAAAATTAAATCCTAAATTGCATAATAATCATAGAAGGCTGCAGCACTATAAAAGCACCAGCATTGAGCTTTACGAGGATACAAATTGTTTGTTCCAACATGTTTTAATCTTGGATATCCGTTGTAATGAATGTTATATGAATGTGTCCTGAGTAAATTAGTCTTGCTTGCACTATCTATTGCATTTTTGTTATCCTTTATTTACTTGGAATTTTACTTAATTCAGTGATGAAATTACCCCACTGTGATTAGGATAGTTAGTAGAATGAATCTATCCCAAGATTAAAGAACATAATTTAGAGGTGACCTACAAATAAAATAATCAATTTAGGTAAGAATAGCAAATTTCTTCACCACATTGGCACAAGATAAACAACCAACATTAAAGTTAAGTGTTATGTGCCCTAAGTATCAGAATCAAGAAATGGGAAATGACAAGAAATAGATTTCCTGAAATGGGAACGAGAAGGATCTAGTAAGGACAAACAACTTGGCATAGACTTGTTAAGAAAGCACCACAAAAAACAAGAAATTCTCGGAAATAGTTTATGAAAACAATAGAAGTAAATTAAAAATAAATCTATCATATGTCTATCAAGTTTATCATTTCAATCAAATATAAAACAATAAAAGGAAAAAAAATGAAGGGCCTAAGAGAAATAAAGTGGCAATATGGGTTTTATATTTTTTCTTTGCACATATATTAAATATTGGCATATGCCTATAATATGTATGCTTACCTCTTACTGATTATTGTCTACACTTGACTCCTGATTCTATGTATGGCCTCAGGATATTCTAGCATAGGCATCTAGCTTAAAATGAATGTTCTAGGAGAGCAAGGATTTCAAATATTTCCATTTTTAGCGATTTAAAAGAGCTAGGTAGTTGTTGGTACAATCTTAGATGGGTTTTCTCATTCTCTTGATTGTGATAGAAAATATTGAAGAACTAGCAAAGACTATGTATGGAACCAGAAACTCGAATATGAAAGTGTCCTCTTCAGATGTCGATCCTCCTTTGAGATAGGCCAACTAGCCAAAAATTGCCCAAAATTCTCCCAGAAAAATTCTTCTACAAAGAATCACCATAGATATACATGGTGGGAAGGAGCACAAAAGGAACATTTCACTGTCATCAAGGAAGAGTACTCTCCAGAAAACTATACATCCCAAGAAATTAGGCAAGAAAGAAGCAACCCTGAAGAAAAGCAGGGGGGAAGCCCCACCCAACAACAAAAAAACGAACTCGACAGCCCCTCAAGCATCAACAATTATGAGGATTCAAATACCGTGCAAAAGAAATCTTCATTTAGTAGCAAAGAAGATCCCCCAAATCCCGAAGATAAGACACTAGGGTCCCAAGAATCAGAAGAGATGAAGGAGGTGCAAGAAAAAGGAAGTTGGAAGACCGTAGAGAAGAAAAATAAAGTTAGAACACCAATCTCGCCAAGAAAGACGAGAAGCGAGAAAATTAAGAACTAAGAAAATTATAGGTATGATAGACCAAAGTTTGGTCTTAATGGACGTTAACCATCATCATCATCATCATCATAAATTTTGATGCCTATAACTTCTTATTGTGATTAAATACATCTCAGATTATCTAAAGGATTATACTTGATAGATGCCAAGTATTCTTGAATCATTTCCACATCAAATATTTTGAAGGTCTTGGTTATTTTGTTATAGAACCTAATCAATTCACCCAGGGAATTTCTACAAGCATAGTGGGACTAGAGTTTTTCTTTTTGTTGTTGAACTCAAAAAAGAAAAATCATTGTTGAATACCAATTATATCCATAGGTTTCAAAAAATTCTCAAGAAATGGTGTCAACTGTTTTGGAAAATGGTGGAAAACCATTGATGTTGTTTTGGGCAAACACAAAATTCCCTGATGTATTTTTGATGTATGAAGGTATTTTATAAATTGAAAATGAATTTTGGACATACAGGATATTGTTTCTAGAATTCTTAGAGAGAGTTTTGGGATAACCTTATATTAAATTTTGTGAATGCAGTTTTAAGGTTGCTTGGGCAACAATTTCTATTTCAAGCTCAAATATTGGTTTATTTGCGTTGATGACTCCATTATTTGGCCTTATGGTTAAACCTCCCTTAATTTTACCACCTTAACAACATATCTCCCCTGCATATATTCACCATGAAAATCCAAAAGGACAATTCAATCCCATTCTTGGACATTATATTCACTCATTGACTAGATGGCTCCCTATCCAATTATCTTTATTGAAAAAATACAAATAAATATTTTCACACCCAATCACTACACCATGAAATACAAATAAATATTTTCACACCACCATCTGCCTAAAAAATTTGTTGTACGTGAAACTCTTGTAACTAGTGCCATTTGTATTTCTGCTCCTCACCTCTTAGACAAAGAATGATCCACCTCACTGGCACTCTCCTATAAAAAGAAGATTCAATAAATCCCCTGTATTGAAGCTTGTTATCCATTAGTTGTTAGAAGAATGAATGCATTGGAATCAATTAATGACAAAAGAAAGTAGGAATGCATTCTTACTCATGCACCAAGAATTTGTAAGACATTCCTTGTCACTCTCTCTTTTCAAAGTTTCTTGAAAAACTATCCATAAGAGAGGTCGTGGATTTCCAATTCCCTCTCATTTGTTTTTATCAGTTTCCTAAAATGCTATAGATAAGATAAGATAAGATAAGATAAGATAAGATAATTTTATTAATGTCCAATGAATGGCCACAAAAATGTCAATGGGACTGCCAATTACAATGATTACAACATGCCTAGCCGGGGAACCAAACGGTCCCCTTCCTTTATAAAAGCATGAAATACAAACTACAAAGAGTGAAAATGAGAGGTAAAGGCTAGATGAATAAAGAATCTTGACAATGAGCTACGATGAATAAGTCCTGGAGGAGAAAGAGAAGCCTCCTGAAGGAGGGGAGACTCCTACTCCTAGCATCCGAGGCCGATAGAAGAGGATTGCAGGAAACTTGTTAATGTCTGTTTACCCGAGGAGGAACTGGACTGCTGCTGCTGTTTTCTGGAGGATTTGGAGCATCTCATGGGGGGGGGGGGGTCTGGTCCTAAAGTGCTGATTAGGACTAATAGGACGAGACCCCCAGATCCGTACTGATCTGGAATCATGGTCTACAGATAGATCAATGGTTCTTTTGGTGCCCCGCGATGTAGGGAGCACCTTGAAGAAAGTTTTGATCCTCTATGTGGTGTCTGAAATGATGGGAGGCTGGAGAAGAAGCGAACGATGCTTGAATGTCTCCTGAAGGTAAAGTGCCAAGCATCTCTGGTCATTGTATCTGAGGAAGTTTTCCAGGATTTTGGGGCCCCTGAATAAGCAATGAAAACATCCTCGAATGTCAAAGTAGACTGGGCATCTCAAGATGAAATGTAACTCAGTCTCCACCTCCTATAAGTGATAGAGCTGACAGATCCTCTCTGTCATGTCAATTTGATGGTTTGTCTCCAGTCGAAGCCTATACGATCCAAACTTGAGCTGCTTGAGAGGGATCCTAATAGTGTGCATCCAATGCTGGAGGGTATACTAGGGTCGAACAATGAGTCCATATCTGACCTCCACAAGGTTCTCAGTATAGAAGGCCATCTTTGGGTGAAACCTGCCCAATGAATTGATCCATGTAGTTTGAATGTACTTCCTCTAGATGTCCTCCTTGATTATTTTGTTGAGTTCTTTCTGGTTTGGGATAAGGTGCCCTGGGGTGTTCAGTGAATACTAGAATGGGGGGAGATGATCCATCTGGATATGTGTAAGACATAGGAGTTCTGTCACACCAGTGAACCAAAATTTGGTTCGGCCTTTCTGCATATGAGCAATCCTCTCCAAGGAGAAATAGGCCAAGTATTGGTACCTGTTTCTACCCTCTCCCATGTCTTCTAGCCCATGGATCCGATGAAGAAATGAGACTTTCCTAAAGATCACCTCCAAGAGGAAGGGCTTAGCCCTGAAATCTGCTAGGATGATGTTCTGAGGAACTGTCTGCCTGCATTGAATGAAGCAATGTAAGAGAAGGGTCTAGACTTGCTCTGTCAAGGCTGAATATGACTCCTATAATGAGGGGCCCAAAACCTCTGATCCATAAAGAATGGTGGGGCAGATTAAGGTATCCATGATGTTCATCTTGGATGAAATGTCTTGGAAGTGGTGACGGAAGAACTGTCTCTCAAGAAGGGTCAGGGAACCATATCACTTGTTTATCCTGAGCTGAAGAGTTGGTCGTAGGCTGAAACGGGGACCTATAAACTACACTCCCAAGTAAGTGAGAAGGAGAGCAGAAAGAACCTGTCTTTTGTGCGAAATAAAATGACATTTCTTGTAGCGAAGGAGGTTGCGATAGGCAGAACGGATGCTCGGGTACGACAATAGGGAATGTCTGAAGGCATGCTGAAGATCTTGGTGTAGAGATTTTAACTCTTGGTCATACCGCCTATTCATAGGAGATCCTCTCGGTTTGGGGGGGGTGGCGGTGGAGCGGGTGGAGGAAGGAAAGGACCAGAGCATGGCCTCGCAGATTGTAGATGAGAGGCACTGGTATTTGTCAATGATAGATTCAAGAGAGGTGAACTGGACTTCAGGTGGAAGTTCTTGCTTGAGGGTAGAAGAGAAGATGTCAGGGTCTACTTCCTCGAAATGGAAGATGGTCTCAATTATTAATTGCTTCAGGTGTGGAGCTTTGATTATCTTGTTGCCTTTGTGTCTATTGGACCTACTTATAAAAGGGGTGACAGCAGCAGAAGTGTGCTGCATTAAAGTTGAAACGCTTGTCCATAGAATGTAAAATTTCCTTGTAAAAGTATAGTATTTTCTAGTCAATCTGGGTCATTCATTAGGTGGATGATTCGATGGTAGAAGTTGTGTTTAGTTTAGGGTTTTTTTATAAAACCAACCACCATATATCATGAGAACATTATATTGCATTTGTATATTATGAGTGTATTCGGAGATGCAAGCAGAGAGAGGCTTATGAATTTATGAAGCGGAGAGGATATGTAACAAGATGTTCTTTGTAGGTTTTGTCTCTTCATTTTGTTGGATAATATAAAGGAAAGACTGGTTGTTCGGGGTGGACGTAGCCCAAACTGGGTGAACCACGTATATCTGTGTCTCTCTGGTTTTATGTGTTTTGTGTGCTTGTATTTTCCGCATATTTTATGTGTTTCATTGCTCTGTAATATTTAATTTTCTAACAACTGGTATCGGAGCCGAAGGTATATTTGGCTGATAAACTCGCAGGAAAAAGGGGTTCCTGGTTCGAGTGGGAGCAATGGCGGACGATGGTAAGTTTAGGGTCGAGAAATTTAACGGCCAAAACTTTGCGCTATGGAAGATGCAGATGGAAGATTATCTGTATCAGAAAGATCTGTACCTACCATTGAGCGGAAAAACAAAGAAGCCGTCGACCATGACAGACGCGGAATGGAACATTCTCGATAGAAAGGCACTCGGAACAGTACGATTGTGTCTTGCGGCGTTAGTCGCCTTCAATATTTCGAAGGAAACAAAAACAGAGGGTTTGATGCAGACATTGGCGAAACTGTATGAAAAGCCCTCAGCCTCAAACAAGGTATTTCTTATGAAACGACTATTTAATATGAAGATGTCGAAAGGTGGATCTGTTGCAGACCATTTATCATTTATCTGATTTACCGATCAAATTTAAGTTAAGCGGGGTAAACTTTGATGATGAAGTTAGAGCTCTATTATTCTTGTGCTCATTGCCGGAGAGTTGGAATGGTTTAGTAATGGCCATTAGTAACTCTGTCTCTGGATCTAGTACTTTAAAGTTTGATGATGTTGTTGGTGCTATCCTTAGCGAGGAAATGCGATGGAAAAGCTCCGGTGAGACATCAGGTAATGCTTTGAGTGCAGAGTCTAGGGGAAGAAGAATGGAAAGAGGAAAGAGTTCGAGATATCGCAGTAAATCAAGGAAAGGCATATCCAAGTCCAGATCGGGGATAGTGTGCTGGAATTGCGGAAAGAAAGGACACCTAAAGAAAGACTGTAGATCTCGGAAGGGAAAAGAAGGAGACACACAGCAAGAAAACAATCATGAAGCAAATGTGATAGGTGATGTGTTACAAGATGCTTTGATTCTTTCTTTCGAAAATGTTACCGATTCTTGGGTTGTAGATTCAGGGGCTTCATTCCATGCCACACCTGATAAGAAATATTTTCATGACTATGTTCAAGGAGATTTTGGACAAGTTCGTTTGGGTGATGATAAACCCTGTAAAATTGTTGGAATGGGTTAAGTTCTTGTAAAACAACAGAATGGAAACCAATGGCTACTAAAGGAGGTAAGGCATGTTCCAGATCTGAAGAAAAATCTGATTTCAACAGGGCAGTTAGGCAGTGAAGGTTGTGTGACAACTTTCACAGATAAAACTTGGAAGGTCACCAAAGG
The DNA here is from genome assembly GCA_034641835.2 of Pinus albicaulis. Lineage (NCBI taxonomy): Eukaryota > Viridiplantae > Streptophyta > Pinopsida > Pinales > Pinaceae > Pinus > Pinus albicaulis. The sequence goes on along the minus strand of CM076569.1, from coordinate 381,439,564 downwards.
AGCGTTGGTAATAGAAAAAGGTGAAAAGGTTGATACATTGTATTTATGCAATGGTATTTCTAACTCTGTTAATGCTTTAACTTCCAAAGGAGCAGATGCAGCATTATGGCATCATAGGCTCGGACACATGAGTGAGAAGGGAATGAAGATTCTTCACTCACAAAATTTGTTGCCAGGTTTGAAGAATGTTGATTTGGATTTCTGTGAGAATTGCATTTATGGAAAACAGAAGAGAGTCAGATTTCTCATAGTTGGGAAAGAAAAGAAGAGCGAAAAATTGGAGCTTGTGCATACATATGTATGGGGACTTGCTCAGGTATCATCTCTCGGTGGCTCTCGTTATTATGTTACTTTTATTGATGATGCAACTAGAAAAACATGGATTTATTGTATTCAGAATAAATCTGATGTATTTGATACTTTCAAGAAATGGAAATATTTGGTTGAGATTGAGACAGGAAAGAAGTTGAAGTGTCTCATATCAGACAATGGAGGTGAGTATTGCAGCAAAGAGTTTGATAGGTATTGTTCAGAGCATGGAATTCATAGAGAGAAGACAGTTCCAAGAACACCACAAGAAAATGGTGTGTCAGAAAGGATGAACAGAACAATCATGGAGCGTGCAAGGTGCATGAGATTTCATGCGGGATTGCCTTTACAATTTTGGGCAGATGCTGTAGATACTATTGTTTATCTAATAAACAGAGGGCCTTCAACTTCCTTGGATGGTGGTATTCCAAAGGAAGCATGGACAGGTAAAAAGGTAAACTACTCTTTTTTAAAGCCTTTTGGTTGTGAGGCCTTTGTCCATATTAATAAAGAAAATAGAACAAAGCTTGAGGCAAAATCAAAGAAATGTACCTTTATTGGATATGGTGTTAATGATTTTGGTTATCGCTTATATGATTATGAAAATAAAAAAATCATTAGGAGCAGAGATGTAATATTCAATGAAAAGGTCTTGTATAAGAATCAGTTGCAGGAAAAGAAACAAGAAAAAGAAAGCAAGGAATACGCGATTCTTGATGAGATATCTGAAAAAGTAAAGGTGCCTGAAAATAATAATAATCAACAACCACAGCAGCAGCAACCACCACAACAGCAACAGGCACCTCAAACACTTGAAAGTGGTGTTAGAAGATCTACCAGGATAAGTAGACCCCCTGAACGATACTCTCCTTCATTATATTATTTATTGTTGATTGATTCTGGTGAACCTGAATGTTATGAAGAAGCAATGCAGGTTGAAAGCAGGAAGAAGTGGGAGCTAGCCATGGAAGAAGAGATGGACTCCTTAATGCATAACCGGACTTGGGACTTAGTCAGGTTGCCTGCAGGTAAAACTACATTGCAGAATAAATGGGTTTACAGGCTGAAGGAAGAAGATGGAGGAAAACAGAGGTACAAAGCTAGACTTGTGGTGAAGGGGTTTGCACAAAAGAAAGGTATTGATTTTGATGAAATATTTTCTCCTTTTGTTAAAATGAATTCAATCAGAACTATTTTAAGTCTTGTAGCGGCGGAAGATTTACATCTTGAACAGTTAGATGTAAAGACATCATTTCTCCATGGAGATTTGGAGGAAGAGATATACATGCAGCAACCAGAAGGATATGAGGTAAAAGGGAAAGAAAAATTGGTGTGCAGGTTAAAGAAGAGCTTGTATGGCTTAAAACAGGCTCCAAGGCAATGGTATCTAAAATTTGACAAGTTTATGTCTGAACAAGGCTATACTAGATGTCACTCTGATCATTGTGTTTATCTAAAAAGGCAAAATGATGGCAGCTATATTATATGGTTATTGTATGTAGATGACATGCTTGTTGCAAGATCTAACATGCATGAAATAGATGTGCTAAAAAGAAAATTGGCAAATTCCTTTGCAATGAAGGATTTGGGAGCTGCAAAACAAATCCTTGGTATGAGGATAAATAGAGACAGGAAAAATCGCAAATTAACACTGTCTCAGAATGAGTACATAGAGAAGGTGTTGAAAATATTTAATATGCAGAATGCAAAACCAGTTAGTACACCTTTTGCTAGCCATTTCAAACTTAGTAAGGAGATGTTCCCAAAGACCCAAGAAGACATGGATTATATGTCTAAAGTTCCATATGCATCTGTAGTTGGAAGCTTAATGTATGCAATGGTCTGCACAAGGCCTGATATTGCACATGCAGTGGGAGTTGTAAGCAGGTACATGAATAATCCAGGAAAAGAACATTGGATGGCAGTAAAATGGATTCTCAGATATTTGAGAGGTACCACAAATCAATCATTATGCTTTGGTGGTTCAAACATTGCTCTACAAGGATATGTTGATGCTGATATGGCAGGTGACAGAGATAACAGGAGGAGCACTACAGGATATGTATTTACTGTAGGTGGAACAGCTGTCAGTTGGGTTTCCAAAATCCAAAGTGTTGTTGCACTTTCAACAACAGAAGCGGAGTATGTTGCTACTATAGAAGCTAGTAAAGAAATGATTTGGTTACAAAGGTTTATGGATGAATTGGGTAAGAAGCATGATATGGGCACACTATACAGTGATAGCCAAAGTGCTATTCATCTTGCAAAGAACTCAGCATTTCATTCCAGGACTAAACACATACATCTCCAGTACCATTTCATACGGTCAGTATTGGAAGATGGAGAGTTGAAGCTGGAAAAGATACACACTAGCCAGAATCCTGCAGATATGCTAACAAAAGTTGTAACCATTGAGGAACTGAGAACATGCTCGGTTTCAATTGGTCTTCAAGAATGACGATGAAGATGAGAAACAACCAGGTCCAAAGAGGAGTCATTGTCCAGAAAATGAAGTAGTGGTGGGTGCCTGTCGATCTCCAAGGAAGACCAATCTCGGTGTGGAACTTTGATTATCCTGTTTACTTTGTATCTGACATTGGACTCATGCCATAAAAGGGCAACAACACACTTCGAAATTAATCGCTGCGAGTGAAATTGGGGGCGGTGTCTAGAAATAGCTCAGATGTAAAATTGCCTTGTAAAAGTATAGTAATTTCTAGTCAATGCGGGCCGTTCATTAGGCAAATCTTCTGTGTTAGAAGTTATGTTTAGATAAGGGTTTTTCCCTAGAAAGGGAAACCCCCTTGTATATATGAGTTCATTGTGCAGTTTTGTGTATTATGAGTGTATTCTCGGAGCGAGAAACAGAGAGGGAGACTGTGAGAGAGAACAAAGGATATTACAGCGGATATGCTGTAATTTTTGTCTCTTCAATTTTGTTGGATAATATAAAGGGAGGACTGGCTATTCGGGGTGGACGTAGCCCAAACTGGGTGAACCACGTATATCTGTGTCTCTCTGGTTTTATGTGTTTTGTGTGCTTGTATTTTCCGCATATTTTATGTGTTTCATTGCTCTGTAATATTTAATTTTCTAACATGGACTGTGTGGAATAGGGGGGGATGTGAGAGGGATGTCAAACTTAAGTGAAAGTAAGAGAAGTGCGTGATCAGATAGGGGGATGGGTGTGATAGAAAAGTTTTTGATTTGTGGGAGGTGATCTGGGCTAGCAAGAGCATAGTCTACCACACTCGCTCCCCCCCCCCCCCCCCCATGCGGTCGACAAGTAAACAAGTGGGAGGATGTAAAGTAAGGGAGGTTGTTCAGGATTATTAGCTCGGGAGACTCCCCTAGCTACAAAAAGTGTTTTCCATAGGTTGTGGTGGGGCCCAAGCTATCCTCTAATGTTCGGTGCATGCTCACTAAAGTCTGATCGACTCCTCGATTGCAGAACACGTCCTCTGTATGATCATGAATGGGTATCTAGAGGTCTCTGGTGCGGGCATTAAACTCCCCCATGAGAATGATGTCTCCCACTGCTGATTACTTGGTAATGTTAGAGTACAAGTCTATGAAGGGGTCTTCATCACTTCTATGGATAGAAAAAGATGACGAGACAGGGGGAGAGTAAGACACTGCAATGTAAATGTCTCTCTGAGGGGAGACTCTAGCTTTGATCTGAATCCACATGAATCTGGCATGACTGACAGTCGCCACAACAAATATTTTGTTTCTGATATCATCTCTAGTGAGGCATGTTACTCCTCCTGAACCTCTTACTCCTCCTAAACTTCGTGTCTCCTATCTGCAAGGCGAGGTCCACTGGTATGCTATGATGTCAGGGAGAGGGTGGACTGGGCCTTCGTGTGTTTCAGTAGCAAGTAGGTTGTCTACTAAAGTAAGGGCGTCATGAAGTAGGCCCGGTGATGACCAGAAAGAGCCATTTCCATTCCAGAAGTGGACCAAAATAATTGTACCTTGTCTCCTCTCCACTCAGGCTCATCATTTAGAGCTATCGGTTAGAGGTACCCATCCCAGGGTGAAGGAATCTCGAAAAACCGGTTGAAGATTTTTGATGACTACCCACTTTCCTGCCTGTCTTGCTGTTGCAACGTATTCTATGGCCTGTTTAAGTTCGACCACCTATGTTCTTATGAGGTCCTCATCCAGGAATACCTTTTCTGGAAGGGAGAACAATTTTTGCTTCGCCCGAAGCGCTCGAAGCCTATCTGTGGAGTTACCGAATTTGAGGAAAAGAGTAGAGTCATGCCCCAACCATGCCCTATCTATCATTATATTGGGTATGTCAAGCGTGTCACGAAGGAACCTATTTCCTAGCTCCAATGTCTCCGATGAAGGAGTGGGTGGGGGAAGTCCCCTTACCTTGAGGTTTAGTTCTCTTTCTCGTCGGGTCCTTTCCTCAACTAATTTAGCCTACACGACCTCTTCCACCGCTGTAAGAGGTGGGGCGTTTTCTTTTCCTCTGACCACCTATACCCATGAACTTATATGTGATTCCATTTCTTGTTTGAAAGATACCTGTTGTGATCTGATTTCTTCTTGTTTATCCTTGAGAACATGAATTTATGCCTGTAAGACCTCATTTGACGGGCGTACCACAATAAGTTCTCTTCACTCCTATAGCTTATTATTTAGGGACGAGTTATCTTCTTCAACCACCCCGACTCTGTTGGACAAACTACCAATCTCGGAGCGAATCTTGTAGTTTTTCACTTCAAGGAATTCCATTTTCCTCAATAATTGCTTGATTTGGGAAGTCCAAAATATGAGGTCAGTTTCCAACGCGATGTCGGTGGGGCTATACACAGTTTCGGTCTCGTTTTGGCACTACTGGAGATACTTAAGCGGCCCCCTGTCATTAAAATTCGGGGAAGGAGGAAATTCTACCCCCCTTGGGTCCTTGTTTTGCTTCCTCTCCGTTATCCCAGTCGACGGAAGTTGAGGCCTCAGGATGCATCTAGTAATTTCAAGGAAATTTGATACTCACTAGTGCATGAGGGGCTACGAGAGATGGTGGCAGGGGTTGTGGGAGACTATGGGAGGGGTTGCGGGAGACTGTGGGAGGAGTTGCGGGAGACTACGGGTGGAGCTGTGGGAAAACTGTGGGAGACTTCGGGAGGACTGCGGGAGGGGTTGTGGGAGACTACGGGAGGGGCTACGGGAGACTGCGGGAGGAGATACGGGAGAAGAAGATTTTGATCATCCACAATAGCCATTGCAAAATTTATGCATTTCACGTGCAAACAAACAAACAATAATATGATATAGTCATAAATATTTAATAATTAAATGAAATGAAATCAATAGTAATGTTATAGACTCACCAAAAGTTGTCACATATAAAAGTTATTATATTTCTACAGGAAGTTTCCGAGCTTATAAAGGATGGTAAGTCTTAAATTTTTTCAACCGTGTGCAAGAGTGTAATTCCATTAGATACCCTAGCACTTATCCACTCCTTCAACATTTACTTTCACAAAACTATCCCACTAACCATCCAAAAAAAATTGACCCTCCACCTCTTTTTCACCCATCACGATCAAAGAAAGACTCCCCAGCCACCACCAGAAATGTCACCATGAATTATCATAATTTTTGAAGGTCACACTTAGAGAAAATTATTAACTTGAGGATCTTATGTGGTTGATATAGCAAAAGAAACAGTCATGTATCATCCCACATAAGTCCTACAAGCTTGAATTTGCAACACCAGTCCAAGAAGATTGAAGAGCACCACACTTCAAGAGGCTCAGAAAATAGGCTTGAGAAGTTATATGAATTCTCGTAGGCTACTAAAATATTTCCTATAGGATGCTATAAGACCCTTAATCATAAATAATCAACAACACTAGGTCATCTATAACAATAATTCTCTTACAACCTGAACCAGAGAAATTTCCATCAACAATAAAATATACAAAACACCTCCAATAGAAATGAAGGGGATACTGAACCTTCCAGATTACATCAACAACAAATTTAGGACCGTCAAGACGAGTTTCATTAGTCACATAGACAACTTCATCAACACCTACAAAATCACACATAGGGTAAGGCTCAAGTATGCAAATGATGTAAAAGTTATCTTACAAACTCATATTAACTTAAAAATTATTATAGGTGTATGGAGGAAGAGGTTTTATGCACTAATTTTTATAGATTAGTCTCAATCACCTTTAGCAGTAAACTTCATTCATCTCATACATCAACTAAACAGGCTGATGAAGGTGGGAACGAGGAGATGATAACTTAAGGAAGTGGTAAACATGCCTACTCGTCACAAAGTATGGTGTGCAAAGGTGGGACATGGTGTCAAACTAACATAGCACGTTGAGCCCATCAACTCTACCACTAAACACATAAGTCAGACCCTCAAACCTCATTTTTCATGAAAAAGCATATTTTAAAGCGAACGGCTTCCCACCACTGCTGCAGGAAGATGACATAGATGATATATTTGTTTCATATACTGCTACATGAATATACTAGATCTACACAACAGTGCTACCTGAATGTCACAAGATGCTACAGGAAGCTTGACTATTGACATAATTTCCATCAAACTGTAAGGAATAAAGGAGAATCATCAGGAAAGGGGTAAGTACAAATATGCCTCACCAAAATCTTGTATAATAGCCTGAAAGACGAATTTCAATTCTTAGCAAAACATAGTGTAATTTCCATAGCTTTATGTTTATTAAGGAATAAAAATGAATTGTTTTGTATTCATGTGATGATCGTAATAGGATAAAGGAATAAAGTGTCTCGAGCTACATTTCGAACTTTTCTCTCTCCTTGGCATTATAAAACAGACAGTCCATTTTGCTTCTGCCTCAATAACCTATGTTGCATAGAAAATTCAGAATCTTATAGTAGAGAAGAGAAATTCCTTTTCCCACTCAATTAATTTTTTTATATAAACCATGGGGGGATAATCCATTAGCACCTTGATGTCAAGCATATTTTTACAAATCATCACGGGTTATTTTTTTTTTCAAAAAACACAAGGGCATTGAATATGAAATTAACCCAAAATTTGCCTTGAAACTCCAACAACCAGAGGGACATGATTACATCACTATTGTTAGAGGCCTCATCATTTACTCAAATGAAGAAGTGATCAATAGGGTCCCCACACTTCCCATGGGCATAAGATGCAGAAAAAAGGAAAGAACTAAGGCCATTACAACAAATACAAACTTATTTCTTGAAATGAACCCACAGAGGATGAAAATGAAAAAGGGAGAGTTTGAATTATCCTTGGGATGAAGTATCCTAAAATATATCTCATGTGAAGGGAGACTTAGTATTGTGTATGGATACCAATTGAGGTTTCTATATAAACTAAAATTCTAAATGGAATTTCTTATGCAAGAAAGGATAAGCATCCCTCGTTTTCTTCTTTAGTAAATAAAGGAAACTAGCCTAAGGGTAAAATGAGGAAAGGACCAGTTTCTAGCACACCATGGGCTAATAAAATTAATAGTCATGGACACTTTAGAGTTTATCCAAAACCTTATTTCTTCGGTTTATTTTATAGATATGGATAGAGAGGCCTTCTTAGAGATTCAAGCCTAAGCTCAACTACAGCTAGAAGGAGCAGCAAGAAAAGGGGAGTCTAAAGAAGAGGAAGCTAAAATTGAAGAATAAGAATCAAAAGGAAAATCAGAAGAAGTGGAGAAGGAAGAGGAAAATACAAAGACACTAACTGAGGTAGAAACAATGAAAAAGGTTCCTAAAGAGGAGCTAGCCAATCTTGAGTAACAAAAATAGGAAAAAATATCCAAGAGGCCACATGAACATCATCTAGGCCACCAAATAAAAGGAGAATGGAGGAGAAAGAAAGCACTATAGAGGGGAACATAGAGGAGGAAATTGTTTCTACTCTAGTAGGCTTAAGTACCCCAACCAAACCTCAAGGAAGGAAATAAAAGAAAGCACTCACATACTTTAAGACCATAAAGAGTAACAAGATCAGATAAGGGAAGCCTCAACCTCCTTCTCCAACACCCATCACTATCGAGGAATTAGTCAGTTGTCAAAAGGAGGAATATAAGAAAGAAAATAGAAAAAAAGTGCAAATAACCTCCAATAAAATCAAGTGAAAACAACAACATATCTAACAAGGAAAGATACATATCAAGGAAACCAACATTTCAGGAAAATACATTAACTTATAGGAAGGACCTGTAGAGCCAGAGAAAAAAATTGTGCAGCTAGAGGAAGAGATAAAACACCTACAAAATGGGACTGTGGGGCTACAAGAATAGGATACCAAATTATAGGAGCTAGACCACTAGCCATATCATGGATATTACAATGACTATATTGAGGCACAAAAGATACTCCCTACTTACTTTGTAGTCAGACTATTCTTTGAATTAGAAAAGGAAAGGGTTAGGACTCATACATGGATTCAAATTTCCAAATAAAAAGGGTGAAATATGTGGGTATTATAGAGGATAAAATGAAGAAGATGGGGTAAGAGATGGTTGCTAGGGTGCATTCCTAATCTTGCAAGGTTGGCACGAACTTGTGAGGTGAAGTGCAAAAGGCAGGAGTTTAGCTAGATATTTTTGAATATGCTTTTCGTTGTCATGTTGCAAATGTGTGAGACATCTCTTCACCCACTTCTATGTCAACTGGTTACCCTTTTTCTTGCAGATCTTTAAAGAAACAAGCTTAGTTATTGCTGATGCAAGTATAATAAATGACAAAAAATTCCAGTTAATAAGGTATAGAATCATGTTTTTCTATGTTAATGACAAATGTGAAATACTGATTTCATTATTTGGTGAATGCCTTCTAAGAAAATAGTCAAGAAAGCAACAAGCACATTTTTAGATTGATGATATTAAATCTTGTCTCCTTTGCAGCGTCATGGCTGAGAAGTGGATTCCAATACAAGAAGTACTAGAATTGAACCTTAAAGAATACTTAAAGGTAAAGAAAAGGAAAGGGCACTCAGTTTTGGGATTGGAGCAGATGACAAACATTATACCACCTAATAATTTATGTAAAATATTCTCTGGCACTAAGACCTAAATCAGTAGAGAATAATACATCACATCATTCTAATTTAACATAGAAGGCCTAACCTCATTGAAAAATAAGTTATTCCATGATCCACAAACGTTATTATATCTCTTTTTCTATGATTCTTTTGTTTTATTCTGCCATGGTCTCTTCAGGGGTCATCCAGGAGGCTAAATAAATAAATTTCACATCACCTAGTTGAGAGTTGAGGTCCCACACATTCATAGAAAGCAGTATTAAATTATCCATATAAAATTCTTCCTTCTTATCCCTATCTTGAATGTTACGCCTAAGGAAAAAATCAATGAATGTTTTGATGTTTTGGAAAGGAGGGGATCCTTGTTGGGCTAATAATCTAGTCTAAAATTGTCTCCATTAGGATTTGACGAATAAAGAGTATGTTTTTAATGGATGTCTACAGTGTGTGGCTTCCATGGAAAAACTAGCCATATTGGAAATTTTTTCCTCTGTTCATGCAGCTAGACCTTCAGATTTTTATTCTCGTTTTGCATTTGGTCCATTATATTGGTTTCCTTGAACATAAGTTCAACAGTATTATAGTTACCCCTTTTATTTGGAGCTATAATACATGTGCCAATATGGGGTCAATGAAAATTCACACAAAAAGGAATGATTTGGTGAAAATATGGAAACTTGTGATTATACAGAATTTTTTTTGAAATTGCTGCTTATAAAGGTGCTAATATCAACTTCTTAGATTCTGAATAGCCTTCCTAAGGAAATTTTCATTTTTTTTCCTTTTACGATTGAAAATTTCTTATGACTATCTTACAAAATCGGTTATAAGAATATTCCTTGGGAATGTCCTGGCAAAGAACTGTATCTTGTAAAATGAATCTCCATACCATAATGTACTTCCCTATGAATAACGAACTCCTTTTAATAGAGAATAAACAAGCTAAAACAAAATATTCAAATCAATAGAGGATCCCTCTTAACATACCTTTCTGGAATAGATGCCATCGGGGTATCCACATATTTTTGTTCAGTCCATCTCTTCCAATTTTCTAATCAATAATGCTCTAGGTAAATAATTAAAACAAAATGTGGGTTCACTAATTTCCATTTTCCATTACATGTTGTGTGTAGGATACAAAATAACATAGGCCTTGCATCCAAGATAAGAAAAAACAAGAGTCGAGATCCTTGTGCAAGGTAGAGGGCAACGACCTAGTAGCCTCTCTGAAGGCAGACCTCTCTGTACAAGACCAAGATTGAGATCATAAACATACTTCATCACAATATCCATGTTGGTGATGTAAGTGGAATGTAAGACCCTTATTTACTGTAATACCCTCATTTACTGATCACCCTAACCAATCCCCTCGAAACATGGTTGATTAAGTCGACATTGATCACCCAAGCTAGTTTCAAACGAGTGGAGAAACCCATGAAATTAGACCCTTAATGCATTGATTAGTTAGTTGATAGAACCTCAAAGCACCCAATTGATTTTCCAATCAGTTATTGAACCAAGAAAAATACACCTTATTTAATAAAAATTGAGGCTCTTGGTTCTAGTGTATGGACACATGGGGGGGGGGTGGCCCTAACTAGGCACTGTCCACAGAAATGAGGGTTAACTAGGCACTGTCAACACAAAATCACAGTAAAAAAAGCTAACTAGTGCTAATCATGCTAAAAAAAACATATGGAATGTTCCTGGAATGCCCTTTTCATCGAGGGTAATTCTAGCTATGCGTGGTCACGCTCTTCAATATTAGACTTTTTGCTAAAGTTAAACTGTAGGAATCAATATAGATCAGGATTAACAACTAACTAGAGCTAATGATGTTAAAACATACTAGGCTAGCCAACCCTAATAATATATGAATGGAACTGAGACAAAATTGTCCCATTTTTTGCAAAATTGACAGTAGAATTGACTCTCCATGCACCATTCAGAAACAAATTCATTGATACCTGAAGTAGAACAAAAAAATGCGTAATGAATTGTGTGAAATTTATAGAAAAGATAATTTATATGCCTCAAAATTACCATAACAGTTCCCAAAATTTTGTTAGTGCTGGTTTATGCAATCTTTTGGGCATCGCGGAAGTAAAAAATCCTGAGAAAAACATAATAAATGCCAAAAGATGGATTTACTTCCATTCTGTACAAAAATCAAGATGCAAATGATAACAACTAGTTGAAAAAATCATGCCAATTTTTGCTTCTCCTCTAATTGAGATGTACTCATACCTCATTGGTATTTCAGAAGACTAATTGGGAATTGTCAAGTGAAACATCTCCTTAATACAACAACATTCACATCTAATACAAGGTGGCTAACCAGAAATGTATATCCAACGATTACTTACGAGTGATATTTGTATTCAATTAAGGGATATTATGGACTAATTCACGTCTCCAGAAAGCTAAAAATTGTAAAGATAAAGAATATTAATGAGAGTACCTGTAGAATATCCAACCAAAAGTATTCTTTCAGTGGGTATGTATTGAGAAGCCGATCTGTAGATAGCGACAACATCATGTACCTCTAATTAATCCTGGTTAGATCATGTGTGTCGATAACTCCAGTCCATCAATTGCGATTCATAATAGAAGGTACACTAAACTCTGTCCCAAAATTGGAAAGGATAATAGCGAGGGGAAAATAAATTTGAATAGGTCGATTTAGATTTTAGAGTAGCCGCCAATTTCATATCTCCCCAAACGTCAGAATTTTGACGGTTTATTTCAAAATTTTCATCACCCCAAACATCAGAATTCCGACGGTTTATTTCATCTCTTTGATGGAGGTCGAGGTCTCTTTGAAAACCGTCGTAATACCGACGATTTTCCCTAATAACGTCGCACTACCGACACGTGTCTCTACACGTCGAAATAGCGACGCTTGTCTCCAAATGTCACAATACCGACTCTTGTCTTTGAAACGTCGCAGTTCTGACATTATGTCCCGAAACATCAGTATGTTGAATTTTCCTAAACATCACAATACCGACGATGTCCCTACACATCACTATAGCGACGCTTGTTGGCGGGTTTAAAAAACTGAGAAAATTGGGGAAATTTCCGACAATACATAAAATGTCTCAAAACTTAAGTGTCAGAATTTTGACCAAATGTACTAGTGCTTATTTTATTTATCTAACCTATATTTCTTGTGTGGATACCCCTTCATGGGCAAGCGCACCCCTAGGCCGACCTACCTATGGGCGGGCAAGCACCCCTTCATGGGTGGGCATGCCCATGGGACGACCTAGCCTGGGTCATGCAAGTGCCCCTTTCTAGGTTGACATGCTTCTACCTCGGCATTCTTCTTGTTGTATCCTCCACGCTATACATCCCTCACAATGTTATGTCCCTCACTCCTTCTTGCACTGCCATTCAACTCACCCTCGCGCTGCTGATCATTACGTCTTTCCTGTCACATCGCCCTTATCCACTATTTATTGCCTATCGTGTTCGCTCGAGCATCCCACCTTAGATGTGGGTGAGTCGATGGGCGGAGATCACCTAGTTGGGTGGTCACTATGTCATGTTGTTGGTCAGGCGTGCTCATCATGATGTTACCACTATGTCTTGCCTGATGCCTCACCTCATGCTGTTGTGTCCAATGCGTGCGCCCCTCCAACTCTAATGCAGATTTTCATATGTGGACTTGGTCGCCCCTCCTCCATGTGGATGCATTTACTACATATGCGCGCTTTTCGCACCTCCAAGTTTTTTTTTGCCACCAAGTGAGCATGGCCCGTCATGGGTGTGCATTTGACCTGGTGCAAACTCTAGGCCCTGACACTTCTCTATTTTCTTCATGACAATGAGCTGACCTAGTGTAAGCATAATGTTAATTATCATGAAATCTTATGTTCCGTGTAAGTGCCTTGTAAAATATTGTAATTCAGATCGCTCATTGGGTGGAAGTTCGAACGGTATAAGTTAGGTTAATTTAGGGTCTTTTTTCCCAGAAGAAAACCCCTAGTTTATATGAGGGAATTTTATTATGGATATGTATTATTATTTTGTGATAAAAACATAGGAGATTGTGTGAGAGCGAAGTGAAAGTTATAACGAATTTGTTTTAGGTTGTATCCATTCAGTCTGATAGATAACATAGAAAGAAGGAATAACTATTTCTTTGTGGACATAGCCTAGACTTGGTGAACCACGTATATCTGCGCCCCTCTTCTTTTACGCTTATATGTGTTTTCAATAATTTTTTTAAATTTATGACAACTGGTATCCAAATAAAATGTCTATTTGGATGATGAAATTGAAGGAAATAAAGGTCCCTAGCTCAAGTGGGAGAAATGATAGAATATGGTGGTTTAGGGTCAATAAATTCAATAGCCAAAACTGCTAGCTATGGAAGATGCAAATGGACCACTATTTGTAGAAAAATTGTCTTTAATTACCATTGAGTGGAAAATCAAAGGAGGCTATTAGTATGATATACAAATAATGGGAGATTGTTGACATAAAGTCGTTAGGAACAATATCACTATACAAGTAAGTATCACCGGCCTTCGACATTTCAAAGGAAATGACAATGGAAGGCCTATTCAAGGAATTGGCTAAACTATATAAAAAACCTTCGACCTCAAACATGGTATTTCTTATGAAGCATTTATTTAATATGATGATGTTATAAGGTGTATTAATTTCTAATCATTTAAGTGAGTTTAACACTATTACTAATCAATTATGTTTTGTAGGGATAAATTTTGATGATGAAGTTAGGGCTCTATTGTTTATGTGCTCATTTCTAGAATGTTGGAATGACTTAGTCATGGTTATCAACAATTTTGTCTTTAGTTCTAGTAATTTAAAGTTCGATGATGTTATCGGTGTTATCATTAGTGAGGAAATTGGGCATAAAATATCACATGATGTAGATTCTTGGTAATTACAATTCAATAAAAGAAGAAAAATTTAACATAGAATACATCAAAATAAATAAAATTTCATACCTAGTTCTCCTGTCTGATGTCAATCCCTAGCTATTTTTTCTCATATTCCTCCCTGACTATCTGGGATGAACCTCTCTGGTTCCTCCCTGTCTATCTGGGATCAACTTATTCCTCCATGCCCAGGTGCCCAAAAATCCAACAATAGTGCTCAAGTTTCCAATTTTTAGTTCAACTTAGAGCCCCATGCTCGTCCCTAAACTTGTACCCCTCCTCCTTCTTCATAATTCTTTTTTTCATCCTTCTCACTTCCACAAGAACCCCTCTCTTCATCTCCTTTAATCCCCTTATATTCAGAGGTTACCCTCCCTACCACCTATTCATAGAATCATATCACCCCAACCTGAGTCAGTCGCTTGTGATTTACTCTGATTCCGTGTCCTTTTAGTATAATAAGGGTCTTTATTATTATGTAGGTGGTAGTCCATTTTTTGTGATGATAATTTTACCAAATATAATTTTCTTATAACATTGAGTAGATAATATTTGTCGCCTCCCTAAATATTAATCGATTTAAAATGTTTCAACTAGTACGCTTTGTTTTGTGTGTGTGTGTGTGTGTGTGTGTGTGTGTCTATATATATATATATATATATATATATATATATATCGATATATAGTTTATTGTATCAGTATGTTAATTTTTATAGTATTTTATAGTTACATATTATGATGGTGGTATAGACATAAATATCTTACCCAATATATTCATTATATTCTTATGAATCTATATTTAATTAGATTTTTCAATAATTAATTCATATATCCTATACTTGGACATTCTTTGCAATCAATTATTATGTATAATAGTGTAATACATATGATGCATACATATGTAGCTATCATATGCATGCCTTGTGTTAGAGTCGGTATCTTCATCCCTCCGTCAGAGATCAAATTTCTCTTGTTGTATTTAATTTTAGGTGCCACATTCAGTTCAGTCAGCTACATTCCATTAGGAGCATGGATCATCTGATGGACGGGTCTTGTCACTCATATCCCTCATGTCTTGTACCTGCTGGCCTAGTTCTGTTTATCAAAATAGTTTACAGTCATGTTTCGTCTCCTGGTTGGTAAAGAGTCATTTTAGGGTTTTTAGGTTCATTAGGTCTAGGTTTTTATCAATTAGGTCTCAAGATTCATAATAATGGCCAGTAGGCACATGAGGAAGCTTCAAATAAAGTTTCACTACCAAAATTTCATCATCATAATGCTTGATAATGATTTTTCTTCAAAACTCTGTTTTGAAGAAAAATTGTCTATTTTATCCTTTTCTAACAAATGTAAAGTAATTTTTTGAGTTCTTCAGTTGTAATAATGCTCCATTCGTAGCCTTGGTTTCCTTTGCCAAAATTCCATGCCATCCATCCCCACAAAACAGACAAGAAATTCATCATTCAGTCCAAAAATAAAAAAACAAGCAAAACAGATCTCTTTTGAAAAAGTGCCAATGTTTTCAAACATTATAAAGTGGGTTTTTCAAATGAAAAATCAAAATCTTTGGCATAAAAGATATTTTTTTTATTTCAAAAATCCATTTGCATACCAAAGACATCAATGAGCCAAGAGAAATCATGGAGGAGTGAAGAAATATGTTTGGAGGCTGAACTGTGGTGAAATTGACTGGCGCAGTGCACTGGGCAACTATTGCGGCACATAGACTGAGCGTGGCACATAGGGCTGCTCTTCTCTATACAAATTTGAACTATCGCGGCACATTGAAGTGGTGCGACGCACTGGGTAGTGGTCGCGGAGCATTGAGACGACACCCAAATTTTGTCATTGCCTCAAAAAAAATTCCAAATCACTCGGTCTATTTTGTCCAAGTAAGTACATATGACTTTCTAGTTGCCATTTACAAAAGTTTTAAAATGGATTATGAGAATTTGAATGTCAAAACTTAAGCCCTATCATCTCGTTGAAAACTTGCTTCCTTAGGGTTTTGAAGTTGGTGTTTTAAAAATAATTTTGTGCCAAATACTCCATTCCCCACCTTGTTTATTCCTCCTTCTCAATGTTATCCTATCACTACAGTCCATTCTGCTATCTCCCTACATCCCTAATCCATTCATACTCATCTCATTCCCATTATCCCTATCCCCATTTTCAAAATTTCCGCAAATTCCAAAAAATCAAGTGGTTGTCCCTTATCCCTAAATTTGTCAATTACAATTTTTTAAAAGGTAGATTTCACATGGTTAAAGTCCATGGTCCCCACTTCCCTGTTTCCCCACAGTCCCTCCCACACTACCATACATTTGGAAATTAAAACAAAAACACCCAAATTCTCATTTTCATCTCATACAAGCCAACATACACCTTGCATAGACCTTGAACACCATGGAGACAGACACTGATACATCATATGACCAAGATAGTGATTCCACCATTGAGCTACATGCACCTAGAAGGCCTCGTAAAGGTGGCAGACATGTGTGAGAGGAGCCCACCTCATTTACTGAATTGCAGGCTTGCCCACTTGCCATGGCATGTTTCCAACAACAATCATGCTATTAGTTTTGTGAAATGATTTCTAGGATTCATTATCATAAGGAGTTGGCTCGTTTGTTTGTATTGCATTTACATGATGGTCAGCTCACCCTTGTCGGTGTAACTTTCACTTTGACACCGGAAACTATCTCTCAAGAAACCGGAATACCAAATGTGGATGAAAGGTGGAACAAAAGACAACAGATGCACAAAGTGCATTATGAACCATACATCAGGCCTAGCTTTGTGAGGCAAATCAGAAGGGCGTTCCCATTCTGGTTCCTAAAGGAATCCTATGCGCCTATGATGAAACTCATTATCAGATATTTCAGTTGTGAGGGCCAGTTTTCATACCTCTATGCCTACCATATCAGGTTATTGATGCATTTCACAAGGTTGAGGATGATGAAAATCCCTTATTTCATGTGCCGAAACATCGAGAGAATGACCACTCTTGTGCAGAAAAAAACTCCTGAGCAGCAGTACAACAATATTTATCACTATGCACTCATTAAGATCGTGGTTGTACATCAGCTTGGATTGTAGGTATTTCATGGGAGGATTTCATTTCCCATGATTTCTTCACAGCTCCTCAGGTTCCTCCGGAGGTTGTTCATGATGCAGGTGAACCTTCACATCAGTATGGAGGTCATAAGACAAATATTACTAGTGTGCCGACATATGTCACCTATCATAGAGACACTCGAGGATTATCTGCAGCATCCCGATGAGTACTATCTCCACCTGGGGTGGAAGGGGTCTCGTTTCCGTCATTAGCAGCACAGGTACAGGTACAGGACAAAGGTAAGAGGCCTATGCAGGATGAGGGCCCTTTAGGAGGCCAAGACATAGGTTTCATACTGATTGATGAGGATTTGAGCTCTCCAAGCTCAAATTTGAGAGAGACCATTCAGGAGCAGAAGGCTGAGATAGACACATTGAACATCAAGTTTCAGAGAGCCCAATGGATCATAAACTACCTGGAGCAGCGAAAAAAATAGTTAGAATATTGGCAAACAATCATGGAGTTGCAAAACATCCATGAGAACCGGCAAGCTGCCCAAAGAAGCCAAACCGAGATGACATCCATTGAGTGGGAGATTGAGGCTGATAGAGAGACTTGGCTTGAGAGGGTCAATATTCATCTTGAGAAGTTGTTGGAGAAGGAAAACAAGGAAAATAACATGCTAAGGGACATGAAGAACCATTATTGGGCGCGAAATCATGTTTGCAAGGCCTGAATCAAGATCCTGAAGGCAAAGTTATAGAGAGCATTAAAGCGTCGCAAAAGGCATGATAGACTCCAAATTTTGGCCAAAGCTTCTTTAGCCCAACACAGTGCTTGATGGTGGACATTCACCCCAAATTTTAAGAAATTTGCGAAACATTTTTTCAATTTTGAATTTTTTGGCGTTAACACAGATTTTCCTGCCCGACGCGTAGCGCCACTTGGCGCGCGCTTATAATTGGCAGCTCTTCTGCAGGAAAAATTTGCATTTCTTGGTTTTTCGTAAAAATTTATGCATTCCTACCCATTACCTAAGGATTTTGACAAGTTTTGTGTTGCCTGAAGGGTCAAAAACACCTTAAAAATGTCCTTTCTGCCACTTTTTGGACACACGGGAAGCAGTGTTGGGAGATTTGACTTTTGGAGGGGAAAATGGCAACCAAATTCAGAAATTCCACTTGGGTTGGAAATTAGACGGGCATATATTTCCAACGAGCTATCCTATCCTCAATTTGTACTTCGAGAAGGCCCTTAAAATCAGCCTCAATGTGGCACGATGCATAGAGATTTCAGGCGCGGCGCATTGGGAAATTTGGCTTAATTTTCACCCAGCAGTTTAGATTTTCGCCTAGTTTTGGCCAGTTTGACTTTTTTATCTCCAAATGTGAAACTCATGATGTAACTTGATATAATTTCATGACTTTGATGTAATTTTGGCACATTTTTACTCATCCAAGTAGATTCATTCACCAAAAAGTGAAATGTAACTGAATGAATCAGTTTCCTATCTTATAGAGGCAAGTTGTTCCACTGCCTATTTTCTAGTTCTTAGTTTAGATCTTGTTGAAACAGCTCCTAGAATGGTGAGATCGACCCCTAGAGGCATGGGGATGAGTTAGGCTTGTCTATATCTTGTATTTCTTCAATTATTTTCAGGGTTGGACACTTGAGATTGCTTGGCACTTCATTGTACATTTAATCTCTGCAATTTTGGCAAACGAATAGACTAGGGTTTGCAGCACTCTTTTGGATCCATGTGGCTCTATGTTTTGATGGTGTGTTTCTCTCTTTGATTTTAATTTTACTAAAGTTTCATGTGTATCATTTTCCTTCTCGTTTCTTCTCAAATTAAACAAACAAGTTATAAAGGTAGAGTTCATTAGATTGCTTTGCTCTGCCTTGAGTTTTGTTGAATTTTCCATGTTTTCATCTGTTTGAAGAGGATTCTTGAAATCCTCTTGCCCTCTTTAGCTCCTCATTGGTCTGAAATATCCATTAATTTAATCCAAGCATCAAAAAAATTGCCTTCGTTGCCCCATTTAGAACTCTGCAAAAAACTAGGCCTCATCCCCGGACCCAAAACTGCCTTTCCCTTTGATTCCAACAAAACCCCCAAAATCAAAATAAAACTCTTTCACCTATATACCTAGCCTAAAATCAGCCTTTATTTCAAGTCATCTCAAGCCTTATTGATTATCTTTGCTGATATTGACCCGGAGAGAGCCCTCTCCTGATCTAGTAGGGCTAGCTACCAGACTGAGCATGGTTTGATATTACCCTGAATTCTGCCTTCCTTTAGCCTGAGGTAGATTTAGGCTATAACATAGTGGCGACATACTGGGGAATCAAATGGTTTGCTTGTTAGTTTTATTTTTTTTATAAGCTACAGACGGAGCTTGAAGTTATGCTAGGTAGCCTTCGAAATGCTCTTGCTTTGCATTAGCGAAAGTAGATAAACGCTACTTCAGTCAATCTCCAATCTAGTTGGTAAATGTGACACTTGAATTGTAAATTGCCCCAGTACATCAGATTGTTCTAGAATTTGGATGATGAGTTTATAATTTGATAGGCTGAACAAGTTGGTTCTGTCCATTTGATTTTTGAAAATAATTCAACACACTAGCTTCCAGAAGACATACCAGAGAAAATATGGATCTTGATCCACGTCCAGTGTATGAAAATCCCAATATTATTTCGAGAATCCTTCGTCGAGAAAGTACTATGATTCCTTCGTTTAAATCTCATTCATGTCCCGTTGTTTTTGAGTACCTTGAAGATCTTGAGTTTGACGAGCAATTTGAGTTGTTGTTGTTTGAGACGAAGTCTGAAAGTGCTATTGGTTCTATTGTCATAAATCCAAAGTTTATCAAGTATCTTGAAATTGAACAGGCTAATAGATCCATTGAAAGTTACATTTTGAACTTTCAGAATTCCATTGTGGCAACAAATATTCATGAGTTCATAGAGTCTACATCTGAAACACTTGGGCCATCAACAGTTACATCTGGTTCACAAGTTCATACCGAGCCTCCTTTCATTCCTACCTTTCTCGTGCAACCATATATTTTTGATCGAAAATATGCAGTAGTATGGCCTCCATCCACACCACATACTCCTCATACATCAACTGCTCCGACTCCACCTATATCTCTGAGATCGGTTGTAAATCCACCAAGAGCAATGGCTTCCCAATTTTCACCTCTCGTGTTTCCTCAAAACTTAGATGACATGCTCGCAGATTATCAAAGTAAAATTCCATTGTTTGATGGCACTCCTTAAAGTGTTACTGCTCAGCAACATGTGGATAGAATCGCAGATTTCTTTGACCTTCATGAGATTGATGCAAAAAATGTGACAATGAGATTGTTTGTTCAAAATTTTGGAGGAGAAGTGCGAAAGTGGTTCAGAGCTTTGCCACCTAGAAGTATTGCTACATTGGCTAATCTTCAGAGACAATTCTTGGATTGATGGCAAGCGCAGAAAGATCCTCTTTCAATCCTTTCCGAATATGACCATATCAAGAGGAATGTTGGTGAGTCTGTCCAAGATTATTGTATTAGATTCAATACTGTTTACAATGCAATTCCTGCTGATATAAAGCCACCTAGGGGATCTGTTTTGATTAAGTTTCTGGATGGATTTGATCTTGACATGGCTTATCAATTGAGAGAAAGAAGTCCAGCTACATTAGAAGATATGTAGAAAATTGTAGTCAGTGTTAAAGCTGATTTGAATTCCAGGAGAGCTAGAATGAGAGCTGAAAAGAAAGTAGCAATAAAGGAAGAAGTTTCTACATCATATCAAATGCTTCGGAAGATGGAAAATATGTTTGAAAGATTAACACTTGATAATCCTGAACCGTAGATCAGAAATCCTAACTTTCGTGGCCAACAACAACTGCAATTCAGAATCAAGCAAAGAGAGCAGTGAGCACAAGAACCGCCAGTACAACAGCAAGTGAAGACACCCTTACAGCATAATTTTGTTGGTCCAGAATCAGATGATGAAGACAATGTAATAGGAGAAGAAAATCGTTTATTTACACCTGATGATATGCCAAATTTTATCACCGAAGACGAAGAGTATGCAGAAAATTCAGCTATACAAAAAGATGAGGATTTCATATTGGAAAATGAGACCACTCTTGAAGAAGAATCTGATGAGTATCAGAGGGGATACATGAATGCCTTGATAGCCCAGCAATGAAAATATTCACTTAGAAACAGAGATGTGCCCGTTAATCCAATTCAAAATGGAAAGGAAGTTTCAGCACCAAAGAATGATTCACCGGTGGTACAGAAGAAGGGAAAAGAGATAGTTGATCCCACTACTAGAAAATCACCATCAGAAAATGAAAGTTCCAATCAGCCAATTGTACCAAAGGAGAAAACTGAGAAGAAGGATGTTCCAACTAAAGAGGTAGAGAAGATTTCAGTTTTTAACTTAGAAAATGAAATTTCTAAGTTGAAAGTATCCATTAATGAAGAACAACAGCTATAAGGGTCAGGTGTCTAAGATTTTGAATTTAGATCCATTGTCTGATATGGTGAATATGGAAGATGATCAACCTCAGTTGATTTTTGGTCCAGCATTGGATGGTGAGTCTCCAAATGGTGATGTGCCTCCTTTTTATATCAACCTTATATTGCATGATTTTTTGTTACATAATGCTATGTTTGATTCTGGAGCCCCTCATAATCTCATGTCGAGGGAAATGATGGAGAAATTGGGATTGGATATCACTAGAAAGTATCATGATCTTTACTCTTTTGATTCCAGTAGGGTAAGATGCATTGGGCTTATTAAATATTTGGTGGTCAGCTTGGATCAGATTCCTACTAAAAATGTTTTGATGGATGTGGTTGTGGCAGACATTCATCCAAGATTTGGCATGCTTCTTTCCGAATCTTGGGGAGCAAAACTAAAGGGAAAATTGCAAATTGATTTCTCCTATGCTACCATTCCTATGTTTGGTCAGATGAGGAAATTATATCCGGATCAAAAGATGAAGCATATGATCACCGGCAAGGAGAAACCAGTAAATCATCCAATCAATTATGTAAATACAGATTTAGAGTCGTTTTTTTTGTATTCAGATAGTTTAAATGATGTAAATAGACAATTAGTTGAAGTAGAAGACATTCTGGAAATGACCAAAAATTTCAGAGAGGTCTTACAGAAAGAGAGAGAAAAACATGAAAGTTCCGCTGAGCAATCAGCCTTCCGATAGCAGCAAAAAATTGATGAAAATAAAGCAAAAATAACAGAGCAAACAAAATTTCAGCACTTGGAAGAAGATGAAGATGGTTTATGGACTATGGATTTTGATGGCGCAGTAGGAAGTGATGGTGCTGGAATTGTCATTTGGGTACGCAGCCCTTTTTCTGCCCCAAACAAGGTACCGAGTAATGTAAGGGCTTGTTCTTATAAATTGGCTTTTGATTGTTGAAATAATGACGCTAAATATGAAGCTTTGATTACTGGTCTGAAAATTCTTAGAAAGTTCAATGCTAAGAGGATTGCGGTGTATGGCGACTCTGAGTTGGTTATCAAGCAAGTGAAGGGTGAATACCAAGCTAATCATCCTCGAATGCGGGCTTACCAAAATGCAGTTCTTGATATCTTGAAATTGTTTTTAGACTATAATTTGACTTCTGTCCCTCGTATTCAGAATGGTATTGCAGATGCACTTGCAAAGGCAGCAAGTAATTTGAAATTTCTGATGAACTCAAGTAACAAATTTTAAATCCATGTGAAGCATCATCCGACTGTCTCGGACAATCAAAGGTATTGGCAAGTATTTCAAGATGATGAAGAAATTGATGAATTTCTGCAAAATGAAGGAAAATTCAAGGACACTTCAATTGATGTGGAGCATGATGATGGTGGGGCTGATGTGCAAATAAATCAGATGGAAGTATTGCAGCTGAAGGATGATGTCATTCCTAAAGGTCTAATACCTTTAGAGGAGCTCTTCGATCAAGATGATGTAGCTCAAAAACCAACCTTGCGGCCAACCAAAAAGGGAGTTGAAGATGTGAACATTGGATCAGCTGAAAATCCAAAGATGGTGAAATTGTCCAAAGCATTGCCACCAGAGGTAAAATCAAAGTATATCAGTTTGTTTTCATCTTATGCTAACGTATTTTCTTGGGACTATTCAGATTTGAAGACATACGATAACAACATAATTCAGCACACCATTCCGATCAAGCCAAATCAAAATCCCTTCAGGCAGAAGTTGAGAAGAATAAATCCAAAGTTTCTTCCCTCAATTAAGAAGGAAGTGAATCGATTGTACAAGGTTGGTATCATTGTTCCTATAAGTTTTTCAGACTAGATTTCTAATTTGGTGCCCGTCCGCAAGAAAACAGGTGAGATTCGTTTGTGCATTGATTTTAGAAATCTGAATAATGTTTCTTTGAAAGATAATTATCCATTACCCAAAATGGATCACATACTTCAGCGAGTAGTTAGAGCATCTCGTATGTCGGTACTCGATGGTTATTCTGGTTATAACCAAATTCTGGTCCATGAGGCTGATAGAGACAAAACAGCGTTCACCACTCCATGGGGAACCTTCCATTATGCTAAAATGCCTTTCGGTTTGAAGAATGTTGGTGCAACCTTTCAGCGCGCAATGGATATGGAATTTGCAAATGAGAAGGATGTTTTTCTAGTTATGTATCTTGATGATTTGACAGTCTTTTCCAATTCTGATGAATAGCACCTTTACCATTTGAAAATTGTTTTTCAGCGGTGTAGAAAGTATGTTGTGTTGCTCAATCCGAAGAAGAGCTTGTTTTCCATGGATGAGGGAAAAATTCTTGGTCATATTATCTCAAAATATGGCATCCGTATTGACCCGACTCGAGTAGAAGCTATTCAGAAAATTGATCTTCCCCGAAACAAAAAAGAGATTCAATCCTTCAATGGTAAGATGAATTTCTTACGCCTCTTTGTGCCTAATCTTTTCGAACATCTAAGAGAGATTACAAACATGCTTAAGATATATAGCGTAGTGAAGTGGACTGAGGAGGATGTAAAGTCTTTCAATTTAGTGAAGTTGGCTCTTTCTTCAGCTCCAGTTTTGATTAGCCCGAATTATACTCAGGATTTTATTTTGTTTTCATTTGCCTCGGAGCATACTATTGTAGCAGTATTGATGCAGAAAAGAGATCAGCATGAAAAACCAATTTCTTTTTTCAGCCGAACTATAAGAGATGCAGCCTCAAAATACAACATCATTGAAAATCAAGCTCTTGCTTCAGTGAAAGCGTTGAAAGATTTCCGAGTATATATTCTTCATTCTCATATGCTTGCTTATGTTCCTAATTCTGTTGTTAAGGATGTATTAGTGCAAACAGATCCATAGGGGAGACAAGGCAAATGGATTGCTGCATTGTTGGAGTATGATGTGGAGATAAAGCCTACAAAGCTTATCAAAGGACAAGGGCTGGCTAAGCTAATGGCTGAATCAAATTTACATGCCTTGGACATCAATCTCATTGCGGCTATGTCTGAAGAAAATGAAGAAAGTTCGCTAATTCAGGTATCAGACATCTTTGTTCATTCTCCTTGGTATTCAGATATTGTATATGTGCTCCAAAACTTGTCACCACCACCAGGCATGTCTAAAAACAAAAGTAGAACTCTGAAATTGAAGGCTGCTAAATTTTGTATTTTGAACAATGCACTCTATTGGAAAGATCCTGGTGGTGTTTTGCTAAACTGTTTGGTGGAAGAAGAAGTGAAGCAGGTTATGGAAGATTTTCATAAGGGAGATTGTGGAGGTCACCTTTTTTGGAAAACAACGACCAACAAAATTTTGAGAGCGGGATATTATTGGCCGAATCTCTTTGCTGATGTGTATAAGATTATCAAAGGCTGTCATGAATGTCAGATTTTTGAAGGGAGGAAGAAATTGTAGCCTTTGTCGCTTATGCCCATTGAGATTAGTGCTCCTTTTCAGCAGTGGGGTTTGGATTTCATTGGCGAGATCCATCCTGCTTCTTCATCTCAGCACAAGTGGATCCTCACAGCGACAAATTATTTCACAAAATGGATTGAAGAAATTCCCACCAGGAAAGCTACGGATTCAGTAATAATTTCATTCCTTGACAATAACATTTTGTCTCGTTTTGGTTTCCCGAATAAGTTAATCACTGATAACGCAGTAGATTTCAAATCATAAATAATGGTTGAGTTTTGTAACAAGTACCACATCACCTTGGGACACTCAACCGCTTATCATCCACAAGGCAACGGATTGGTGGAGTCTTCGAACAAATCTTTGGTCAACATTATTAAAAAGTTACTGGAAATAAACAAGAAAAGTTTGCATAAGAAGTTAGTAAATGCACTTTGGGTAGACCGAGTGAGTCAGAAGAAATCCATAGGTATGTCCCCCTTTGATTTAGTATATGGAGTTCACACGGTATTTCCTACCTCTCTCGCAGTTCCAATGGTCAAACTTCTGCAGGAAGCTGGCAGTGAAGATGATCATATGCAAAGGAGAATAAATAAAATGATCCATCTGCAGCAAACCAGAGAAGAATTTTTCCAAAACACGTTGAAGCTGCAAGAGAGAATCAAGAAAATATATGACAGAAAAGAAAAAGTGGACAAATTTCAATTGGAAGAAGTGGTGCTAAAATGTGATACAAGAAACGAGGAAAAGGGTAAGCATGGTAAGTTCGAAAATCTTTGGAAAGGACCCTTTAAAATTGCTGCCTATCGGGGTCAAAATGCTTTTCTTCTGAAGGAGATGAACGAGGAAGATTGTCCAGGAGGGCCGATCAATGGTCGGCTGCTCAAGCGGTATCATTTCTGAAATGTTTTCTGTTCTTTTACATTGTCATTATACATACCGATTTATTTCACTTTCATTGCAAGTGTGTGCTGTGATATTTTCTTCAGTTTGGGGCCTGAGGTGAAGGATATAACTCTGAAGATTTTTTTCAGCTTTGGTTTGAGTTTTTCAAGTCAGGTCTTTCAGTCATTTTGGTTTAAAAATTGAGTCAGTTTGAGTCAAATTTTTAGTCAATAAAATGAGTCAAGAGTTTTGTGTTAATTTTTCGAGGTCATCGACTCCATAGCCCAATGGACGAAGGAACTTTCTATTCTCCTAGAAATCTTTAGTTCTTGGCACCCCCAAGGAGCTACCATCCCCATTTGAGCCAATGTTAGAGTCGGTATCTTCATCCCTCCATCAGAGATCAATTTTATCTTGTTGCATTTCATTTTAGGTGTCACATTCAGTTCAGTCAGTTGCATTCCATTAGGAGCATGGATCATCTGACCGAAGGGTCTTGATACTCATATCCCTCATGTCTTGTACCTGTTGGCCTAGTTCTGTTTATCAAAATCATTTACAGTCATGTTTGGTCTCCTGGTTGGTAAAGAGTCATTTTAGGGTTTTTAGGTTCATTAGGTCTAGGGTTTTATAAATTAGGTCTCAATATGCATAATAATGGCCAGTAGGCACATGAGGAAGCTTCAAATAAAGTTTCACTGTAAAAATTTCATCATCATAATGCTTGATAATGATTTTTCTTCAAAAATCTGTTTTGAAGAAAAATTGTCTATTTTATCCTTTTGTAACAAATGTAATTTAATTTTTTGAGTTCTTCAGTTGTAATAATGCTCCGTTCGTAGCCATGGTCGCCTTTGCCAAAATTCCATGCCATCCATCCCGCAAAACAGGCAAGAAATTCATCATTCAGTCCAAAAATAAAAAAACAAGCAAAACAAAGCTCTTTTGAAAAAGTGCCAAAGTTTTCAAACATTATAAAGTGGGTTTTTCAAATCAAAAATCAAAATCTTTGGCATAAAAGATATTTTTGTGTTTCAACAATCCATTTGCATACCAAAGACATCAATGAGCCAAGAGAAATCATGGAGGAGTGAAGAAATAGGTTTGGAGGCCGAACTGTGGTGAAATTGACTGGCGCGGCACACTGGGCAACTGTTGCGGTGAATAGACTGAGAAAGGCACATAGGGCGGCTCTTCTCTGTGCAAATTTGAACTGTTGCGACGCATTGAAGGGGCGCGACGCACTGGGCAGTGGTCGCGGCGCATTGAGCCGACACCCAAATTTTGTCATTGCCTCCAAAAAAATTCCAAATCACTGAGTCTATTTTGTCCAAGTAAGTACATGTGACTTTCTAGTTTCCATTTACAAAAGTTTGAAAATGGATTATGAGAATTTGAATGTCAAAACTTAAGCCCTATCATCTTGTTGAAAAATTTCTTCCTTAGGGTTTTGAAGTTGGTGTTTTAAAAATAATTTTGTGCCAAATACTCCATTCCCCACCTTGTTTATTCCTCCTTCTCATTTTTATCTTATCACTACAGTCCATTCCCCTATCTCCCTACATCCCTAAGCCATTCATACTCATCTCATTCCCATTATCCCTATCCCCATTTTCAAAATTTCCCCAAATTCCAAAAAATCAAGTGGCTGTCCCTTGTCCCTAAATTTGTCAATTACAAGTTTTCAAAAGGTATATTTCACTTGGTTAAAGTCCATGGTCCCCACTACCCTATTTCCCCACAGTCCCTCCCACACTACCATACACTTGGAAATTAAAACAAAAACACCCAAATTCTCATTTTCATCTCATACAAGCCAACATACACCTTGCATAGACCTTGAACACCATGGAGACAGACACTGATACATCATATGACCGAGATAGTGATTCCACCACTGAGCTACATGCACCTAGAAGGCCTCGTAAAGGTGGCAGACATGTGAGAGAGGAGCCCACCTCATTGACTGAATTGCAGGCTTGCTCACTTGCCATGGCATGTTTCCAACAAAAATCATGCTATTAGTTTTGTGAAATGATTGCTAGGATTCAATATCATCAGGAGTTGGCTCGTTTGTTTGTATTGCATTTACATGATGGTCAGGTCACCCTTGCTGGTGTAACTTTCACTTTGACACCGGAAACTATCTCTCAAGCAACCAGAATACCGAATGTGGGTGAATGGTGGAACAAAAGACAGCAGGTGGATAGAGTGCATTACGAACCATACATCAGGCCTAGTTTTGTGAGGCAACTCAGCAAGGTGTTCCCATTCCGGTTCCTAAATGAATCCTATGCGCCTATGATGAAACTCATTATCAGATATTTCAGTTTTGAGGGCCGATTTTCATGCCTCTATGCCTACCATATCAGGTTATTGATGCATTTCACAAGGTTGAGGATGATGAACATCCCTCAATTCATGTGCCAGAACATCGAGAGAATGACCACTCTTGTGCAGAAGAAAACTCCCGAGCAGCAGTACAACAATATTTATCACTATGCACTCATCAAGATCGTGGTTGTACGTCATCTTGGATTGCAGGGTATTTCATGGGAGGATTTAATTTCCCATGATTTCTTCACAGCTCCTTAGGTTCCTTCGGAGGTTGTTCATGATGCAAGTGAACCTTCAGATTAGTATAGAGGTCAGAAGATAGAGACTACTAGTGTGCTGACATATGTCACTTATCAGAGAGGCACTCGAGTATTATTTGCAGCAGGCCAGCGAGTACTATCTCCAACCTCGGCGGAAGGGGTCTTGTTTCCATCATCAGCAGCACAGGTAAAGGTACAGGACAAAGGTAAAAGGCCTATGCAGGATGAGGGCCCTTCATGAGGCCAAGACACAGGTTTCATACTGATTGATGAGGATTTGAGCACTCCAAGATCAAAGTTGAGAGAGAACATTCAGGAGAAGAAAGCTGAGATAGACACATTGAATGTCAAGTTGCAGAGAGCCCAATGGATCATAAACTACCTAGAGCAGTGAAAAAAACAGTTAGAAGATCAGCAAACAATCACGGAGTTGCAAAACATCCGTGAGAACCGGAAAGCTGCCCCAAGAAGCCAAATCGAGATGACATCCATTGAGCGGGAGATTGAAGCTATGTTGAAGCCTAGAAAATCTATGCTTCAAACATTGGGGAAAACCACCCGGTCGGGACCTTAGGACATCTCCTTTTTCCATTTGGTGTGGTGGCTCCGACTGGATTTAAAGGACCAGTTTCCTTATAGCTAAATGGGTTGGTGATGGGTTGATTTGGATGAGTGGAAATGGGACTAAATTTACTGAAATAAACTATCTAATTTAAAATAAATACTGATAAAGAAATTCTAAAACTAACCCAGGCAATCATATGTGAATACAACTTAAGATTGTTCCAATTCAACAATAACCATAAAAATGTATTATCATTTAACTTGAAATATGTAGAAATAAATAAAGATAACTCCGTTTAAGAAATTAAACAGAGTTATATTAACATATTGCATTCATCATTTTATACCATCTATATATACTTATGAAAGATAACATTTCAATTATACTCAGAAATGATATATAAAGAAACGTTGTGAAAACAAATATATATGAATGATAGCAAATTTTAAAGTGAATATCATAAGACAAAAGAAATCAACAGTGAACAGATAGAAATACCTTATTCATCTTGAAGGCTTTCAAATGAAATCTGATACTCTAATCCAGTAATTCTGATGCAAAATCAAATCCAAGGTACAGAAATGCAACACTTTAAAGATAATTCCGCATAAAATCACCAGATCTGATCCTTTTAAAAAATATATGAGCCAGTGGAGTACAGAAATGTAATCTCCAAGTCAA
The DNA here is from genome assembly GCA_034641835.2 of Pinus albicaulis. Classification (NCBI taxonomy): domain Eukaryota; kingdom Viridiplantae; phylum Streptophyta; class Pinopsida; order Pinales; family Pinaceae; genus Pinus; species Pinus albicaulis. The sequence goes on along the minus strand of CM076569.1, from coordinate 381,409,589 downwards.
AAATATTAAAATCCAGGACCCCTCTCTAAATGAATGAGAAGGGTTTAAATACTACTTAGCTGAATCTAAAAATAGTCTATTACAAAAATTAAGGATTCGGTTTAATGACCGTCCTTTTCCTAGGCTAAAATACAGTAAAATTAAAACTAAATCTAAAAATTAAGACTACTAACTAACTACTTATGAACTTGATCTTTAAACTTGCAGGCATCTAGCATAGTTTTTAGAAGATGTGGTTGACCGACTTCAAAATTCAACTGTCCTGAAAAGACATAGTCGGCAAGTGTGGGCGCAATCTTCTCAGTAGAATTGATGATACAATTAAGCGCATTGTGCTGACTGTGTGGCTTTACTAAGTATGTCCAGTAAGAGTCCCAGTTTAATCTTGTCAGCCCTTGGATTGATTTCGCTCTTTCTTCTGCCTTTTGCCTCCATTCTGTTTGTAGTTGATGTGCCTGTGGGAGATATCCCGGAACAGTTTCTGAGATCAAATTAGCTTTGTGAAAATTATCATTTACACAATCAGTAAGACTGTTTGCCACTGTAGCCGCCTCCTCTGCTGCCTTCTCTGCCCTTCTGATTTGTGGATCCCAGTTATTGAAAAGTATTTCTTTATGATTTTCATTAATAATGGGTGCACCAGCTTTTCTGCCTTCTTCTATTTTTTTCCATACTAAATAATCATTGATCTTTTCATTAATCAAATTATAATCATTTCATAAATCTACGACATGATTTGTGATTTTATGACTCTCTTGGCAAAAAGAATTCCATTGCAAGATTTTTTGGCATAAAACTTCCTCTTGTTGCAGTAGTTGATTGTTTAAAGAGATAGTTTCTGAAATAAATTCTGGAAGCTTAGGATCATCTTTGTGCTGGTCTTGGATAATCTGTATTTTCTTTTCTTTATCAGCCAAGCTTCTTTGATGTCCTATTTGCATTTCTTGAAGTTGTTGTTGTATCTCTTCAAGTTTCAATTGTGCTTCATTATTGGCCTGTACCTGTTGCAATTGTTGTTGTAGAACTTTTATCTGTTCTTCTTTTTCATTCAACAAGAGTTTTATCTCAAATGCTTTGTCAATTGTTGCAGAAGCATAAGCCCCTGTCATTTGAGATAATTTAGCGAGATTATCAGTAGGTTCTGTGGCAGGATCTTTCCACAAAACATCTAGTTGTTCTGCTTCAGTAGCAATTGCACTTTCTAAATTTCTCTTTTTTCTCTGTTTCTTCACTATTGCTTTGTATTTTGGGCTGTAGAATACATCTAGAGGAGGAATGTCCTCCACATTAAGTACAATTTCAGAGGAGGGTGTGATTGGTATGTGCTCTGTCACTGTGACTGTGCTTCTTGTTCCCGTGTTCAAAACTTTGGTTGTCTGGACAGGGGTCTGTACATTCTGTCCTTCTATATTAATCAATTGGTTAAAACTTTCCCATTCTTTGTCTAACTCAATGGTGACTGGCTGTTGCTGTACATTGGTAGGAGGAGGATTTGTCTGTTGAGAAGTCAAAATTTGCTGTTGAGGAAGTTCTTTCGATTGCGCAGAATCTTTCACTGATTCTTCAATTTTATCTTCCTTTTCATTAGACTTATTGGAATGTTCAGAAGTCTCTCTGTCATATTTTGACTTAGATTTATCTGTACTCGAATTGCCGTTAAGACTAACACTAGGAGTTTGCTCCCTTGCGGGTTCCAAGCGTAGATATTCCAAAGTAATAGCAGTTAGTCTACTCTCTCTGTAAAGTTTGAATTCCTAGAATTCCTCTGGAGATAACTGCATTTGAGCTGAACTCAAAACTTCTTTAAATGAACTTCTTGTTTGGAACATATCATCAAAAAGATCCTGTTCCCCGAAAAATTCTCTTACTCTAATTGCATTGCTAAAATTCTTAACAATATTATTTGGGTCAAATAACCTTCTTGAAAATTTGAACAAATGTAAGCATGTAATGTTGCTTACTTCTTTGAATGCGTGACCAACATCAAACAGTGAAAATGTTCCACAGTTTATGGGAAATTGTGGCCAAATTCCTTTCATCTTCTCTTTTAAGTCTTTCGTTAAACCTCCTTGGCCACAGGTCTGATAAGCAATCTCTCGAGCAACAAGTCTATCTGGAATATATAGGGGTAAAACATGGGGGGAAGAAGAGCTTCCAAAAACCCTAACATAAGTGAACAATTCTTCTCCGAACCATCTCGCGACGGGGAGAATGTCGACCTCTGTTTCAAGAGATAACCTTAGGGCATCCTTATTGTACAATGTTCTCTACAATGGCAGCATTATACCATGAAAAATTTGGTAAAAATGGGGGACAAAATTAGACTCCCATAGTTCCTTATGGTACACATGAATAGGCAAAGGATCGTGGATAGTCCATTTCCAACCCATCACAGGGAATTTAGAGACAAAACAGATAGCATCCATGACATAAGCAGATAAATAAAAAGGCGGATAAATCCGCTAAGAAACATTTCGTTTGGACCAATAGTGAAAAATAGCAGTGGTCAAATTATCAGATAATATTTTGGCCCAGTCTACAATTGTAGAATTAACGGCATCATTCAACAAAGGGAGCCATTCAGGCAAGATCATATTTATGTCAGGCTTTTCAAAAAGCCTGCATAACATTGCAGCAGCAAAACAATAAGGAGAGGTAAGTGAACCAGTACTGTACATACCATGTTTGTTTTTCTTCAACGGTTCATCTCTTTTGGTCCACTCCTGTGTGCATTTTGACAAATTTGCATGTTCTCTGGCAAAATCTTCCATGAATTGCAAGTCGCCTGAGGTTTCGGCAACTTATACATCAGCCTCAAATCTTCCGTGGTGAATGAACTGATTAGCTCTTGAGATGGAGTTCTAAATTTCCTGTCTGAAATATCAGTGCTGTCCAACACCCATTTCACCATGTCTGTATATGGGACAATCCTTGGCCTTGCCGCTATCCTATGCAGAAATGAACAAGCCAATTCTTTAAGGGTTGCCTCAGATGTATTACTAGAACTTGCTGTAGCTGCAACTTTCATCACCACATGATTTTCTTCTTCCAGCAAATTATACATTCCTTCCCATGTAGTTATGCCGGCATCCTTATTGCAAGTGGTGTCTGCATATAGTGAAGCCATTTCTCTGTTTTCAGAATTCGATCTCTTCTCTTTCTTACCCATAGTGTTCTTTGAAAGCTTTGTATAGATGTTTTCTCCTTCGTGCCTGCGTTTTACGAGTTAAATGAGAGTAATGGCATAAGAAATGTGATGAGATAGTTTTAAATGCAAAGGCGGATGAAATATATTATTATAACGTGAAACGACTTTCAATCAAAACAAAATCTCATTTTCCATTAATTGACAATCCATTCATTTTATCCAATCATTAAAGCGCATAACAGATATTGATATATGGGAAGATTTTCTCTGAACAACGCGCTTTTATGAATCTGCGACATTGCAATCCGCGCAATATCGCAATATCGCAATATCGCAAAACGTAACCATCGCAATTTTGCAAATAGCACAAAAGTGAAAATTGCGAAATAGCGCAAAAGCGCACATCGCAAATATCACAAAAGCGCATATCGCAGATATCGCAAAAGCGCAAAATTATAAATAGCGCAAACAGTATTCGTTTAACATTTATGTTTTCTGCGCTATGCGATCTGCGACCAATATGTTATTTTATAGGCCTTTTGGGATCGCATTATCGCAAAATCGCAAAATCGCATTTTAGTTTTACAAAAGATATCTACCATTTTGCGATGGATGCACTATTTTGTTTAAAGAACAATTTTATTGTAATCTATCATAAAATTAAGTATTTCTTCAGGTTCTTTCTAAGGGATTTCCCTAAGTTTATGATAGAAAGTTTTATTTGAAAAGGAAAACAAAATCTAATTGATTTTTTTGGATTTTTTAACTAAGGGTCTCCATTTATTTAGTATTATTACTAATATTAAATAAAAAGGGAGGTTGTTGCTGGTCACAACAATTGGCGATTCACTGAAAGAAACAATTATCTCTGAAAAAATAAAATGAACACTATATCTTTAGTAAGTAAAGATTTTTAAAGATAATGAAAACTATCTTAAGATAATTCAAATAAAATGTAACTATCAAAAAGAAATAAAAATCATTCACAATTTCTTTCTAGTTCCTTAAGAACAAAAACATTTTTGGGTTATCTCAAGCTTTGATTGGTGTTAATAATGAAGTAAGTGGATTTCTTCAAGTTTTGGTTTTATAATATACTCTATTGCCATAGGTATTGCCTCTACTGCCAGCAAACGTTCATAGTCTCGACAGGGTTACCTTTAAACCATTAACTATTCATTGTCCCATCCAACTAAAATTATGACTTTTTAAAATATAAATTCATAAGACCTATTATCTCATTTTTTTTGTCTTTTACTTATTTTTTATTTTTTTAAGAGCCATTGTTCTGGTTTGGTAGCCATTTAATAACAATGCCATTCACTAGTTGTAATTAAACTGAACAAGCTGGCTCGTGATGAGACCCCTTGTTTTATATTAATAAGCCATTACCCTGTTTTGATATGCAGTATTGGTAATGTCAGTTTCATTACTTCTTATGAACATGGTAAGTCGGCTCATAATGAGACCTCTTATCTCTTAAATTTTCATATAATTTCTTATAATTACAGTCTAAAAAATCACAACTTAAATGGATGGGGTGAAATAGTTTTATCCTTAGGAATCAATGGATGACAATTTTCAAAGTTTCTTGAGTACCAAGACTTTGAAAAATCTTTACTTTTATAGATAACCTTTCTCTGCTCAATAAACTTATAATGATTTACATTCTTCTCAAGCTTTCAAAAGATCATGTAAATGATTGGAATAATCTTTCAAATTTTAACATCTTATTTTAAACTATCTAAAAACTGTGATCATCTTTTTAAAAATTATTATTTACACAAAATAAATATTTATAATATTTTTCCTAAGAAATTTTCCTAAATAGTAAACAGTCAATTATAGACTTATTAACAACCTTTATTTGCAAAAACAATCAAAAACACTGCAGAAAGGAATATGTACAGTTTAAGAAGGGGTTACCTCCTTATGAAAATAATTTCTTCAAGATAAGCCCATTTACAGGAAGAGATTCTCTCTTACCTGTTAGATCTTGGAGTATGAATGTATTTGAGCCTATCTTTTCAGTGATCTGAAATGGTCCAAGCCACATTTTCTGAAACTTGGTATGCTTACCTTTTTCTTCATGTGCTTTATCCCATTTCAGAACAAGATCACCAATTGACAAAATTTTTGAGCCGGTAGAACTTGCATCAAAAGAAGATTTTACAAGTTGTTGATGTTTTTCATGAATAATTTTTGCTTTATCTCTATCTTCTTCTAGTTTGAGGATTTGATCATATCTCAATTGAATGGATGAAGAAGAATTTTCTTCAATAAATTGCACTAAGGCTAATGATGGAAGAGCTAAATTTGATGGTATCACAGCTTCTTTTCCATAAACTAAATTGAAAGGTGATGTTCCTATTGAAGCTTTTTCAGTAATACGATCAACCCATAGTGCAAAGATTAAAGACTTGTGCCAATTCTTTTGATTTTGATAAGATTTTTGTTAGTGGATTCAGCCAAACCATTACCTTGTGGATAATAATTTGCTGAATATTTCAGTTTAAAACCTCTTTTGACTGCAAATTCTATTAAACTATTTCCGGAAAAGTAAGATGCATTATCAAAGATAAGAGATTTAGGTACACCAAACCTGGTTATGATGAATTGATCCATGAAATCAATAATTGCATCAAAATTGGCTACCTTCAAAGGGATTTCTTCTACCCATTTTGTAAAATAATCAGTTGCAGTAAGGATGTCCTTGTGCTGTTTGGAAGAATGAGGTACTATCTCACCAATAATGTCAAGCCCCCATTATTTGAATGGTTGCTCAATACTCACTGGTTGCAAAGGAAAAGCTGGTTTCCTTTGTCTTCCACTTGCAGTTTGGAAAATTCTGCACTTCTTTACGTAGTCATGCATATCTTTAAAAAGGGTAGGCCAGTAATAACCAACACGAATTATTTTGTGAGCCGTGGTATCACCTCCAAAATGACCTCCTGCTGGTCCATCATGCAATTCCTGCAAAACCTTTTCGGCTTCAGTCTTTTCAAGACATCTTAATAAAATTGAATCATAATTGTTTTTGAATAACACATTATCAATGATCTCATATTTAATAGCCTTTAACCTTAAAGCACGTTTTCTCTTATAGCTGAGATTAGAAGGAGCATACCCATTTTTCAAGTAATAGATGAGATCAGCATACTGAGATTCAGAATCTATAACACTTATCTGACTTACTTGAATATCTTGATTTGAATCTTGATTTTCTGGTATGTTATGAGCTCCTGCCAATAATCTGCAAAAACCTTGTCCTCTAACAATCTTAGCAGGTTTAATATCAATATCATATTCTTGAAAGGCTGTTACCCAGTTAGCTCTCTTTTCTCCTACTTCTTTTTGAATTAATAATTGCCTCACTGCAGAGAATGGGACAATGATTTTGGTATGTGTTTTCAAGAGAAAAGGTCTAAAATGTTTGATTGATTTAAACACAAAGGCTTGTTTTTCAACATCGGAATAATTAAGCTCAGCTCCTTGTAGATTTGAGCTAAAGAAAGAAATTGGTGCTTCGATTTTCTGATCATTGAGCTGTGTTAAAATAGCTGCATAGGATGTTTCGGTGGCCAAAGTATACAAAATAAAATCTTTAGAAAAATCTGGGGTATTCAATGCTGGTGCATTAATAATCACTTGTTTGATTGCCACAAAGGCTTCTTTCTCTTTATGCCCCCATTTGAATACTGAATTCTTCTTGATCCTATTTTGCATAGGTAAAACAATTAAAGAAAAATTAGGAATGAATCTTTTTACAAAATTGATCTGTCCAAGAAATGATTGCATGGATTTTTTGTTATGAGGTAAAGAAATATCAGAAATTTCTTTCACTTTATCTGGATCAATATATATACCATCTTTTGACACAACAAATCCTAAGAGTTTTCCTTCATCCAAAGAAAAGAAAGATTTCTTTGGATTTAAGGAAATACCAAACCTTCTACATCTTTCAAATATTTGCTTTAGATCATGTAGATGATTGGCTCTCTTTTTTGAAAATAATTTTATGTCATCAAGATAAACAACAACAGATTTATTGATCAGACCTTTAAATTCTATGTCCATAGCTCTTTGGAAAGTTGCTCCTGCATTTATTAGACCAAAAGGCATTTTCTGATAAGCATAAGTTCCCCATTTTGTTCTGAAAGTTGTTTTCAATCTGTCATCTGGATGAACTAAAACTTGATTATAGCCCGAAAATCCATCAAGAAAGGACATAAGTTCAGAACTAGCTACCTTTTGAAGTATCTGTTCCATGGTTGGCAATGGGAAATTGTCTTTTAAACATGCCTTGTTTAAATTTCTAAAATCAATACAGATTCTTATATCTCCATTCTTCTTCCTTACAGGTACCATATTGGAAACCCAATTAGAGTGCCTTACAGGAAAAATGATCTTGGCTTTTAAGAGTTTATTAAGTTCTGATTTGATTTGTCCTTCGAGATTTGGATGAACCTTCCTTAACTTTTGTTGAACAGGTTTGATATCAAGCAACATTGGAATTGTGTGTTGAATAACCGAAGTATCATACATTTTTAAATCATCATAATTCCAAGAAAAAACGTTTTTATATTTTTTCAAGAGTTTAATGAAAGCATTCCTTTCCTCTGGTGTTAAATTGAGTCCTAAATTAACGTTTTGAGGTTTAGAGCGAGACCCAAGATTTACTAATTCAAACTTCAAAGTGGAACTTTGAAGTTTAGCATTAGTGACTTTCTTGAATCTGTCTTTAATATCATATAAGTCCTCTAATTTAACAACAGATTTCGGAATGGGATTTTCATTACCTTTTGAGGCAATTTGAAAATCATGATCATCTTCGTCAATAATTTGTTCATCATATGATTTCTCTGAAGTCATGAAATTTAAAATATCTTGATCATGGTAGAATACTCTCCAATTTGTAACATTATCTGGGACAGATGGACAAAAAATCAATTCTACAGAAAACCTATCAGGACTGCAATATTTAGCAGGCAGGAGTTTAGATGCAACATTAGCTAACAAGTCAGTTGATGTATTTTGATTCCTAGGAATAAGAGAAATATTGAATGCTAAAAAATGAGTGGTGAGATCTTGTACTAGGGTTTGATAGTGTTTAAGATGTCCTGAAAGGAAATGAATAGTATTCCTAACTTTTTTTATGACAATTTCGGAATCACCAAAGACTTTCAAGTATTTAACATCTAGCCCTATAGCTTTATAAAGTCCTTGAATCAAGGCTTCATATTCTGCGGTATTGTTTGTACACTCAAATTCTAACCTACATGATAGCATGGTTTTTTCTCCATCTGGATCAATTAAGATGCATCCAGCTCCAGCTCCATCATTAGACTTTGATCCATCAAAATATAACGACCAAAATAAAGATTTATCTATTGGCTTATCTACAATTACATCAGAAATATTTACAATTCTAGAAGAATCATATTGTGAAAAAATTTCTATTTGAGAAACAAAAGTATTTACAGAAAAAAGTGATTGAGGTGCTTGGAAGTTTCCAAGAAATGACTCGACAGAATAACCTCCAAGAATATTGTTGTTGAATGCCACAGGCTCATTAGGTTGTTCAAATTCAGTGACAGTGTGCGTCATATGTTTTTCTCGTTCAACTTTGATTTTATTTGGTTTCCCTTTGTAGGGATGCCACATATGTGAATAATCAGTTGAGATATAACCATTAAGTTTTGCAGACCAGTCCCTGCTTAAGATTAATCCATAGAATTCAGGAATATCAACAATCAAAATATCAATTCTTTGGACAATCCTAGGATCAGAAGCTAATCTGACAGTAACTGAATTGATTTCTCCTACAACTTGAACTTTAGAGCGATCCAATTGAACAATATGAACTGCTGATTTCTGTGGTTCGATATTCAATTTGGCACAGACAGAAGTAGGCATTATATTGGAGGAGGCTCTAGAATCAATCAAACAATTGTGAATATTTTTATTGTACATCTCATAAGTCAAAAGAAAATGAGGAATCTGAGAATTTGAATTTTCTCCAATCAACACGGTATCAGTAGCATCTACCTTATCTGGTGGCTTACCAGCTCCCCTAGCTACTTTTGCAGCTACACCACTTGGTAAAGGAGCAATTGGTGTAGCGTTTAATTCTTTTAATAGCAACTTCTGCTGGTGTTTTAGTTTGCTGAGTTCATGTAAGGAAATGTTTGCTTTAATCTTTTTCATGTCTTCAACAATGTTATACTCCATAGGATCTGACACCACTAAAGTATTTTTTGTCGATGTGGGAGGATTAGAAGAGGATGGCTGATTCTGAGTAGGTAACGAAGAAGTTTTCTTTACAGGGGTTTTGTCTTTGGTAGTTGGAGTTGTAATTTTCTTTTTAGGAGTTGTTTGTACAGGCTCCGATGTATATTTACTCCTAGTACTTGCAGGCATAGCTTCTTGTTCTACCTCACTATCAGAATTAGGGAGAATAAAATCCCACATTCCATGCTATTCAGCTATTTCTTCATTCTCATCTTCCTCATCTGATACTAAAGATGTATCTTCTTCTTCTTCCTCTTCTTCTGATTCTGCATTAGAGATTGCATTAGGAGGTTTAGATTCAACTTGGTTTCTTCTGAAATTTCGGAATGGTATTTTGGTAGAAGTTTCAGCTACTTGTTTTTTAATTTCAACCATTTCATTTGACATGGTTTTAAGAACTTACTGTAAACCTTCCATGTCGTATGGATCTTTGGCTTTTTTCTTTGAATCATATTTGAAGATGACTCTCTCTGATTTTCTTTCCTCAATAGCATTTTTCTTTTCTAGAGAAATAATTCGTTTCTCTACTGCAATAGCCTCTTTCATATTCTCAGCTAATGTAGGCTTTGCAGCTCTTTCTACAAAAAATGCTATGTTTGAGGGTAAGGCAGTTATGTACCATTCACTTCTGACTTGTTCACTAGGCCTTGAATCTGTGTGGATTTTGTTCAAGAGTTTGTTGAATCTAGCGTTGAAATCTTTAATGGGTTCCTTGGGTTCTGCTTTCAAATTTGAGAGATCGTTGATTAAAGTAGCTATTGATCTGTCATCTCCAAATTTGGTTAAAAAATGATCTGCAAAAATGGCCCAACTTGTTATGGATCCTGAAGGTAATGAAAAGTACCAGGATCCTGCTGCCCCTTGAAGAGTATAAGGGAATAATCTGACTACAACATCTTCATGTACGACTCCATTCAAATTTACATCCAGCATAAAATTATTGACGTGTTCTTCAGCTTGAATGTTAAGATCTGGACTAAAATTTGGAAGCCATTTTCCAGGATTGTCAAGTAAATCATGTAAAGGTGCAGGCATGTTGACAGCCCCTGGAGTAGCCCATGGTCTAGCCATTATTGGAACAACTATTGAAGGAGTAGTAGAGGCTGGTGGTGTTTGAATAGAAGTTGTTGGAATAGATGATGTTGAGATTGATGATGATTGAAGAGATGATGTGGAAACAATTGTACTTTGTTGAGTTGTGATTTCGGAAATAGGTAATTGAATATTAGATGAATAACCTATATCACTTACTGATTCCGATTGAGTTTTTCTTGTCTTGACTCTACTAGGTAAAGGGAATTCTTTCGGAGAAATACCAAGTTTTTCACTTTGAAGCCTAGTAAGAGGTTTTGAAGAAACAAATTTTGAAGTTACACTACCTTCAGATATTTCAGACTCATCAAGGGATAATGAGAATCCTTTTAATTTATGAATTAGATCTTGAACTTCAGGAGACTCAGGAGTTTGATTGTCTGATTTTTTTGAGATTTTGGTAGTGGGTGTCTGAATATTCTTCTCAATTTCTTCTATAGGATTTTGTATTTCAGAAGAAATTAAAGAAGTTCATGACGGTGTTTTGCTCTCAGAATGGCTTGTATGTAAAGATTTACTTGCCATTCATAGCTCATGACCTCCTTCTAGCGCCAAAAATGTTGAAGCCTAGAAAATCTCTTCTTCAAACATTGGGGAAAACCACACAGTCGGGACCTTAGGACAGCTCCTTTTCCGTTTGGTGTGGTGGCTCCAACTGGATTTAAAGGACCAGTTTCCTTATAACTAAATGGGTTGGTGATAGGTTGATTTGGATGAGTGGAAATGGGACTAAATTTACTGAAATAAACTATCTAATTTAAACTAAACACTGATAAAGAAATTCAAAAACTAACCCAGGCAATCATATGTGAATACAACTTAAGATTGTTCCAATTCAACAATAACCATAAAAATGTATTATCATTTAAATTGAAATGTGCAGAAATAAATAAAGATAACTCTGTTTAAGAAATTAAACAGAGTTATATTAACATATTGCATTCATCATTGTATACCATCTATATATACTTATGAAAGATAACATTTCAATTGTACTTAGAAATGATATATAAATAAACATTGTGAAAACAAATATATATGAATGATAAAATTTTTTAAAGTGAATATTACAAGACAAAAGAAATCAATAGTGAACAGATAGAAATACCTTATTCATCTTGAAGGCTTTCAAATGAAATCTGATACTCTAATCCAGTAATTCTGATGCAAAATCAAATCCAAGGTACAAAAATGCAACACTTTAAAGATAATTCCACATAAAATCACCAGATGTGATCCTTTTAAAAAATATATGAGCTAGTGGAGTACAGAAATGTAATCTCCAAGTAAAAAATATTAAAATCCAGGACCCTTCTCTAAATGCATGAGAAGGGTTTAAATACTACTTAGATAAATCTAAAAATAGTCTATTACAAAAATTAAGGATTCGGTTTAATGACCGTCCTTTTCCTAGGCTAAAATACAGTAAAATTAAAACTAAATCTAAAAATAAAGACTATTAACTAACTACTTATGAACTTGATCTTTAAACTTGCAGGCATCTACCATAGTTTTGAGAAGATGTGGTTGACCGACGTCAGAATTCAACTGTCCTGAAAAGACAGAGTCGGCAAGTGTGGGCGCAATCTTCTAAGTAGAATTGATGATACAATTAAGCGCACTGTGCTGACTGTGTGGCTTTACTAAGTATGTCCAGTAAGAGTCCCAGTTTAATCTTGTCAGCCCTTCGATTGATTTCGCTCTTTCTTCTGCCTTTTGTCTCCATTCTGTTTGTAGTTGATGTGCCTGTGGGAGATATCCCAGAACAGTTTCTGAGATCAAATTAGCTTTGTGCAGATTATCATTTACACAATCGGTAAGACTGTTTGCCGCTATAGCCGCCTCCTCTGCTGCCTTCTTTGCCCTTCTGATTTGTGCATCCCAGTTATTGAAAAGTATTTCTTTATGATTTTCATTAATAATGGGTGCACCAGCTTTTCTGCCTTCTTCTCTTTTTTGCCATACAAAATAATCATTGATCTTTTCAATAATCAAATCATAATCATTTCGTAAATCTATGACATGATTTGTGATTTTATCACTCTCTTGGCAAAAATAATTCCATTGCAAGATTTTTTGGCATAAAACTTCCTCTTGTTGCAGTAGTTGATTGTTTAAAGAGATAGTTTCTGAAATAAATTCTGGAAGTTTAGGATCATCTTTATGCTGATCTTGGATAATCTGTATTTTATTTTCTTTATTAGCCAAGCTTTTTTGATGTCCTATTTGCATTTCTTGAAGTTGTTGTTGTAACTCTTCAAGATTCAATTGTGCTTCATTATTGGCCTGTACCTGTTGCAATTGCTGTTGTAGAACTTTTATCTGTTCTTCTCTTTCATTCAACAAGAGTTGTATCTCAAATGCCTTGTCAATTGTTGCAGAAGCATAAGCCCCTGTCATTTGAGATAACTTAGCAAGATTATCAGTAGGTTCTGTGGCAAGATCTTTCCACAAAACATCTAGTTGTTCTACTTCAGTAGCAATTGCACCTTCTAACTTTCTCTTTTTTCTCTGTTTCTTCACTACTGCTTTGTATTTTGGGCTGTAGAATACATCTAAAGGAGGAATGTCCTCTACATTAAGTAAAATTTCAAAAGAGGGTGTGATTGGTATGTGCTCAGTCACTGTGACTGTGTTGCTTGTTCCTGTGCTCAAAAATTTGGTTGTCTGGACAGGGGTCTGTACATTTTGTCCTTCTACATTAATCAATTGGTTAAAACTTTCCCATTATTTGTCTAACTCAATGGTTACTGGCTGTTGCTGTACATTGGTTGGAGGAGGATTTGTCTGTTGAGAAGTCAACATTTGTTGTTGAGGAAGTTCTTTTGATTGCGCAGAATCTTTCACTGATTCTTCAATTTTATCTTCCTTTTCATTAGACTTATTGGAATGTTCAGAAGTCTCTCTGTCATATTTTGACTTAGATTTATCTTTACTTGAACTGTCGTTAAGACTAACACTAGGAGTTTTCTCCCTTGCGGGTTCCAAGCGTAGATTTTCCAAAGGAATAGCAGTTAGTCTACTCTCTCTGTAAAGTTTGAATTCCTGGAATTCCTCTGGAGATAACTGCATTTGAGCTGAACTCAAAACTTCTTTAAATGAACTTCTTGTTTGGAACATATCATCAAAAAGATCCTGTTCCCCGGAAAATTCTCTTACTCTGATTGCATTGCTAAAATTCTTAACAATATTATTTGGGTCAAATAACCTTCTTGAAAATTTGAACAATTGTAAGCATGTAATGTTGCTTACTTCTTTGAATACGTGACCAACATCAAACAGTGAAAATGTTCCACAGTTTACGGGAAATTGTGGCCAAATGCCTTTCTTCTTCTCTTTTAAGTCTTTCGTTAAACCTCCTTGGCCATAGGTCTGATAAGCAATCTCTCGAGCAACAAGTCTATTTGGAATATATAGGGGTAAAACATGGGGGGAAGAAGAGCTTCCAAAAACCCTAACATAAGTGAACAATTCTTCTCTGAACCATCTCGCGACGAGGAGAATGTCGACCTCTGTTTCTGGAGATAACCTTGGGGCATCCTTATTGTACAATGTTATGTACAATGGCAGCATTATACCATGAAAAATTTGGTAAAAATGGGGGACAAACTTAGACTCCCATAGTTCCTTATGGTACACATGAATAGGCAAAGGATCGTGGATAGTCCATTGCCAACCCATCACAGGGAATTTAGAGACAAAACAGATAGCATCCATGACATAAGTAGATAAATAAAAAGGCGGATAAATCCGCTGAGAAACATTTCGTTTGGACTGGCAGTGAAAAATAGCAGTGGTCAAATTATCAGATAAGATTTTGGCCCAGTCTACAATTGTAGAATTAACGGCAGCATTCAACAAAGGGAGCCATTTAGGAAAGATCATATTTATGTCAGGCTTTCCAAAAATCCTACATAACATTGCAGCAACAAAACAATAAGGAGAGGTAAGTGAACCAGTACTGTACATACCGTGTTTGTTTTTCTTCAATGGTTCATCTCTTTTGGTCCACTCCTGTGTGCATTCTGACAAATTCGCATGTTCTATGGAAAAATCTTCCATGAATTGCTTATTATAAGTTGCCTGAGGTTTCGGAAACTTATACATCAACCTCAAATCTTCCGTGGTGAATGACCCAATTAGCTCTTGAGATGGAGTTCTAAATTTCTTGTATGAAATATCAGTGCTGTCCAGCACCCATTTCACCATGTCCATATACGGGAGAATCCTTGGCCTTGCCACTATCCCATGCAGAAATGAACAAGCCAGTTCTTTGAGGGTTGCCTCAGATGTATTACTAGAACCTGCTGTAGCCGCAACTTTCATCACCACAGGATTTTCTTCTTCCAGCAAATTATACATTCCTTCCCATGTAGTTATGCTGACATCCTTATTGCAAGCGGTGTCTGCATATAGTGAAGCCATTTCTCTGTTTTTAGAATTAGAGCTCTTCTCTTTCTTACCCATAGTGTTTTGTGAAAGCTTTGTATAGACGTTTGCTCCTTCATGCTTGCGTTTTACGAGTTAAATGAGAGTAATGGCATAAGAAAGGCGATGAGATAGTTTTAAATGCAAAGGCAGTTGAAATATATTATTATAACGTGAAATGAATTTCAATCAAAACAAAATCTCATTTTCCATTAATTGACAATCCATTCATTTAATCCAATCATTAAAGCACATAACAGATATTGATATATGGGAAGATTTTCTCTGAACAACGCGCCTTTATGAATCTGCGACATTGTGATCTACGCAATATCGCAATATCGCAATATCGCAAAACGTAACCATCGCAATTTTGCAAATAGCGCAAAAGCGCAAATTGTGAAATAGCGCAAAAGCGCACATCGCAAATATCGCAAAAGCGCATATCGCAGATATCGCAAAAGCACAAAATTATAAATAGCGCAAACAGTATTCGTTTAACATTTCTGTTTTCTGTGCTATGCGATCTGCGACCAATATGTTATTGTATAGGCTTTTTGGGATCACATTATCGCAAAATCGCAAAATCGCATTTTAGTTTTACAAAAGATATCTACCATTTTGCGATGGATGCGCTATTTTGTTTAAAGAACAATTTTATTGTAATCTATCATAAACTTAAGTATTTCTTAAGGTTCTTTCTAAGGTATTTCCCTAAGTTTATGATAGAAAGTTTTATTTGAAAAGGAAAACAAAATCTAATTGATTTTTTTGGATTTTTTAACTAAGGGTCCCCATTTATTTAGTATTATTACTAATATTAAATAAAAGGGGGGTTGTTGTTGGTCACAACAGGCTGATACAGAGACTTGGCTTGAGAGGGTAAATATTCATCTTGAGAAGCTGTTGGAGAAGGAAAAAAATGAAAATAACATGCTAAGGCACATGAAGAACCATTATTGGGCGCGAAATCATGTTTGCAAGGCCCGAATCAAGATCCTGAAGGCAAAGTTAAAGAGAGCATTAAAGCGTCGCAAAAGCCATGATAGACTCCAAATTTTGGCTGAAGCTTCTTTGGCCTATCATAGTGCTTGATGGTGGACATTCACCCCAAATTTCAAGAAATTTGGGAAACTTTTTGTCAATTTTGAACTTTTTGGCCTTAACACAGATTTTTCTGCCTGACGCGTAGCGCCACTTGGCGCGCGCTTATAATTGGCATCTCTTCTAGAGGAAAAATTTTCATTTATAGATTTTTCATTAAAATTTATGCATACCTACCCATTACCTAAGTATTTTTACAAGTTTTGGGTTGCCTCAATGGTCAAAAACACCTTAAAAATTTCCTTTTTGCCACTTTTTGGACACATAGGAAGCAGTGTTGGGAGATTTAATTTTTGGAGGGGAAAATGGCAACCAAATTCCGAAATTTCACTTGGGTTGGAAATTAGACAGGTAGATATTTCCAACGAGCTATCCTGTTCCCAATTTGGACTTTGGGAAGGCCTTCAAAATCAGCCTCAAAGTGGCACAACGCATAGAGATTTCAGGCGTGGCGCATTGGGAAATTTGGCTTAATTTTCACTCAGTAGTTCAGATTTTCACCTAGTTTTGGCCAGTTTGACTTTTTTACCTCCAAATGTGAAACTCCTGATGTAACATGCTGTAATTTCATGACTTTTATGTAATTTTGGCACATTTTTGCTCATCCAGGTAGATTCATTCACCAAAAAGTGAAATGTAACTGAATGAATCAGTTTCCTATCTTATAGAGGCAAGTTGTTCCACTGCTTATTTTCCAGTTCTTAGTTTATATCTTGTTGAAATAGCTCCTAGAATGGTGAGCTCTACCTCTAGAGGCATGTGGATGAGTTATGCTTGTCTATATCTTGTAGTTCTTCAGTCATTTTCAAGGTTGGACACTTGGGATTGCTTGGCACTTCATTGTACATTTCATCTCTGCAATTTTGGCAAAGGAATAGACCAGGTTTTGTAGCACTCTTTGGGATCCATGTGGCTCTATGTTTTGATGGTGTGTTTCTCTCTATGATTATAAGTTTACTGAAGTTTCACGTGTATCATTTTCCTTATCCTTTCTTCCCAAATTAAACAAACAAGTTATAATGGTAGTATTCACTAGCTTGATTTTCTCTGCCTTGAGTTTTGTTTAATTTTCCATTTTTTCATCTATTTGAAGAGGATTCTTGAAAGCCTCTTGCTCTCTTCAGCTCCTCACCGGTCTGAACTATCCATTCATTTAATCCAAGCATCAAAACAATTTCCTTCCTTTCCCCATTCAGAACTTTGCAAAATACTAGGCCTCCTCCCTGGACCCAAAACTTCCTTTCCCTTTGATTCCAACAAAACCCCCAAAATCAAAATCAAACTCTTTCACCTATATACCTAGCCTAAAATCAGCCTTTATTTCAAGTCATCTCAAGCCTTATTGATTATCTTTGCTGAGATTGACCTGGAGAGAGCCCTCTCCTAATCTGGTAGGGCTAGCTACCAGACTAAGCATGGTTTGATGTTACTCTGAATTCTGCCTTCCTTCAGCCGGAGGTAGATTTAGGCTATAATACCTTGTATGCTTGATAATAATAATATTATGTTCTTAATTTGAGATGGTTCATTACGTATACCCCTCCTTCAGAAATTATCATCCCAAAGTTAGGTTTTATATTGTGTATCATCAACTACTTTAGTGATTAGCATAATCATGTAAGGATTTCATTCCGTGGTTGAATTCTCATTTATAATGTGAGGAAATTTTAAAATTTGTGCTATGAAATTTTTTTGGTTTGCCACTTTAGTAGTTATTTCGTGCCCTATCAAAGTTCCCAAGCTATTTTGTAATCATCCTATCCTTCCTAATATCTTTTTCTTCCATGTTATCCCTCTCTAGTAGAATATGCCATGGTTTTAACTATGCTTACCTAATCATCCATAAAACCATACGGGTGGGAGTGTCAATTATATCGACAAATATTCCCTAGTAGGTATATGGTAGTCATCATCAAACATCTAGGGGAGCGCGAATCACACAATCCTCCCATCATTCTAGGTTTTGGGTGATAAACAATGACAAACTCATCCACCTCTCCTAGTAGGATCAGGGTCAAAACCCTACAATCAAATCTCATTCAAACTTAACTGTCCTTGGATTATTACAATCATGTGGTCGATTTGGATAATTATATAATCTATAATACAAAGACTTGTCTACACATTATAACATGCACATCAATATGTTCAAAATAAACATAACAGTTCCATCTATAATATAACACTTGACTACACATTATAGCCATCAATATATTAAAAAAAAAATAACTATATCATCTGTAATATAAAACTTGTATATGCATTATAAAATGTGCATCAATATATTAAAATAACAATTTATAGCATACATATTGGTTTTCATCTATGTTATTATTATTTGACTTCACCTAACATACTTTCCTATGTCTAGCCAATATACAGGTACTTGAGCTTTGACATTCAATATTCAAGTATGGTTGATACAATTATAACCATATCATCAATAATAAGAAATAAGTGGTCTTTAACATAAGTGACACATGTTGATAAGAATAACATACCATGTAGAATTTGATTTATAACACAATTCACATTAGTATCCATATATATAGCAACATGTGTATATTTAATCAAGCATAAATGAAAAAACATAATTATCTTAAGTAACATCCTAATGTGTATATTTTCATAGTTATAGATAAGTTCAGAATGATAGTCTTATGTATCTGTATAAATTAAGTAAGTATATACACAACATATTTTTTAGGTATTTAAAATTTATAACAAGTTGGGAAAATTATGGAATATGGTCTCTGTGTCTTCCTAGGTAGTAGACCTAGGACTATATGAGTGCCATTGTATCTTAAATTTTTCTACTAAGTTGTTATTTAGTTTTCAAATCCTACCTTCCATTATATGTAATGGTTCGATTGAAATGGTCCCCTTGTCTGATACTTGCAGTTCCTTATATTAAAGGTTATCATACTCATCAACTATATACTGCGTTAGTACAGATACATGAAAAAAATATGAGTTTATGCAAGCGGTGTAGAAGTGCAAGGTGATAGTCAATGGTTCCAACTCTTTCCAAAATTTTAAATGGCTCAATAAATGAGTGTGACAACTTTGTTCCCTTCCAAACCTAATGGTGCTTTCTTTCTTTCACTTTTTTCTTTTTGATAATAGCTTACTCTCTTACTTTATAACTCCTATTCATATTGTGAGCATCAACATAACTTTTATTTATACCATGTAATTATTTTAACTATTTCCTAATTTATTTTAGTCATCCCTCTATCTCTTGAATTAATTTTGGTCCCACTATCACCTGGTCCTCCAAGTAGTCCCAACTTAATTGTGTTCTGCAATGCCTTCCATATAGTACTACATATAAATGCATTGTGATTGAACTATCTTAATTGTTATCATATAAAAATTAAACCAAGTGCAAATACCTTTCCCAATGTGTCTATTGGTCCATAACACACATCCTTAGCATATCTTCCATTACTTAGATCACCCTTTTTTCCAACCATAAGTTTCAGTGTGATAAGTTATACTTGAAATTAGTTGTGTTCCTAAAGTAGACTACATATAATTTTAAAATCTTGAAGTGAATCATGAATCCCTTTCTGATATGATCTTCTTAGGAAATCTATGAAATATAATAATTGCATTTATAAATACTTCAGTTACATCAACAACTTCATAAGTATCATTTACAAGAATAAAGTGAGAATTTTTTGTTAGTTTATCCACCATGAAAAAAATGGTGTTGTGTCTTTGTAGGGTGAGAGGTAGCCCTACGAAAAAATATATATAAATCACCTACCACTTACTCATAGGAATGTCATGTGGTTGTAGGATATGTACTCGGTGGTAATGGTTGGATTTTACTTACTGACATTCTAGACACTTTGCAATGAATTAGACAATATCGTGCTTCATGCTTTCCAAGAAGAAGAGTTTCCTCATGTCAACATACAACTTCATTACACTAGGATGAACACAATAGAGTGTTCTATGGTATTCCTTGAGTATGGTATTTGAGATATGTTAAATATCAAGGATATACATCCTTCATTGGAATCGTAACAATCCATCATTATCTAGTTTATATCCTTCAAACTTACATTCTATTATATCTCTACTTTGAAGCTCGTAACTTACTTTGAAATACCAACTATCTTATAAGATATGTTGTAGCACTCATTCCCTCAATTCTACCTTAATGGATATAAGGGAAATATCCTTGGTCTTCCACTTAGATATTTTTTGACTACATTCTCCTTCCCCTTGATGTATGAAATTCCAAAGTCATATTAGCTTAACGATTCAATCCATTGTCTTTTTCTAACATTCAATTCCCGTTTTGTAATCAATTATTCTACACTTTGGTGATCACTTTTGAGAAGAAAGCTTCTCCGTAAAGGTAGTGACTTGATATATTTAAATTTGGCACTAGAACGACCAAATCTAAATCATGTGTGGCACAAAGTTCCTAATGAGGCCTTAACTTCATAGAATAATATGATATTAGTCATATTCCTTGCATTAATACTGCACCTAATCCCTCATTGGATGTATCATGCATATAGTAAAGTATGTTTCCATGTCTGGTACTCACAACATTAGTGCACTAGTCAACAATATTTTAAGCTCACTGAATGCAAAGTGACATTCCTCGGTCCATTCATACCGAACTCCTTTGCATTGGAGAGTTGTGACAAGATTTGAAATATTAGAGAACCCTTCTACAAACCTTCTATATTATCCCATTAAACCCATAAAACTACACACTTCATACACATTTTTTAGTATCCTCAAATCCATGATTTCTTTTACCTTCTCAAGATCTAATGAGATCCCTTCCCCATACATGATGTGACTTAGATAATGAATATCCTTCTAAAAGAAATAAAATTTCAACATCTTCCCATATAAATCATTCTCCCTTAGGTATGATATTATTATCTCTAATTTTTATTTATTCTCCTTCTCATTCATGGAGTATATGAGAATATCATCTAGAAAAACTTAGACAAAGTGATTGCAATACTTATGGAAAATAGTATTCATAATATTCATGAATGTTGTGGGTGCATTGGTCAAACCAAATGGAACCACTATGAACTTGTAAAGCCCAAAGCTTGTTTGAAATGTAGTCTTAGGAATATCACTCTTTTTAATTCTCAATTAATGATTACTAGACCATACATAAATTTTTGACAATAGAGAAGACCCTTTCATTTGGATGAAGAGAACATAATTTTTGGGAATTGGATACCTATTATTTACTATAACCCAGTTTAAATATCAAATTATCAATAGTCCTAAATAGGCACAAGGAACCGTCCTTCTTCTTGAAAAAAAGTACAGGTGCACCCCAAGGTGAGATACTAGGTCAGATGAGGCCTAGGTTTAATAGTTCCTTTAGCTGTATCTAGAATTCTTGAATCTCATGATACATAGTTCTATATGGTATCTTAGTTATTCGTTACATACCAGGCTTCAATTCTATTGTGAAATTTATCCCCCTTTTATGAGGTAATCCTAGTAATTCCTTAGAAAAATCATCTGGGAATTTAGGTTACATGGAATATTGGTCTAGGGATGGCCCTTTTACATTTCTTACATCCTTTAATGCATATAATTTACAACCTTTTCTTAGGAAACACTTCACTTTCATTTCTCAGATGAAGCATAAATATACCTTCCTTGTAATACCCTAGATTTGGAGCAACTCCCTTTCATCATTTATGAAGAGAATACTTTTCGCGTAATAGTACGCCTAAGCTTGGTGAAGTTCCAACGAATAAATTCCTATGATGAGGTCATAACTTCATATGGTAGTGATGTGTACTTTTAACTTAGTCTAACAAACCCATAAATTAACCATTCATTCCTCAACACTTGAATTTAGAGACTGTAGTTCCCCTGAAGCCATTTCTACCGGTCTAAAATAATTTTTCCTCTGTGCTTCCAATCCACATTTATATAATGCATGTGAAGACATTAAACTATTTCCTGCACTATAATAAAATAATATTTTCATTTTTATGTTGTTAATCATACCTAACGACTACACTACCATGGACTGATTCGCTTCCCTGTTTTTTTTACTGCTACATGGATTCTATGATTTCCTTTAGTATTTAGTGATGGATTTTTTCCTCCCCTATGGAAAAAAAATATCGAAGCCTCTATGCAATCACACTGGAAATGAGTTCCTCCACATCCCCAACAATTAACCTGTGTTTATCCTCTTGTGCCATTCTATGAGTTCCTTGAAAAGGAGTTCCTTCCCCTCATGCTTCTTCTTCTACTGAAATTTCCTTGAGAGTTCAACTATCTAATTTTAGACCCTTATGAAAGCAAAAATATAGTATTAGCATCCATTATAGTCCTTTCTCCTACTCCCCTTAGAGTGAACCTATGACCATAAACAGGTGGTCTCAAACTACCTCCCCTAAATAATTTCCCAGGGGTTTTCCCTATAAATGCTAGGTGTAGGGGTCCCAATTGCATGATATACCTTTTGATCACTAGGTACTCCTTTCCACTATGGGGAAGTTCAACTGTGTATGATGCTAATGATTTCTTATGCATTCTTACCATGGCCTTGATTTGGGGGTTCAATCCATACACCAAACAATCAACTTTCGATTCATCAATATATAAATAGGGGACATATTTTACGAGCTCCATAAAACTCATCTCATATTCCTCCACTATTTAGTTAACTTGGACTAACTTGTGAGACGATCCTGGTTGCTGCTATGGAAAGTAGGTTGGAAATCACTTTCCACGAAATTTTTCCATGAAAAAATCTGAGGGTATGTCATCTGATGTGAGATGCAATTGTTTTTCTATATTTCTTGATGCAAAGTCGACTCTCTTTACACCCTCTATAATTTTTAATCTGCAACAAAATTTTAATTATGGGAATTAATTTTTATATTTATTACAATCTTTCTTCTTCAGAATGTGTGAATCCTCTTTTCTCTGTGCATTTTTTGATCTATTGAACAAGGGTAGAATTAACCTCTCTCAATGTAGCAATAAGACTAAAAATGGAAAATTTCAATTCCCGACAGAATGCTATTACATAAAACTCAAATTCGAGATTGAAATTGTCTTAAAAGTAGCTAAAATTCCCAAGTTATATTATATTTATGTGATCCCAATCAACATTCCCAATCTATCTTTGATCTATGATTGGTTGGATCCAACAATCACCATCTTTCCGAGCACTTTCCCATCACTCGTAGACCTTTGAATCAATATTTTTCATTCACTCCTCTAATCGACGATCTATATGCACATGAATTTTAATATACCATATAAAAAATAATATTACTATTCAAATTATATCCTCACAATTCAATTCATAGATCCAACGACTATAGGTCAATATCGAAATTTTAATTTTGTTAACCTAGTTCTATTTGGATTTGAATTATCGTTACAAAACCTAAAAATGGGTTTCCAAACGTTATGAGTATATCCAATCTATCAATTATAGAAAAATTATGAGTGGAACCATAGTCGATTTATCAATTCGAAGGATATGAATGCTCTTGTCCCACGATCCTCTCAGTTGTTATATTTCTTCAGTAAACATGTTATCCATACTCAAGCCCACTCTCACTGAAAGAGAAGATCATTCCTCTCAAGTACAAATTTATAATAATAAAAAATTCCACAAAATTTATAACACACAATTCATTATCTATATTGCATGCTTACATAATCCAACCTCACACAATTCACCATAGGCTACAAATTCATAGTTATTAATGTGATTCAACATTGAGAAATTGAAGAAAAAAAATGCATAGATTCACATAGAATTCTCTCTCTGTTTTATTACTTTGTTGAATTATCCAAATATCTCCCTCTGAAGTTCAACCTAAAGGGTATTTATTACATGTTTTTAGATCCAAGAGAATAGGATCTCATTTAATTAAATCAATAAAGCTCTATTAATTGTATTTAATCAAATCTTCAATAGATATCTATCAACCCTTCGAATGATATCAAGCCACTTCTCGAATTTATTAAACACAACTACCTTATAACCTTGACCTTCTATAAGTCAATAACGATAAATGAAATATGGCCTGGCATCATACTTGGAGGCTTGAAACTGTTCACAGACTCCTGTCCATGAAATTTCCATTTAAGTGTTGTTTTTTTGTAGCACTGCAACAATTACCAAGAATTTATATAGCTTGGAACCATGTACATTTTCAAAATAACCTACTTGTCCATTTATGTCAACCGAACTTATTTCCATTTTAGGTAGCTAGTATTTCCACTTCGTAATTTGATATGGTGTATTAGCAAGCTTTTCAACTAGACCTTCATGTAGGGTTTGTTCTCTTTCCAATAAAAATATTCTTATACATGTCACAAAAAAGAACAATAAACATAACCTTGTTAATAATTTTTGGAACAACAAACTCTTTGTGAAAATTTTATCGTATTTCTTTCCTTTGTTTCCTTCATGTTCATAAAACTCTGTCACTTTACTTCTTCTAGCAATATTCTCAAACTTTCCCTATTTTTCAACATTCTTGAAAAAACTTTTGTGTTGTTATTAGGTACCTATAATACTAGTGTATCCCCTTATTGTTATTGTTAGTATAACCCCCTTATTGTTATTTTTTTCCCATGTAGTCCCCATTATTTTATTATTGTACCCCATAGAATCCCACTATTGTTATTGTTGTTCCCTTACATTGTTATTGTTATGTCGGCTAGGATTACATTGTGACCCATTGGACACCTATATATAGAATTTGGGTTACAATTTTTTCCCTTTTTGGAGAAAAAAATATCATTTTTTTCTATTCTTCAGCTTTCTACAAGCCAAAACAATTTTTCTGTTTAGAATTTCATTTTACAATAATACTAAAACTTGTCAGAAATTTTATTAGCTTTCTATTGCTTATTGTTTGGAATATTTTTATTCACATTTGATATGTAAACTTAACATTTATTTGAGTGTGTGTTCTTTAAAAATCAAATGATTCATAAAAAGTCATGTTCAAACGCGTTGATGTATTCTTTGAAAACTTTGTATTTTTTAGAAAAAAAATGTGTTACAACAATATAGAGAGAGTCTACTTCGGTTTCATTATATTTACGAAACCATTTGATCTATATCATAACTACTAGAATTTTTTCAATTGATCCAATATGAAAAAACTACATATTTTGAATATTTTTCAGCTCGCATGAAATTTCTCAACATATTATTTATAAACTAAAAATCTAAAAACTAGCCATTACAGATGACGAACCAATGTAATGCACTATAATTTTTTCAATTATTTTTACACTGTATTTTGCAAGATATAGAATTTTGATTTCGTTGAATCATAATGACCTTTAGAAATTGTTTGCAACCATTTTATTACAAAATTAATTAAAATTACTAAATATTTATGGAATTACATTAAAGTTATATTTCCTGAAAGTAGATTGAATTCTTCAAATGCGTGTCTTGATTCCAATAGTTAATTCATAAAGTTTGATCGAGTTTAATCATACAAAAATTTAAAATATGTTCAGAGCTAAGCTACTGCGTAGTTGCAAATGTGTTAGTTCGGCCGAATTGTTTTTTCTGCATCAGCCCGTTAATTCTAACGACACAAAAGTTCAGCCAAAGTTTTTCTCGAAATTATGTTGGCTGGAAAATTTGATGAAGCCCCCTGAAAAAAAAACATTTAGCAGCTATATAAATAGCAGAAAACATAATCATTATTTTCATAAAAGTTCGCACATTTCTTCATTTGGGTCGATTTTGCACAAGACTTTTTTTGGGCTTAATATTCAAAGGAAATTTTTTAGTGGTATTTTTTAAAGTGACATTCTTTTAGAGGTTTTTTGGGCTTAATTTTTGAAGGACATTTTTTGGAGGTATTTTTTTAAGTGACATTATTTTAGAGGTTTTTTGTGCTTAATTTTCAAAGGACATTTTTTGGAAGTATTTTTAAAAGTGACATTTCTAAGAGGTTGGGCTTAGTTTTCAATGGACATTTTTTGGAGGTATTTTTTAAAGTGACGTATTCTTAAAGTAAGTGTTTTGGGTTGAAGAAAATATTTTATAATGATTTTTTAAATTGATTTTTTGTCTAACTTTTTAAATGAAATTTTTTTTGCAGGACTTGGAAGGAAATATTCTAAGCTTCATTTCACTTTTAAAAGAATTTTTTTTGGTAGGATTTTTAAAGTAAGTGTTTTGGGTTGAAGTATGTCTTTCGTGAAAAAAAATTAAAATGAGTTTCTTAAAAATTAAATCTTTTGTGATTCTTTTTTTAATTGAGTTTTTGTCTAAATTTTGATGTAGTGAGTTTTTTTATAGGATTTTCAAAGAATTGTTTTGAGCTTCATACTCAATTATCATGGGAAACCGAAGGAATTGCAAGAGAAAATATGATTGAACAGGAGACCCTGAGGAACGTAGACAAAAGGGGAGAGAATATCGCAAAAAAAAGAGAGAAGAATGCTCAAATAGTGAAGGGGAAAATGAACCTCAACTAGAAGTTGAAGCAGGTATGTAAATGTAAATATTATAAATTTGATATTTAAAATTTGACTAGTGTATTGTGAAACTTAATCTTTATTTGATGAACTAACTTGAAAAATATTTTGCAATGTAAATAGAGAGAGATGTTCCTCAAAAAATTGATGATGAGATAGAAAATTTTGGAAGAGAAAGTGAAAGATATATTGAACCAATGATTGAAGATGTTGAAAATGTTGAAAGAAATTCAAGTGAAAAAATTGAGTCACCAGGTATGTAGATATATATGTTGAATGTGTATTATTGAAATTATACATATTTATTAATTTAATTATTTATTGAATAGGTAAACTTGTTATGTACATTTAAGTCTAATATGTATAGATGAAATCAATATTGATGATGAGATGTTAGAAAATGTTGACACTCACACATATGTAGATAAAAAAGCAGACCATGTTATACGATATCATGTTAATCGCATTATTGATTCGTTCTTCAAATATGAAACTGTGGAATTTCAAGCCCAAATGTTGAAAAGTATCTTAACATCAAAGAAATTAAAAGAAGCTATGACTTTCTCGGGTATTCAAAAAAAAAAAAGATAAAAAATATGAAGGAAAATGTGATACAAAATATAAATAGTGCTCTAAAGTCAATTGGAAGATCTAGAAAGAATAGTGCTTTAGATGCACATATATAAATACAAATGGCAGTGGTTTCATCAATTACTAAAGAGAATCTCTTGGTAAAATCTATGGCACAAACATTAGGAGCCTCACGAAAAACATTGCACAAACATTAGAAATTGCGATTGCAAATAGATGTAAATGATGAACATGCTTGTTGGACAGTTATTTGTAGGAAACCATACAAATATAGACTTGGAGAAGATGTTAAAAAAATAATATATGAATATTGGATTAAAAATTTACGTGTTTCACCAAAATCAGGGGATGTGATGCGAAAAAGAATAACATGAAATCAGTACGAAGAACATGCAAAATATTTCTTGGACACCACTCAGATAGAGTTTTTCAACAAGTTCAAAGAAGAGAATCGTGAAATTAATGTCTCAATAATGATTTTTTGCAACAAAAGCCATGGTATGTTAAAACTATCACTGTACACGGTACTTGTTGTTGTCGTTATCATGTAGAATTTCAGTTATACTATGGCACATTCCTTAATTTTGGTAAAACATTTTGGAAAGATTCACCTCCTCCTTCCACTATCCATTATTTCATATCTCAAATTCTATCTGGAAGAGAAAGCCATGAATTATTTTACCAAAAGAAATGTGTTGGTGGTAAAAAATGCGATGATTGTGGAAATTTGACTAAATTTCAAAAAAAATATCGTATTGATATAAATGATCAATCATTGTCCAACATAAAAGTTAAATGGAAGAGATATGAATATATTCATACATCGATTGGTTCAAGTAGTACTACAAGTGCTAAAAGAAATGATTTACAAGAAGAATAATTTTTTGTGATAGTGTTTTTGAGAAAGTTTGAGAGAAAAATTTATAAATACACCAAGTATTCCCATAGAGCTCAATAGCAGTACTTGCAATTCAAAAAATCCTGTCAAGTTTTTCCACCACTGACCATTTTGTATACAGTTGATTTTGCAGAAAAATACACATTTGTTCCACAAAAAGAAATACAGAGTGAATACTATCATTCTGACCAAGTCTCCATGCTTGTACATATTCTATATAGACACGATGAAAAAAATGTTGATCATATAGAAAGCACTAGTGAAAATCAGCATGTTATTAAAGAATATTAGCTTTATAATAGTGACGATCGTACACATGATACATATTTTGTACACCATTGTTTTGAAAATATCTATGACTCCTTGAAAAGTCATGAAATATAATTCAATGAACATTGGATATGGTCAGATGGATGCGTAGGTCAATTCAAATATTCACGACCATTATTTTTGTTTTGTCGTCTTCGTATGAAAATCTGCATTAAACACTATTGAAATTTATTTGAGACTGGTCATGGAAAAGGAGAATATGACAGTGCAGGGGCATGTATAAAATGAGCACTTTGAAGATATCAAGTGGACCACTCTACAAACTGACTTGTATCAACTAAACAAGTTGTTCAATGGTGCATCGCTGCACTAAGCCATGAGACTAACCGATTAAGGTAAGTATGAAGGTACATTATTTAATTTTTGTTGGATTTCTAATTTTGAACATTATTTATCAAAATGATTATTTTTTATGGTATTTTGAATAACATATTTATTTTCTTGTTTGAATTTTCCAAATAGGTTTTTTTGGCATATTTGGGTTTAAGATGTAGATACATCGATTGGAGATGACGTTGAAACAGTAAAAGGGACTTGGAAATTGCATTCAATTAAAACAAAGTTGTCCAAAAATGTGTTTGAATTGGATAAAGGAAAATATCTTGTTTCTGGGATATTTGCATAGACAACACAAAATCCAATGATGTTTGCGAAAACAAAATGTATGTAAAATATTGGCAACATACAAAACTAAATACAAAGGGGAAAATTTTTGTTGCAAACTTTGAAGAAATGCAATCAGAGGAGACGACCGGGTTTCTGATCTTGTTAGAGAAGGTAACATTTCAATTGCTTTCAAATGATAGAGATCTAGAAATAGATAATAAAATCAAGTACACATGTTAATTTTAAAGTTAAATTTTCATGTTAATTATGATTTAAATCTAAATACATAAGCTTGTTTTATTGTGAAAGAGATGTTTTTGTTGTAGTTTCACCACTACCAACGATGAAAATGTGAAGTATTATTTGATGCGTTGCACTGAAAAAAAGATGAAATTGTTGGAAAACTATGATGATAATGGGTTTACATATGACAGAGGGTCTATTATACTGAAAGGTTAATTTTTCCAACAGAATCATCAAAGTCGGGATTTTGTTTACTTTCAAGACTATGAACATGATGTCATAAGTTGTCAATATAATCACTTGGTGTGTGCAACATGCATAAAGTTGATAGAAGTTCAATCAAAGAAAACATTCAAAATTAAGAAATGGAAAATGTCAAAAGTAGATCATGAACAGATCGTTAAAGATGGAATTCCATTGGAATTTTTTTTATTGAACTTCCCAACAATTTCTTCTCTTTGGATTCATCTTTTAGAACTTCCACAACTCAACTAAAAATTGAACTAGCCTTTTTATGTTATATGCACAAGTGTTTGCACATGTACATTGTTTTGGTACATTCACACGAGTAATTTATACACATGTTTACACATACACATGTAGATTATCTAGTCTTAAATGATTTCATACATTCTCTGGTACAATTTTTCATAATGTCATTATTACAAAATGTACATATCTGTGTATCTAGTATAGTTGATATAATGCAAATTTTAAGTTGCATGATTTTGTTTTAGATGTATCTATTAAGTACATTATAATATTCATTCTTGAATGAAAAATGTGTTGTGCGTGTTTTGTAATTCCCAGTTTACTATACACTGAAAGTAGCTTTTCTATGTACATTAATGAAATATTTTGTTGTTGGGTGCCAGTTTTGCACACTTTTCCTACATTTTTTTTCCCTATTTTTCCTCATAACTATAACCAATGGGATTATCTTTGTCTCTTTTTCCTACCTTTCTATCCTAACTTATGTTTTTTCGGCTTATTTCTATTACTCTGCCATTTCATCAATTATTATGATATATTGTGCCCTTTTATGACTAATTGAGGATGAATGTTTCGAGAAGATCTATGGTATTTGTGTTGTCTTTCGAGATGTCATTTGTAGCACCAAATATCTTGATCATGAGGTACACAAGAGCAGTTAAGGGTGTGTTGTTACAACGAGCGATGCCGTTACACCTTGTTGTTACACTCTATTGTTACAGACCCACTGGCGAACTGTTGATATAGTTGTACCGCTGAATAGATCTCGTCAACACCTATTGCTCACCTGTCCTTTATATTTTACACTACAGCTATGGTTTTATGGCGATAGCTGTAGAACTTGTTTGGCATTGTATTTTTGGAATAACGGCCTATGGGCGGTTTTGATTGTAATCTATAATTTTCTAGTCAGACTTTTATTAAGAAGTGGCTATAACTATATGTATTCTATTTCGATCAGTGTGAGAATCATAAGATTCTCATGACTGATATATCCCTTGATTTTATGAGATGTAACCACTATATAGTTCTCGGAGCTAGAGGTCGAAAGGTTAGTGGAGAACAACATTATTTTCTGCTCTAATTGTGCTCAGATTAATACAGATTATCATGTTATTGTTGTTACACGTGTTATTCAATTTAGTTTCCGTTAAGTTATTCCTCTACCTGTGCCCTGCTAGGGAGGAAGGGCCTTCCTTCTTAGCAGGGATTGCAGTGATTAAGGTAGTCATGTGTTTGTATTTCAGTTTATGTATCAGTAGAGGTGTTGTTGCTATTGTTAAGCTATGAATATATCTCCTTCAATTTCAATACTTTGTATGTTGTTACAAATATGATATTAGAGACACCAGCTGGACACTTATTGTGTAGTGCACTAGAAAAGGTTAATTGAAGTGTGATTCTAGTCTTGTAGATAATTTTATTTTTGCATGAGTGATTTACTTCTAGCATTTACTTCAGAAACGATTTATTTTTATTGGAAGTGCTTCTGGTTGAGTGTATCGACACAGACAATGCAACTCTCACTAGAATAAAAAGACGTCCCTAGATTGCTAATTTATGTGTAATTTTTAGTAATTCAATAGTGATTAATACAACCCAACATTTGGCGCAGTTTCTAGGGATGGAAGTGATGATCTAATCAATCAGAGTTGTTTCTTAGAAGTGCAATTTCCATGTTTTTTTTAGAGTATCTCCAGCAACACAATTGTTGGGGAGTAAGACGAGAGGTAAGAACCTGCGCAACGCTCTAATGAACTTGAGTGGGCTCACCAATGTCTTGCTGGGACAGTTAGGAGAGTGAATTTCTGAGAGTTTTCTTATTCTTAGAGTGTCTCCAGTGAAACAATTATCGTGCAGTAAGACAAGAGGTAAGAAACTGTGCATCAGTCTAACAAACTTGAGTGGGCTCCCCAATGTCTTGCTGGGACACTTAGGAGTTGAATTTTTTGGTGTCTTCAGCTATACAGTCGTTGGGCGGTAAGGCCAGAGGTAATAACTTGCGCATTGCTCTAACGAACTTGGGCAGCCTCACTGCTGTAGAAACTAAAGCACCTATAGGATGAATTGATACACATAGGGCCCATGTTTGCTGGTAGGACAACATCAACATCTACAAACACCCCACACTCTACTAAATACATGAAAGAGGGGTTGTAAGAAGGAAAATAAGAGTCCATATTTGGGAAGAAAGACATCCTTTGGAGATCTGATCTCAAGGGCAGAAAAGGAACAGTCCACGTCATACACAGATAATAGGAAGACCAGACCACAAAAAGAAGCTACCATATCAAAGCTTGGACCATCGATGTCTTCAGTGTATGAAACTCACCATCCTTCAAACAACATATCCACTCATGATACCAAAAGTCCAGATTCAAAATAGCAGTGGAGAATCTTTGATCACGATTTGAGAATTGAAGGACGTGGAGAGACCAGTGGGGAGCATCAGGGACCTGAGGAACAACATTCAGTTGATCATCAATTGGATGCTGGTAGTGTTATTAAATAGTTGGTCCTAGAGTAGCCTGTTCCTTTTATTTGTAAATCTCTAGTGCACTTCGAGTTTAGTTCATCCCATTAAGAAGAATCAACCATTGGGGACGAGAATGTCAAGACAAATAGCTTTATTACTTTCGAATTCCCAATAGTAGTAACACAGGATGAGGCTCGTATGAATAATATTCCTTTATCATCCCTACCATCCTTTGAAGGGATGGTTGTTCAAGATCCTGATACCTTTCTGTTAGAATTCTATGTGCTGTGTAGAGGTTATGACTACATTTCAGATGCCCAAAAGTTGAAATTATTCCCTGGTACTCTGAAAGGAGCAACATTAAGATGGTTCATGAGACTAGGTGTTGGCATGATTTGAACCTGGAATGACATGAGAGAGGCCTTCGTCTTTAAGTATCAAGATTACTGTCAAAATATGGAGCTAAAGGATGAAATTTTCAGAATTGCACAGAAGCAGGAGGAAAGCCTGGAAGAATATATGGAGTGATTTCACTACAATTTACAGAGGTCTAAGTTCAGTAACTTAGATCCAGAAATTATAAAGCCAATATTTTTAAGAGGTATAAGAGATGATTGTCTGGAGCATCTAAACTTATTGGGAAAATGATACATATCGCAAGAACTGCTTGATGAAATAATGAAGCTTTTCCTGCGTAGCTCAAGAGGATTGGTCAAAGGGAGAGTTTCAGTTTGGGACCCTTTAGTCTCGATAAAGAAGTCCACGAGTGGAGGAGTAACTAGAGCAGAGATTATAAATTCATTTGAGGATTCTAAAACTGACCTCCTTAGCACTCTCTTTGCCCAGATCACTGTTGTACAAGTCAAGAAAGCACAAGCATAAGTTGAAGCAGCCTTAGCAATATTTTATCCCCGACGCAAAAATAAACATTTGGAAAGAGAATGTGGACTAAATAGTGTCAGCCTGTGCAACATATATGAGTTAGCACATTCTTTAAATTAGTGTCCTGAATTGCCTAAAATGAAGGTGGTACTTCAAGAATCAAGCGAGGATGTTCAATATTCTTATTTAATCAGATCAAAGAGACCATTGTAGCTGCAACCTACAGGTATGAATTCAGATTTTTCCTCTTTTTATCCTTGGAATAATGTTTATAATAGTCATAAATATCAATGGAAGTATCCTACTCTTTCCTCAACACAATTCCCTTCACCATGGAACTAGTGGTTGTCTCCTCCACCAATGCAATATCCTCCATTACAACCCAATCCTTGGGGTCAGAACTAGAGAATTAATGGCCAAGGTCCAGTACCCCCTCCAATACCAATGTTGCAGTAGTAGTTACAACTGCCTTCTATTCAAAATACTATACCTTTTGTCTGACCCCAATTACCTATGCAACCTAACCCCAATCCAAATAATAAGGCAACCCAGAGCATGGATGCTCTGGTTACCCTCCAAAATTATCTTATTACTCCTATTGGACTTAACGAGGTTCATCTTCGATGAGGGAAATTAATTAGATCTGAACATCCTCCCATTATTACCAAATAATTTGAATCACCTAGGAAGGATATGGACGATTATGAGGCAGTTGTTACACATGTAATAGCTAATACAACACTCACTTTTACATCTGTAGTAGCCAGCTTGGGGGGGTCTATTTTTTCTATAGCATCCAATCCGAGTAAGGCTGGTACACCTATGATAACTAACCCAGTTGTTAGCATTCAAAACCCCCCATACCCTCAACGATTAACTGAAATTGAGTTGGTCTCACAACCTGAATCTGAATTCCTCAAGGAGCTGCAAAATTTTTATGTGTGGATTCCATTGTTACAAGCTCTTAAAGAAGTATATATATATGCTAAAATAGTGAGGGATCTATGCATCAAAAGACCTGGAAGGAAACCTAAAGTCCCTGCTACTATCCATGTCATGGGGAAAGTTTCTGATCTTATGATTGACCAACCTTTGTTGACTAAATATAATGACCTAAGGAACCCTACAGTGATTGTCCATATTGAAAATCAGCCTATAACCAATACTTTGATTGATCTAGGGGAAAATATTAATGTCATTAATAAAGACCTCTTCATCTATCTAGGACTTCACTGACTTAGACCTACACCCACAGTGCTTGAATTAGTAGATAGGTCATGTGTTAAGCCCGAGGGAATGATAGAAGATATGGTTATCACTATGGCTTCCTGGAATTATCTGGTTGATTTTATCATTTTACAAACCAAATCCAACCTGGGGGTGATCCTTTAATCTTGTGAAGACCATGGCTGGCCACTGCAGATGCATATATTGGATGTAGGTCCGGATCTATGGTAACCTCGTATGGACAAGCCACTCAGAACCTGAACCTTTATCCCCCAAAAAAACCTCATATGGATTCAAGTAGTCTCTAGTGTAGGGATAATTTTAAGAACCCCCCTAAATTTATATATATAATAAATAGGCGAATCCCCATGATACATAGAAAAAATGGAAGGTGATTTTATTAATAATATAATATGTATATATAATTTTTTGGCGAATCTCTCACGAGATTATATTATCTTGTAAAATCATGGCGAATCACTAGTACAAATAGCGAATCACTACTACAAAATGGTGAATCGTTGTCTAGTGGAGTTCAGGGTGTTGGTTCCAATGAAGATATGGTAGTTGAACCAGGAGTAGAAGGAAGAGAAACACCGAGACCAAGCATGGCACATGGTGACTTGTGAGGGAAGTAGTTCTCATGTAGTTTGGAAAACGTGTTCTTCTAGTTCTGCTAAGCGTAGTGTTGTTGCTCATGCTACTACTAGCACTAATATTGAGGTTGGAGAGGAGTTTGAGGAAGCATGGAAGGTAGTAGTGGTGGAGAATTACAAAGAGTACCCCATGATGGGCTCCATTTTGCCCTTTGGTATCTGTGCCTGCAAGATCTTCTGTCCATTGAACCAACAATTAACCATTCAACCAACAATCAACTTGACTGAGTTGATTAGGTACGAGTCAACTTAGACTAATCTTCAAAACTATGCGTTACTGTTAAGCCCTAGTATTGAAAAAGTGTAACCCCCTTATTGTTATTATTGTACCCCTGTAACCCCCATATTTTTATTATTATGCCCTTAAATTATTATTGTTAGGTCAGCTAGGATTACATTGTGGCCCCACTAGGATTATATTGTGGCCCCATGGACTCCTATATATAGAAGGAGGTTTTGTTCATTTGTATCATCCAAGAATTGTTCATTTATGTAATGTATTGGAGGTTTCCCCCTCGAAGTGGCTTATTTATAAGGCGTTGATATCTCTTTCTTCTATTTTTGGAGCTGGTTACACAACATTTGGTATCAGAGCTTTGGATTCTAGGGTTTCGCTGCTCCAAACAGGTCATCGTGGAATTTCGCTATAACTTTTTTTCTACGAAGCTTCAGAAGCTGAAATTTTTAGGGTGTGAAGCTGAGATCCTGGAGGGACATTTTCAAAAAAATTCTAGAGCTTAGTTCGCAATATTGGAGATATGATTCCGGGGAAGTAGCCTTGTTCAAGTTCTAAACAGGTCATCGTGGAATTTTCACTATAAAATTTTTCTATGTATGTTCAGAATCTGAAATTGTATAGTGGTCAAATCCTGAGGAAATTATTCAAAAAATTTCAGAGCTTGGTTCGCAATATTTTTGGAGATATGATCTGTGGAAGGTAGTGCTTTTTCAGGCTCCTGAATTGCATCTCAAAGAGGTGATCGTGGGAAAAGTTCAATAACTCTCTCTCTGGGAAGTGGATTTGAGTGTCGTAAAAAGTGGTTGCAAGTACACGGACTTTAGTTTTTTTTCTATCAATTTCAGAGACAAAGGAAAAAACAGTGACATGTGGCGAGTCCTACAAGTTTGCTCTACTGAACCAGTCCAAAATTAGGTCATTGTGGGAGATTGGACACAACTTTGTCTTGGGGAATCCAAATTAGATCATACCTATGGCATTTGAAAGAAGCTTCATAGGGCTACTACAGGGCTGAATTTCGGATATTTAATATTTTCAATTACAGAGATAATTCAATTTCAATATCGAGCTCCTCAAAAGCAAGAAAAAGGTGTGTATTGTTTTTTCCGAATTGCATAAGTCTTGTTTGAAGAATCAAGTTGAATTGATTCCAAGGGCATATTGAATAATTTTTGTCAGTAATGGGTTATATTATGCCTCCAAAAAATAATTCCATACCCATTAAGCCCTCAGAAATCTATACTATAACGCATGAGGAGGAAGAATTGCGATATGAGATATCAAAATTACGGTACCAAGTGCAACAAACTTCGATCTTACGAAGAGAAACCAAAGATGACATAGATGGTTTAAAAGAAAAAATGGAGGCTAATTTGGATGGTTTTAAGGATCAAATAAAATCTATTATGGATGATAAAGTAGTGGAATATCACAATGAGCATCAACAACAAGTTCTCCAACTCTCAAAGGATAACCTAACTTTGGTGCGAAATAAAATGAAACAACCGAAAGATCAATATCACATTGAAAGAAGTTCTGAAGCAGTCACAGAAACAAGAAATTGACAAGTACAATCAATTTCAAATTATCTCAGCAAGTGGAAGAACTTTCCTGTAGAAGATTCAACATGGGACGATAAGAATTTTATACAGAAGCATCAAAAAATAATCAAGCGTTGAGGACAACACTTGTTTGAAGGAGAGGGGCATGTTAAGCCCCTATATTAATAGTGTAGCCCCTTATTATGTTAGTGTAGCCCTCCTTATTGTTATCATTGTACCCCTGTAACCCCCATATTGTTATTATTATGCCCTTACATTATTATTGTTAGGTCGGCTAGGATTACATTGTGGCCCACTAGGATTACATTGTGGCCCCATGGACTCCTATATATAGAAAGGAGGTTTTGTCATTTGTATCATCGAAGAATTGTTCATTTATGTAATGTATTAGAGGTTGCCCCCTCGAAGTGGCTTATTTCTAAGGCGTTGATATCTCTTTTCTTCTATTTTTGGAGCTGGTTACACAACATTTGCACTATCCCATATTTATCACACTAATGCTACACAACATTGTGAATTTTCACCCAACTCTCAATAATTCTTTTCCAAGAAAAATCTATAATAAAAAAATTATTTTACTATATTGTTAAGAGGATATTTTCTAAGTTGTTGATATGTTATTTCTATTGTTTTGTGAGCTGGTTGCATAACATATTCCCATGAGCCTATGCCCAGGGTTTCATGGTCAGAAATATGTAAATTTATACTCATGTGAACCGAATTTTTGCCAAGAATTTGATAGCGTAGACAGTTATTTGATTTGAGCAATGAATATTCCATAGGAAAAACGTTGAGCAATGGAACCTTGAGGAAAAAATCTGCAAAGAATCCTCTAGATTCCCTAGAGGCCCATATTTAACAATTTCGAAACATAGTCAACTTTATATTCAAATTTCATGATTTTTCGCAAGGAACGCGTAGCCAGTTTTGTCATTTGACCAAAAAATTTTCAAGCTATCGCCATATTTGGAGGCATATTGATGCTTTTGGCCACTTTGATTATTTTTGTTTTGACAAAAGGATGGATGTATCTTCCAAGTGTTCGTGATATTTGTATGTTGCAATAGGACAATGAGATTTGAACCTTTGTAGGAAATTCTTGTATGTTGCAATAGGACATTGAGATTTGAACCTTTGCAGGAAATTCATCATTTTAGTCGTTGCACAAAAGTCGAGATGATGCAGTGATGAAAATGGGCCATGTTGACACTTTGACAAAAAGTGATTGTGTTTACAGCCATTAGTATCAAAATTTCAAGACGATCGTGATGATGATGATGAATATGACTTGAATCTGAATTTTGAGACGATCGTGATGATGATGTGTATGGCTTGAATCTCATCAGCAGATTCAAGAACACCATTTATGCCACTTATGTGTGAAAATCCATTTATGCCACTTTTGTGAGAGATCATTCATTTTTCAAGTTGAAAGAGAACATTTTGTGAATGAGATTTTTTTTATTGGAGAACGTCTCTTGAGAAAAAGAGAGCAAGAGACATGTCACTCTAGATAAGGGTTTAGAGAGAGACATCATATCACTCTTTAGAGAGACATGTCATTCAAACTATTGATATTACTTTCAACCAGTTGATTGGTATCATGCCATATGCACTCGGAAGTCACACGGGACTAGTTAAACTCAATCTCTCTCATAATACATTTCAAGGTCCAATTTCATAGTCGTTGGGTGAATTCAATCTTGCACAAAAGTCGAGATGATGCAGTGATGAAAATGGGCCATGTTGACACTTTGATAGAAAGTGGTTGTGTTTACAGCCATTAGTATCATAATTTCATAGAAAGTGGTTGTGTTTACAGCCATTAGTATCAGAATTTCATAGAAAGTGGTTGTGTTTACAGCCATTAGCATCGTAATTTCGAGACAATGGTTGTGTTCACAGCCATTAGTATCAGAATTTCATAGAAAGTGGTTGTGTTTACAGCCATTAAAATCAGGATTTCGAGATGATCTCACTGATGATGAGTATGAATTGAATCTGATCAGCGTATTCAAGAACACCAATTATGCCACATATGTGTGAAAATCCATTTATGCCATTTTTGTGAGAGATCATTCATTTTTCATGTTGAAAGATCACATTTTGTGAATGAGAGTTTTTTAATGGAGAACGTCTCTTGAGAAAGAGAGATGTCACTCTAGATAAGAGACATGTCATTCAAACTATTGATAGTACTTACTTTCAACCAGTTGATTGGTATCATTCCATATGCACTTGGAAGCCACACGGGACTAGTTAAACTCAATCTCTCTCATAATACATTTCAAGGTCCAATTTTCATATTCGTTGGGTGAATTCAAAAAATTGTAGGATAGATCTCAAAAGCTTAGACATGCTTCACCCTCTGAGCCTTTATTTCAACAATTTAAGGATCCCTAGAGAAGGGATTTTTTGTGATTTTAAATGCTTCACTCTCTGAGCCTTTCTTTCAAGAATTTTAGGGGAAAATGGCCAATCTAAGGATTTTTGTGAATGTTACTTTCAATTCATTTATGGGGAATCCTAGCCTTTGTGGACAACAAATATGCTTTGGCTCTGTGTCCTCCTACTACTACTTTGAAAGAAAGAAATCAATCAGTTCTAAAATGTGATTGTACCAATTGAAGGTGGCAACACCTTTTTATATGTTGTTTACTCTCTGGATTCTTCTGGAGTCTGGTTACCTGACTAAATTTTAAGTTTCCCAAGAGCTTTCTCACTACAATTTGGACCACCAATGATTTTATATGAAGATCTTGTAAAAGAAACTCAAGGATTCAACGAGGCAAACTTGATAAAGAGTTGGGAGTTTTGGATCAGTCTATAAAGGAATTTACACAATGGCACAGATGTTGCAATCAAGGTTCTCAAGTTGAAAAATGAAGAAACTTAAAAGAGTTTCAAAACAGAATGCAATGTGGTTAGGAGAATTAGGCACCAAAATCTTATTAGAGTTACAAGTTGCTCAACCCCTCACTTCAAAGCTTTGGTCCTCCAAATAATTTCAAATGGAAGCTTGGGAAATCAATTGTATCCCACTGGAGAGTAGAGTGCTAAGATAGATGTGTATGCATTGAACTTAAGCCAGAGTACATATATTCGTAGACAACACATATCACAAAATATCTTCATCGCTATTGTTTTGTTCAAGTGGTGCAT
The DNA here is from genome assembly GCA_034641835.2 of Pinus albicaulis. Taxonomy (NCBI): domain Eukaryota; kingdom Viridiplantae; phylum Streptophyta; class Pinopsida; order Pinales; family Pinaceae; genus Pinus; species Pinus albicaulis. The sequence continues at coordinate 381,369,672 of CM076569.1, read as the reverse complement.
TATGATATAAAGCCCAGCAATATCGAAAAAATTTTGTTCAAGTGGTGCATTCTGATATAAAGCCCAGCAATATCATTTTCGATAGCAATATGACAACACATTTATCTGATTTTGGCATTGCACAATTAACTTGTCTGTCAAGACTCGATGGACTCAATCACTTCCACACATTGTCTAAAAGGATCCATTGGCTATGTTGCCCCAGGTTTGGAACTTCACAAAATTGAGCAAAATAGATTATATAAGTATTACTAAGTTGCCTCAATCAAAATTTGATGACTAGTTGGCCTGAATACAGAATATGGATTTGGAAAAACTGTGTCAACAAAGGGTGATGTTTGTAGAGGGGACGGAACCTACCTAAGAGGGTGACCATGGCTTTTTCCCGATAAAAATGGGGGAAGTGACGGATAGCAACCTCTTGAGGGATGAAAATATTGACGCACTAGAGCAATATGAGATACTCAAAACTGTGTGAATAAAATCGTGGAATTGGGATTGGGATGCACAAGAGAATCACCTGAAGAACGAAAAACTATGGTAGAGGTTGCATTTGTATTAGAAATGATCAAAAAACTCTTTGTTGGAGTCACTGGGGTCTACAAATCGCCATTAGATTTATCATTTTACTGGATGTAATACCTTAAAAAATGATGTGACAGATTTTATGTTAACGATAGTCAACAAGGTAAAGACATACAGATCCTTTTATCTATTTCATGTTGTACCAAGTTTATAGAAAGAGACATCACAACATATGCAGAATGAATATAGTTAGTGGAGCTCTTCCTTACATCCATTCCAAACAATACCACCGTTAAGCTTTTCCTATCAACATAGGAATTCATGTTGTAGCTACATATTTATATTTTGGGACATGCCAAAGAGATGTTTCCTATATTTCGGTTTAAACTTGGAAGTAACAAACTATGTTAAACTAAATAATCATTTATTGAATCAAGTTTTATTGTCTAAACCATTTAAACCTAATCATGTTCTATGGTAAAGTGCAACCCTTTTGGCCTACTAAACTAAAAACTGGGTCCTAAATTTGCACCAACATTCTCAGACCTACTAGTGAAATGAGTGAAGTACAAATGTTTGTGTTGTAAGGTATGCTCAACGACCGGATGTAGTATAAAGGAACAACCATACATTAGTAACATTACACATTACTTGCACCAATCAATAGATTTCACAATGTAGAAAACACCAGAGCACCCAAATTTACCAAAAACTAAGAAAAACTCGATGAGTATATTTATAGAGAGCAAGGTTTCCTTTGAAAGAATGGCAGATTCACAGCCCTGGATCCCTAAATCCCCTGCAATGTATCGACATGCAAACAACTAAACAACAAATTTAATTGTTTCTCGGTGCAGACAGAGCTTTATCTGTAACTGACTAATACCAGACTAGAACAAACGTAAGCTCACCACCATTGAGGGGGGGTTATCATGCGCTCAGAATCAGGCATTAATGGTACAACTGTCTCTAAGTCATGGAGGCCTGTAAAACGTAATGAATTATCGTGCTTTGAATCGAGGGGCATTAATGGCACAATGAGACCTGATATGCCACCTGATGGAGGCACTTGCATGCTCAGAATAAGTGGCATGATGGAGGGCATTAATGGCAATGAGAACTGGTATCCCAGCTAATGGAGGAACTTGCCTGTCTCTGGATTTAATGGCACTGCTAACTGAACATGCAGCATGGAGGGCATTAAAGGAAATGAGAGTTGGTATCCCGCTTGATGGAGACACCCACCCAGTCTCTAAATTTAATGAACATGTGCCGTCGTGTAGGCACCCTACAGTCTATAGGTTTTTGCGAGGGATCAGTACAACATCACACAATATTTCTATCATCTAACACCAATCAATGGTGCAAAACAGCACACAGTGGAACAGGAGGGGAGATCTCACAAAGAATTCCTTACTCAGTAAAGATTTCAATAAATTAAAAACAAAGAAAAAAAAAATTAAAAATTAAAAAATAAATTAAAAATAAAATTAAAAATAAAAAAAATCTCCAATACAGCTAATAGACAAGGAGTGACACAACTAAAGCTGGCAGGAGATCAATATTAACCAAGCCACCAAAACTGGTGGTTTTCAAAGCATTTCCTACTTAATACCTCCATATAGTTTAATCATTTTTATGATGTCTGACAACCCAGAAAATATGTTTTTAATGATGTCTGACAACAACAACAAGACTAGTGCCCATCTTAAGAGCATGTCTTCATTTGAATGCTCCTCTCAATAATTCTATAATAACCATCTTATAAAGATATCCTCATATGACTGAACTTCACTTCAAGTAATTTATTATCTATGTTCACTATTCTTAGTTGTTGAAGAACGTGGGATATTTCAAACATGGAATGTACTTTCAAACTATGTTCAGCACAAAACTGGCCTACAAGTTCACATGCTTCATAGAACACAAGTCTTTTGACATCAAAATTGCTCAAGCTAAACACAAATGCAGATCATATCCCTACTAGGTAAAAAACTATAGGCCTTAAGGAAACCCATCTCGGTACAACCAACTGAGATTATATGCAGATATAAAAAGATTTCAAAGCAAGGAAACCCATCTTGGTACAGCCAACTGAGATTATATGCAGATATAAAAAGATTTCAAAGCATAACCAAATAAGTTATAGGCAAAGAGTAAGGCAACTGAGCTAGCTAATAAAAACACAAAAAACACTAGAGCATTAAAAGTATTTCCACCTTAACACCTCCAAGTAGTTGAATCAAGTTTTTGCACAAACATATAACTCTCAGACCAACTTTCAGTTTAGATTAAAATTTGCTCATGTAAATGTCAAAAAAAAATACAAAGCAAAGCAGTCCAAAACTTTTATAATATAACCCAGTCACTGCCCCCCTCCCAATGTCCATCAGGGCTCATTTCAGGAAGAGAGAGGGGAAGGCATCACTTGATCTAAGATTGCATTTTGCATTCCTGAGACAAGGAGCTCGTTTCTTTAATTGATCACAGAAACTCCTTCACGCAGCTGCATCTTCTGCTTTCTGTTTCTTGGGCATTCTTTAGCTACCTACAACACAAGCATGATCTCTTTCAAAAGGTTCTAATGTCACCTGCTCAAATGGCTTAAATTGCTCCTTTTGCAACTTCTTAAATTCCTGAGCAAACACTGCCTCCGCTGGCACAGTAGAGTCAATGCAATTTGCCTACATTAAAGAGTGAAAATCAAAAAATGAGGAACAGAAACATGCTTTCCAGATTTGCTTCAGAAGTATGAGAAAGGTCTAACATATGTACCTTGATAGATAATACAAAATGGCCACCATTTTTCAAAAAATAATGGCCATTTAATGCCACAATGCGTGCCTCTATCCCACCAAACAAGAGTAGAGTAAAAAAAACATCAAACAAGAAAAATATAAGGGTCTAGCATCTGTTGATAAGCATTCAGTAACAGAACCCAGCAATACATCCTTTAAAGCCTAAAGAGATCAAATTAGTCTAAAAAAATTGGAATTTGATGAAAAATAGGGCACCTTCATATGAAAGGTCGTACATGCAACTATTAATAGCATAAACATGCATCTCAGGTTCAACCTACTCTAGAGATCACCATTTGATTAAAACATAACCATGAAGATCATAAAGGAGGAGAATTAAAGTACAACACTGCACCATGCAAAGTAATTTAGTCCTCATCAGTAAAGTCAACCCAGCAAAACTAAAAAAAGTACAGAATAAAATTGAATTATACAAGAGAAAGGCATACTTAAAACATCATGCCACACAAAAGTAAGGCTGAACAGCCATCTTAACAATTTCCCAACATACATTACATTGTACAATGTAAGCAGTAGACAGAATAGATTCAACCTACAAATAATCAGCTAAAACCTCATGCGTCTGAACCTCGAATGGCATCATCCATAATGTCCTGAAGGGGAATCCGAGTATATCCCATCCTTCGCATGAATACTATTGCTATTAAAAACCAACCAAATAACCACATGACAATTTTATCTAATCCACTGATAACCATTTTTCTATACACATGCTAGTCTAGTGCAATGTTGAACCATTTTTCTATACACAAGCTAGTCTGGTGCAATGTTGAAGACTACAATCCATATCAGAATTACTACAAATAATCAGCGTTAGAAACTCGAATGGCATCATCCATAATGTCCTGAAGGGGAATCCGAGCATACCTCATCCTTCGCTTGAATACTATTGCTATTAAAAATCAACCAAATAACCACATAACAAATCTAATCCACTGATAAGCATTTTTCCATACACAAGATAGTAATGTTGCAATGTTGAAGACAAGATCCATATCAGAATTATTAATCCACATCTGAATATCAGCAAGGACAACTAAAAGTTACTACTGCACAACAATACAAAATAATGCAAATCTCTTGTTAAAAGAAAGAACAAAATAACCATGCACAACAAACTCAATCACAGTCCTAAATATCATAATTTGTTAAAGCACCTGCTGATCATAATGCAATGCATAACATTGTATAATATATATATATATATATATATATATATAAACCAAAAACTTGGAGAGAACTTAAGTCTCATTACCCTCCACTCGTCTCATTACCCATAAACAATCCACAGTTGTTGCAATGCAAGTCTGGCATTCACCCATAGCTTCCCATCCTATGGAACTTATGTCACAAACACCAAACTGAAATCCTATGGAGATGTCCCGGGAAGGGTTGGTAAAGACTTCAAAAACCAGAATCTTCAGTATTCACACACCCCACTTCATCAGAATGCCTCCATGCATTGCCCACATTCAACAGCAGAAACTTATGGTTCTCAACCATCACCACAAACTATACTCTGTTCAGATACTAATAATATTTACCATCTTCCTTACTGCACTCTGTTCTGCCTGGAACATACCCCCATTCCAGAACTGCGCCAACATATCCTTTACCTTGAAAAAGGATCGATTCAAAGATAAAGCTGACCTAAAAAGAGTGATAGCCCAGAGCTAAGAAACAATGCTTTCTTGTATACATAGACAGACCAAAAATATCATAGAAAGCAAGTTTTTCCTCTTTCGTAAGCTCAACGCAGGTTTTTCCTCTTAGATAAGCACAACATTTCCTCTTAGGTAAGCTTAGCTCCGCATTGAAGGAATGATCTCCAATAAGCTCAGGTCTAAGCATAGAAGGAATACAAAGCAGGTAAAGGAAGAAAACCAGATTATCAGATGAACCTTGCAAGGCGGTGGGATGAGGCGGCAAAGGTCTGCGTTTCACAGTTGCTGAGCTCCAGACTTGGCCCTATAGTTTGAGAGCATTAAAAAATTCTCGATCCCTCAGCAGTAAAATCTGCGGCCCTTCAGACATCGCCATTTCCACGGATGGAGCCACTCGTCTCATTAACCTCAAACTCCGCAACTTGCAAGGCGGTGGGATGAGGCCGCAAAGGTCTGCATTTCACATTTGCTGAGCTCCAGACTTGGCCCTATAGTTTGAGAGCATTAACAAATTCTTGATCCCTCAGCAGTAAAATCTGTGGCCAACTATGGGAAGGCCCTAACAACGAACAGACCAGAGAGGGTCGGCCTTGCTCAGCCAGCAAGAAGATCTGTGTCCAGCGGCTAGCCACCTCTCCTAACCATTGAAAAAATTGGGGCGAATCACTGTAACTTCTCATTTGGACCCTGTAAATCCAGGCGAATGCCATGGAAATTTGCTCCATAAGAAAAAAATCGGGGCGAATTTCATTTTTCCATGTTATGCGTCCTTTTTTTTGGTGGGCTACTACTTAATAATTAATTATTTTTAAAATATTTATTGGGCTAACTTTATTAAACTATAGAAAATGGGTTTTATGTAAAAAATTCGCCCTATTAAAATTGAAAATCCCTTAAAATTCACCTTTGGGCTAAAATTCGCCCCTAAAATTATCCCTGCTCTAGTGGGATGAATTTGCACCTGAATCTGATCTTTCCGTACCTATTCTCATGCTTGGAAAAGCATAATACTTTAAGGATGAAATAGATGATGATATCATTAATGGTTTTATTAGTAATTCACTCCCTGTTGCATCCATTAGAGATTTGGGATAAGAAGATGAGGTAGAAGGTGAAATTATTGAACATTCGAAAACAACTCCACATACTATTAGCAGTCCCGTTGAAATCGAACCTCGGAAATGTATAAACATCAATCCTAACTTGACTACTAAACAAAACAGATTGTTGATACAACTGTTACAAAAATAGAAAAATGCATTTGCATGGGACTATATGGATATGAAAGGAATCCATCCTAGTCTATGCACTCACCACATTTACCTTAAAGCGAACTACAAACCAGTTAAACAACCACAACGCCAAATGAACCCGACACTTAAAGAGATAATGAAAGAATACTTGCAGAAACTCCTTAATGCTAATTTCATATACCCCATTTCTGATAGCCAGTGGATGTCTTCGCTTGTCATAGTTCCAAAAAATAATGGCAAATGGAGAGTTTGTGTTGATTATAAAGAACTTAGCAAGGCCACTCAAAAGGACCACATTTCTTTACCATTCATTAATCAGGTCTTGGATACCATTTCTGAAAAAAATTCTTTTCATTTCTAAATGGAAGTTAGTGGCTATAATCAAATATACATTCCCATGGGAGACCAAGACAAGACAACCTTCACTTGTCCATGGGGTAATTTTGCATATAGAGTCCTTCTCTTTGGCCTCTGTAATGCATCAACAACCTTTCAGAGGGAAATATTGGGTATTTTTTCTGATCTTTTGAATGAATATCTTGAAATATTTATGGATGATTTTACGCCCTACGGGGATGCCTTTGAGACAACACTAGTTAACTTGGAAAAAGTGTTGGAAAATTGTGAACAAACTAATGTTGCTATGAGCACGGAAAAATGGCACATGATTGTGACCGAGGGAATTGTGCTGGGACATTTCATTTTGGTAGATGGAATCAAGGTAGATCCTGCAAAAATTGAGGTAATCTCGAAAATCACGACCCCTAAGACTGCAAAAGAAGTACGTAGTTTTTTGGGACATGCATGATACTATAGGATATTTATAGAGAAATTTTCAAATATTGCATCTCCTCTATTTTCATTACTCATGAAAGATGCCAAATTTGTGTGGACATGGAAGTGTGAGCAGGCCTTTTTAAAATTGAAAAAATGTGTAACAACAACACTTTTTTTACGAGGACCAAACTGGGAATTGCCATTTCATATTGCTACAGATGCATCTGGCATAACTGTGGGTGTTGCTTTAGGGAAACTAGAGGAGAAGAAAAACTTACACCATTTATTACATCACCAAGAACTTAACTCTAGCAGAACTCAACTACACTATTACCGAGAAGGAATTCCTAGCAGTAGTGCATGTTATCAATAAATTTCGGCACTACATCACTGGGTACCAAGTATTTGTACACACTGACCATGTTGCAATTCGATTTATGATGAACAAGCTTGTTACTAATGGTAGAGTTACATGATGGTTATTATTATTACAAGAATTTGATATTACTATTTTAGATAAATCCAGAAAAGACAATCTAGTTGCTGATTTTCTTTCTAGATTAACTATAAGTGATGACTGCACTGGCACTGAGGATTATTTTCTAGATGAATATATTTTTTCTATCTCTACTCACTCACCATGGTATGCAGATATAGCCAATTACCTTGTTGTAGGAAAATTCCCACACCAAATGTCTTCCAATGAAATAAGGAATATTATACAACAGAGTGCTACCTACTCCTGGATAGAAGGAAATATCTATCACACCAGGTGAGATTTTCATATTAGGCATCGTGTTAGAGAGGATGAGGTATTTGAGATCTTGAAGGTTTTCCATGAGGAACCTTGTGGAGGACACTTCGCTGACAAGAGGACAGGACATAAAGTACTCTCAACAGGGTACTGCTGGCTAGCTATATTCCAGAATGCCAAGAAGTTTTTGAAAGGATGTGATAGCTGCAAAAGGATGGGCCTGCCTTTGAAATTAGATGAGATTTCGTTACAGCCTCAAATAGTGATAAAACCATTTGAGAAATGGGCCCTAGACTTTGTGGGGCCAAGTAATCTTTAATGACCAAAAAAATCATACATATTTGTCTGCACCGATTATGTCAAAAAATGGGTTGAGGCATAGGCACTAACTAGAGCAAAAAAGTAGGCTCTTTCAGACTTCCTATTTGAAGATATTTATGTTCACTTCGGGATACCGAGAGAGATAGTGACAGATGGGGGGCCTCAGTTCACATCTCATTTGATCAAGAAGCTAGTTGAAAAGTATGGAATTAATCACATAATCACTTCACCATATCAACCACAAGAAAATTGTCAAGTGGAAAGCAACAATAAATTCATCGAGGTAATATTAACAAAGACAGTGGCCAACGATCAAAGAAACTAGGCTGAGAAACTTCCAGAGGTACTGTGGGCTTTTAAGACAACATGAAGGAATACTACACACTTCTCACCATATAAATTGGTGTATGGTAATAATCCTTTATTCCCCATAAAGTTTGAAATAAAGACATTAAGAACAACATTGCAAGTCGATATGGTTTTGAGTACGACACAGACACAAAGTCTAAACCAACTCAATGACTTGGGAGAGAAACGACTGGCTACTATTCAACAGATAGAGATCATTTAGAAGAAAAGAGATATATGGCATGATGCGTTTATTAAGAATAAAATGTTCCAGAAATAATATTGGGCTCTTTTATATGATTCTATGTTCAAATATTTCAAAGGCAAGCTTTGCACTAGATGGCTAGGTCCTTTCGAACTGGACACGGTCTTTAACAATGAGACTATACAATTGGTCACCGCTGACAGTGCTCAGACACTGTTACTTGTTAATGGGCACTGTCTAAGGTTATATCATCAACCCGCTTCGAAGGAATCATTTGTCAACATTGTCACAGACTCTGATCTTCATGTTACGACAACAGGGGCACATTCTCTTGTGTAGCTTGAAAATTGAAATTCCAATAAGTGCAGTAGTTGAAAACCACCTTTGTGGCAACTATTACACTTTATATATATATATATATATATATATATATATATATATATATATATATATATATATATATATATATATATATATATATATATATATATATATAAAACAGAGTAAAAAGAAAATAAAAACAATAATAAATCTAACTATGAAAACCCCTTTCCAGGGCGTAGTGAGAAAATTGGTAATAGTTAAAAACCACTCTTGTGGCAGCTGTTACACCCGTGTTTTTCTTCCTGAAACATCATCTTCCCTTCCTAATCTATTTCATAGAATGATGGCATTCATTTAATTTTCTTTTTTTGTACCAATTTCTCCTGATTATTATGATTTAAAAAAAAAAAAAATCTAAGGGTTGTCTTGGCTGTTACACATGTAACAGCCGACATCCATGAACATTGCTTCTTATGTTTCATCCCATAACAACAATAATCATTCCAACCAAATGCAACAACACTAGCGCTGCAAGAATAACGCCACGGATTCGAAATCTTTCTCCACGTCACCTCAGTTATGTCATTCAAAAGGTAACATTATCATTTATGATTTGGTGATTAATTAGTAGAAGTAATGATATTCTCATGACGGACATGGGCGTCTATCACCATTAAGGTGGGGGAGGTGATATGTCTTTAAATCATTGCATAAATCCATAGTCATAAACCTCTATCAAATCTACATGCACCCTATTAATAACACAAATGCCAATGATGACTAAATCCAGTTGGAAAAGAGCATATGTACTACATCCCATGACTTTCCATAACAATACATTTATGAAGATTAATGTGAGGTACAATTCGGTAATCTGTAAAATTTGTCACCTCCTATAAACCTCCTCGACTGAAACCTTTCATTCTCATGGTAAACTTGTCAATTGGGATAAGCATAGACGGTGAGAAGTAGTGAGAAGTGCAGTGACATTACAGTGGGGCTGAGCAGTAAGAAGAAAATTTAGAAAAAAACAGGAAAAAGGGTGAAGCAGGGGTCAGGCATGAGCCAGATTCTATGGATGCCTTGTAGAATTTTCCAGAAGCCTACGATATATTCAGGGATGCTAGATGGATTGAATATTTCCAGAATCTAAAAGGCTCAAATGAGGGGGCGGCAATTGAATTTTCTCAGAATTTGAACAAAAATCAAACCCAAGTTAGAGGTTTGAAATTTGAGGTGACTGAAGAGGTAAATTCTCGGGTAACTATGTTGCCGGTAGAGGGACGGAGGTTGTTTAATAGAAAAATCAATAACCCCTCCTTGAAAGAAGACTGCCTAGAAGGAGAAGAAAAGCTAGAGAAGAAAGGGAGAGGAATTGACAGGTTGTCGCTTCCTCATACTTGGGAAGATGTTGCCCTGGGTTTAATTAAATATATCACTTGTGAGGGAATATCCACAATAGTGTTTAACTATCACTTTCCTCTACTTAATCACCTTCGGCACCAGCAAAATATTAACCTTCCATTCTACTTGGTAGGGAATATCAAGCATATGGCGGCAGCATTAAAGACAACGACACACCCAGAGGCATGTGTGACTAATCACAGACTCATCAAATTAATTGTGCTCGATGTTGTAGGGCAGCAAGAAAAAAATTGGGAAGAATTCAAGTGAAAGATGAAAAGGACAAGCTCGAGGAAATAGACCACGACTTTAGGAGGAAGTCAGGAAGAAGTGGAAACCCAAACTTAGCTTGCTGGAGTTAGAATTGGGAAACAGTGTACTGATGAACCAATTGGGGATAGAAGGAAAAAACAAAGGGTGAAAGTCAGCATAGCTGCAGAACCTTTGCCTACAGCTGAAAATTAAACATAATCATAAGTATTAGAAGAAGAAAGGAAACCCCCCTCATCAGGTAAGGACGAAACTCATGTTCTGTTCTTAGAACTCGAAAATATAAGAAAGGAAAATGAAGAATTAAAGAGAAAATTATTTGAGGAGAAGGAAATCTCGGTTTTTTTATGCATGACATGTTTTCAAGAATTAACAACAGTGGGATATAAGGTCTGTAGAGAAAATATCAACCAAATGGAAATAAAACAGAATGGCAGGAGGTTGTTACACAAGAACATGCTGATGATACTGATATTACACAAGAACCAACAATTAAAGCAGAGCCTCCTGTAATAATTGACCTAGAAGCCGACCCACAAGAACCTATTGAGGCCACTCCTATTATATAAGAAACAACAATGGACATAGAGGCTACTCTAGGTGGAAACAAAGAGGATGACACACAAGAACCAACCAAGGAAGCTGTTGTTACACAAGAACCAACAACAGAGGTGGAACAACCCCATTTAGCAAAGTTTATTACACCCATTATTGATGTGGATATTGAATGCAGAAGAATGCTGAGTCCCATCTCAAATGGAGTTTTGAAAAAATCTTGTTAGTTTCCGAATTACAAAAGTGGAAACATGAATCAATCTCCCTTCGGGAGGGGATGATTTCTCTAAAAGAACAACAAAGAGAAATAGACACTTTACATGAAATATGGATGAAGGAAGAGTTGAAGAAGGGATGGGAGAATTACAAGAGGAAGGAAGCTCTGAAGAAACAGGAGGAACAACTACTGCTGTTACAATAGCAGTTTTAGAATCTTACCATAGTCAAGAAAAAACTTCATTATCTCACCTCAATTCGCTGGGTTGCAAATGACCTTCTCTATCCTATCCTATTTTTCTATGGGAACGTTACTTCCTATTCCAGATGAAAGTTGTTATGGAGGATAGACATTATTTATGTTATTCTACTCGCACATTTTTGGATGTGTTTCGTACCTCCGATTTAGATGAGAAAAGCTTGATGTGTGAGTTATTCTTACACTATATCATTTTTTAACATGTGAGTATGCATATGGTTGTGACAATACTCTCATATATGGGAGATCTTCAGTTGAGAGCTTTTTTGTACTTCATGAAGAATCAGATTGAATGGCATTTGCTCATCAAATCTATGGATGCTAATGAGGAGAAGATGGCATTGTGGGTTCAGGAAAAACCAGGATGGGCCATTGAGTTAATGTGAGAATTTAGGAGAATGTTGAGTACCCCTGGGATTAAAGAACCAACTGCCACTTATAGAAGAAGAATTGTGAAATTTTTCCTCATTTAGTTCTCAATGATGAAGAGTTGAGCCTTGACTGGGTGCTTGAAACGCACGGAAGACATCAGTGCTAAGCTAATGAAGGGGGACCCATTCTCATTCCATAATTTTGTGGTGGTTGTTACACATGTACCAGTGTATGCACAGATTGTAAAATCCCTTGGTGCTTTGTGGCTTGGATTGAGATTCAAGTTTCCTTTGATCTGGCTGCGAATTGATTATTATTAGAGTAATTATGAATTCAAGAAGTATAATTCAGAGTCCTGGGTATAACAGTTGATGGCCAATCAAGGGTAGAGGTCTACAGATGAAGATACAACTGGTGCTTATGATCTCATCGACTTGCACCAGAGATATTCCCATGAGATATGATTTTGCATGAGGACATGCAAGTATTTAAGCTGGGGGGAGATGTTGGGTGCCAGTTTTGCACACCTATCCTACATTTTTTTTCTCTATTTTTCCTCATAACTATAAGTAATGGGATTATCTTTGTCTCTTTTTCCTACCTTTCTATCCTAACTTGTGCCGTTTCATCTTATTTTGATTACTCTGCCATTTCATCAATTATTATGATATGTCGTGCCTTTTATGACAAATTGAGGATGAATCTTTGGATAATATCTATGGTCTTTGTGTTGTCTTTCCAGATGTCATTTGTAGCACAAAATATCCGAAGCACGAGGTACACAAGAGTAGTTAAGGGTGTGTTGTTACAGCGAGAGATGTTGTTACACGTTGCTGTTACAAACCTGCCACCAAACTGTTGTGACAAACCCACTGGTGTACTACTGATATAGTTGTACCACTGACTATATCTCGTCAACACCTATTGCTGACCTATCCCTTAGTTGTTACACTACAACTGTGGTTTTATGGCAATAGCTGTAGAAGTTGTTTAGCGTTGTATTTTTTGAATAACAACCTATGGGTAGTTTTGATTGTAATCTATAATTTTCTAGTCTAAATTTTATTAAGAAGTGGTTATAACTATATGTATTCTATTTCGATCAGCATGAGAATCATAAGATTCTCATCAGTGATCTATCCCTTTATTTTCTTAGATGTAACCACTATATAGTTATCGATAATAGAGTTCAAAAGGTTAGCAGAGAACAACATTATTTTGGCTCTATAATTGTGCTCAGATTAATAAAGATTATCCTGTTATTGTTGTTACATGCATTATTCAATTTAGATTCTGTTAAGTTCTTTTTATACCTACACCCTGCTAGGGAGGAAGGGCCCTCCTTCTTAGCATGGATTGTAGTGATTACGGTAGTTTTGTGTTTGTATTTCAGTTTATGTATCAGTAGAGGTGATGTTGTTTTTGTTCATCTGTGAATATATCCGCTTCAATTAAAATACTTTGTATGTTGTTACACATATGATGTTAGAGACACTAACTAGATTCTTGTTGTGTGGCACACTAGAACAGATTAATTGAAATGTGATTTCAGTCTTGTATATCATTTTATTTCTGCATGAGTGATTTACTTCCAGCATTTACTTCAGCAACAATTTCTTTTAATTGGAATTTCTTCTGGTTGACTGTATCAGCACAGACAATGCAACTATCATTGGAATAAAAAGACGTCCATGGATTGATAATTTATGCGTATTATTTAGTCATTCAATAGTGATTAATACAACCCAACACTTGTGTAGTGGATGTATGTTTTAATGAAATTTTAAAAATTTATGATTGTTTGACACATCTAATAACACCTATAATTTTATGATTGTTTTCACATATATACATCGATATGTATTGTACTCCAATCATTTTTACATATATTCAAACATGTAATTCAATCATTTTTATGTACATATATTCATGTGAACTTTTTTTTTTGTAACTTCGCATAAACTATATTAAAATCATGAAAAAATGTATACAGGCAATGGACAAAGATGGCAAGTAGTGCTTAGCATATCCCTGCCTTGGTATTGTTCAAAATAAACCAAGTTTGAAGCTACCACAAAGGAGAAAACCAACCCCTTAAGAGTGTCATCTAGTCTTGTAATACAAAATATTTAGTGGCCCATATTAAAAAAAAAAAAGAGCTGAAGTATATTTTGAGGTGAGAAAAAACATAAATTAACCTTTCTACTGAAAAATCATGTATTTCCTTCATCTTAGTCCATCTCCTGGTCCTCTTCCTCTATTAGGCACATGTGTTTTATATCAATCGCTTCCTCCTCATCTATGGGCATTCTAGGAGGATTCAGATGGGATGCATGAATGATGGGAGCTCCTGGGCCCTCAACATCGTAATCTCTAGTCTAGACACCATTCGAGTCCATAACCCAAATGCCTATCTCCTCCACTGTAGGCTCATAAACTAGAAGAGGTTCGTTTTCATGGGTAAAGGCTGCACATATTGCGGAATAGTGGATTTCCTATGACCTTTTCTACCCTTAGGCTTCTCCAGAGGGAAAAAAGTCTCCCCATGAATGTTATCAAACGCTTGAGGAGCCATCACCTCATGGCTATCATATGCAAAGCCCTCGGTGGATTCCAATCTCTAGTCATGGCCATAGTGATATCAACCTCAGATTGAACCCTTGTATCTACCCTTGATGGACTTCTGACGCTAGCGCGGGGCCATGGTATGGCTTCTGACATAGAATTTTATGATTTTTTTTAGATATACAGATAGATATGTATTTTAATTCAATAATTTTTACATATATTCCAACATGTACTTCAATCATTTTTATGTACATATATTCATGTGAACTTAAATATGTAAAACCTTCTATGATTTTTTTAAATGACATGTATGATCATGCAAAATTTACTTCAATATCACCTAAATAATAGATGTATTCTAAACTTATATAAAATTCACACACATGTTCAAATGCATAACATGTACCAATGTAAGTGTTAAATGTAATTTGAAATTTCCATCTAGATTCATTTTATATTTAGCAAATAAAATGACAATTGGAGTTTTAAGAACAAAACATTATATCACAACATCTGAGCACATGCCAAATACCTGTTTTATAATTTGAAATTTCCATCTAGATTCATATTATATTTAACAAATATAATGACAACTTGAGTTTTAAAAACAAAACATTATATCACAGCATGTGATCACATGCCAAATGTAGTTCAACTATCCAAAATATAAACATGTATACATGTTTTTTAATTTGAAATTTCCATCTAGATTCATTTTATATTTAACAAATAAAAAGACAAATTGAGTTTAAAAAAAAAAACATTACATCACAACATGTGATCAAATGCAAAATGTAATTCAACTATCCAAAATATACACATTGTGTTTTGTAACTCAAAATTTCCATATAAAGATTCATTCTATATTTAAAAAATAAAATGAAAACTTGAGTTTTAAAAACAAAACATTATATCACAACATGTGATCACATGCCAAATGTAGTTCAACTATTCCAAATATACACATGTATGTGTTTTGTAATTCGTAATTTCCATTTAGATTCATTTTAAATTTCAAATAAAATGACAACTTGAGTTTTAAAAACAAAACATTATATCACACCATGTGATCACATGCCAAATGTAGTTCAGCAATCCAAAATATATACACATATGTGTAAATTGTAATTTGAAATTTCCATCTAAATTCATTTTACATTTAACAAATAAAATGATAACATGAGTTTAAAAAAAAAACATTATATCACAACATGTGATCACATGCCAAATGTAGTTCAACTATCCAAAATATACACATTGTGTTTTGTAACTCAAAATTTCCATATAAAGATTCATTCTATATTTAAAAAATAAAATGAAAACTTGAGTTTTAAAAACAAAACATTATATCACAACATGTGATCACATGCCAAATGTAGTTCAACTATTCCAAATATACACATGTATGTGTTTTGTAATTCGTAATTTCCATTTAGATTCATTTTAAATTTCAAATAAAATGACAACATGAGTTTTAAAAACAAAACATTATATCACACCATGTGATCACATGCCAAATGTAGTTCAACAATCCAAAATATATACACATATGTGTAAATTGTAATTTGAAATTTCCATCTAAATTCATTTTACATTTAACAAATAAAATGATAACATGAGTTTAAAAAAAAAAACATTATATCACAACATGTGATCACATGCCAAATGTAGTTCAACTATCCAAAATATACACATTATGTTTTGTAATTTGAAATTACCATCTAGAGATTCATTTTATATTTAACAAATAAAATGACAACTTGAGTTTTAAAAACAAAACTTTATATCACAACATGTGATGACATGCCAAATCTAGTTCAACTATCGAAAATATATGCTTGTGTTTTGTAATTCGAAATTTTCATCTAGATTCATTTAATATTTAACAAATAAACTGACAACTTGAGTTTTAAAAACAAAAAGTTATATCACAAAATTTGATCACATGCCAAATGTAGTTCAACTATCCAAAATATACACATGTATATGTTTTGTAATTTGAAATTTCCATCTAGATTCATTTTATCTTTAACAAATAAAATGACAACTTTAGTTTAAAAGAAATACAACTTGAGTTTAAAAAAACAAAAATTTATATCACAACATGTGATCAAATGCCAAATGTAACTATCCAAAATTTAAAAACATTCTTGATAAAAGTAAATCTAGTTTGAAACTATATGCAAACAGTCAAACATGTCCAAAATTTATATCACATGAACAATAAAAGTAAATATATATATAACAATGTATAGTGTTACAAGTATCAAGTTATATAGAAAAGTAAATATGAGTGCATAGATAAGACTATATATAGAATAGAAAATTTAAGACTATCTATCAAATAAAATGTTGCACATGTGCATCATCAATCAAATACAGATGGATCTAGTGCTTTTTCCAGTAGCGTCCTAAGCCTCATGCTATCCTCTGAAGAATGGGGAACATGTACACAACATGTACAAACATTACAATTTAATGTTTTAAAATTGAATGAGAATATATAACTTCATGTAAAAAAAAAATTGAAAAAAAAAATCATGTAATACCTCATGTAGTTCCCTCTCCATTGTCTTATGTTTCTTGTCCATTAATACATCCTCCACAGTAAATTGTACAATATACATGTAAAAGTATATATATTAATTTTTTTAAAATGAAAATGCATATAAACTAATTTGCAATAATATTAAAAAAAAAAAGTTAGACAACTTGTTCAAATAGTATGGCTGTTCCTATCTCCATCATACACTTCATCGCTAGAGTCTTTTGAAAGTTTCATTAAAAAATAATCAGAAATAATCAGAATATGTTAACATTTAATTATATACATGTACATGTGTACAAAATGTTTTATTTCAAAAATATGTCATCATGCTCCAATATAATAATAGGTTAAAATAATTATACATCAACATCATGAATAGTTAAAAAACACTAACATTTTACAACATATCACCTTTATTGTGAGAACATGAAGCTTCAAGCGTGATATTAAAATATTCATTCATCAAACATGAGAACTACAAATGGTGTTCACATATATGATACATATTTGTTAGATTAACATATGAAAATAAATGTATGTATATGTATTTATTACAAATTGCACATGTGTTAAAATATTCATCCTAACCATTAACACATACCGATACCATGCCCTTTTCCTCATGAATAATTAAGTCCTGTCAACCATTGCGACAATTATTTGCATATTTTCTGAGCTCTTCAATACTCATGTTGTCTAGTCATAATTTGTATGGTACACAAAATTAGCACGTGCATTCTCTCATGCTCTTTGTCGATTCAGACAAACATCAATTCCACTAAGTCCACTCTGAACATTATTTATGATGACATCCCTTGCTTCTCGACTAATTTTAGAAGTGCAAAGTTTCCACACGAAGAGGCCGACTTACCAATGGTGGCTCGAGGTGACCCAACTCAGCATCATGCTTAGCGCCCCTATGGTCACATAATCAACCTTTCCCAAGACCAAATAATTTAGAGGGAAGGTAATTCTAATTGGGTTTCATGTCCAAAAATAATTCTGCATAAATACTTTTGCAAAATCAAGAGGAGCCTTGTCGTTCTATGGTAGTATTTCATAGGTAGCAAGGTGCCTATCATACAAATAGGAAGCTATATCAGGGTGGTTGAAATATTGCACCTTTAACATATTTATTTTTGGCCCTTCTTTGAAATTAAACATAGACTTGACCATTTTTGTTGTAACTCTGTGATGAAGAACCTCCCATGTATCGAGACCCATCATTGTTTCCTTTCTTTTCTTCATCACTTCTAGAAAAGTATAAGTGGTTGGCCCAAGTGTTTTGTACACATCTATAAGTGTGCTTAAAGTGTGAGTAACTATTTTTAAGCTTTCTTGACTCTCAACAAGGAGTTTCAAAGACACAAGATCTTTCTTCAATTTTGAATAAATATGTTGACACATTTGTAATGTGCATTGCTGAATGTATTTTTCCCAAGGTAAATTGGAAATGTCAGACATATAAGTTGTGGTTGGTGTACAACCTTCTTCTTGAATAACACATTCTATCCTATGTTTTTCTCAAGAAACATTTTCGCCCTCTGCATAAATATATAAAATTTTGTATAAAAAATAAAAAATGTGAACAAATTTGTACAAATTGAATGAAAATAATATTTAGATTGATAGCCACTTTGAGATGGTTGGGTAGCATCATGCCCACCCTGAGATTGTTGAGAACAAGAATGATCACCGATTGGTTGAGAACCAACACGAACACCCATTGATTGGCCTCCGGGGGAATGCATATGACTACCCTCACACAAATGACCACCACCTATTGATGGGCCACCAGGGGAATGTGTACCAACACCACCCTCACGCGACAAGATGGAATCTTCATAGAAAAATATGAGTTTATAATCAATTTAAAAATAGATACATACATATAAATACATGTACTTATGATTAATTAAATTGCGTGAACCATACCATAATTGTGTGAACCATGGCCATGTTCCATTGATGGAGTAGATACTCTTTTCCTCCTAACTCCTAAGAAATAAAAAAATGAAATTTATTAAAAACAAATTTAACTCACAAAAATTACAAAAAATCAATTCCATATGTATACATGTGTGTACTGGGGATAAAATTATATATATATATATATATATATATATATATATATATATATATATATATTCAATAAAATAATGAATTCCACATGTATACATGTATGTATGGAGATAAGATTATATATTTAAATTTCATTTAAAAACATTCACATTTAATATAAATACCATGAACATCCTTCGATCCATGATCCCCCTCTCTCATAGAGACATGGGATTCTATTGATATTTGTCTTTCATCCTCCTTTCAATATATATATGGATATCTAGACTGGACATCTACAATTATTTTTAAAATTACTATTTAAAATAAATTCAAAATATTTCAAAAAATTAATGTAATTTAGTACACAAAGTTGAGCACAAACAAAAAATATGTAAAATACAACTTTAAAAGCACAAATTGATATGTCAAAATCACTTTAAACAAAAATTTGTTGAATTCCTCACATTTTAATTTTATAAACATGAAGTTCACGAAATTGATGTGTGAAACTCACTTTAAACTAAAATTTGATGAAGTCCTCAGATTTTAATTTTATAAAACATGAATTTCACCAAGTTGTGCTTACATGGTGGTAGCACACTTAGTATATAATTGAAAAAAACACATGGTCTTTAATAATGACACATTTATAAATAAAAAAACACACACATCAAAGATATGTTACAATGTCCATCAATAAATTTTGAAGGAGAGCATCTCAACACTAATTCATCTTTGAGAGATGAATATTGAATTGTCATTGCCCCGCATAATACTGATTCAACTATTAATTCATCTTTGAGAGATGAATCTTGAATGCGCATTGCCACACACAGTAGAGTACCAAAAATCTTATTAACATTTGCACAATGTCTTATACTAAAAATTGGAAATTGTCTAACAATATTGTTTTCTTTTCCATGCAATTGCTTTAGCCTCTCCTTCTTAACTTGGTACATGCCTTTCCTCTGGTTGCACACAAGTTCAAAATTGGTGAAAATTACAATTCCATTTGATCCATAGTCTTCTAGTTGTTCACTAGCATTTTCTTTAAGAATATATTAAATTAAAGTTTATGGAAGAAAGGACATGTACATGTTTTGCCTTAAATTTTGTCTTAAGTTTATGGGAGAAATGACATGTACATGGTTTTCTTTAAATTTTGCCTTAAATTTTATGGAGGAAATTACATAGAAATGACATGTACATGGTTTCCAAGACATTAGAAAATGACTTAAAGTTTATGGGAGAAATTACATAGAAATTACATGTACATAGTTCTCAAAATACTAGCAAATGCCTTAAATTTTATGGGAGAAATAACATGTACATGGTTTCCAAAAACACTAGCATTTTCCTTAAAATTATATTAAATTAAAGTTTATTGGAGAAATTACATGTACATGGTTTTCCTTAAATTTTATGTGAGTAATTACATAGAAATGAAATGTATATGGTTTCCAAAACAATATAAAATCCCTTAAAATTCATGGGAAAAATGACATATACATGTTTCCCAAAACACGAGCAAATGTCTTAAATTTTATGGGAGAAATCACATGGACATGGTTTCCAAAAACACTAGCATTTTCCTAAAAAATATATTAAATTAAAATTTGTGGGAGAAATGACATGTGCATGGTTTGACTTAAAGTTTTCCTTAAATTTCATGGGATAAATGACATGTACATGGTTTGCCTTAATGTTTTCCTTAAATTTTATTGGAGAAATGACATGTATATGGTTTGCCTTAAATTTTATGAAAGAAATGACATGTACATGGTTTTTCTTAAACAATAGCATTTTCTTGAAGAATATATTAAATTAAATCTTATGGAAGAAATGACATGTACATGGTTTGCCTTCAAGTTTTCCTTAAGTTTCTAGGAGAAATGACATGTACATGGTTTGCCTTAACTTTTATGGGAGAAATAACATAGAAATGACATGTACATGGTTTCCAAAAAACTAGCAAATCCCTTAAAGTTTATGAGAGAAATTACATAGAAATGACATGTACATAGTTCTCAAAATACTACTGAATGCCTTACAACTCATGGGAGAAATGACATATACATGGTTTCCAAAAACACTAGAATTTTCCTTAAAAACATATTAACTTAATGTTTATGGGAGAAATGAGATGTACATGGTTTGCCTTAAATTTTGCCTAAAGTTAATGGGAGTAATGACATATAAATGACATGTAAATGGTTCTCGAAACACTAGAAAATGTCTTAAAGATCATGGGAGAAGTTACATATACATGGATCCCAATGGAAGAAATGACATGTACATGGTTTCAAAGAACACTATCATTTTCCTTAAAACGGTTTGCCTTAAAGTTTTCCTTAAATTTTATGGGAGTAATGACATAGAAATGACATGTATATGGTTCCAAAAACACTAGCAAATTCCTTAAAGTTCATGGGAAATTACATGTACATGGTTTTAAAAACAATAGCATTTTCATTAAAAATATATTAAATTATAGTTTATGGGAGAATGACATGTACATGGTTTGTCTTAAAGTTTATGGGAGAAATGACATGTACATGGTTTTCCTTAAAGTTTGCCTTAAGTTTATGAGAGAAATTACATGTACATGGTTTGCCTTAAAGTTTTCTTTAAAGTTTATGGGAGAAATTACATAGAAATAACATGTACATAGTTCCCAAAACACTAGCAAATTCCTTAAAGTTTACGGAAAATTTACATAGAAATGACATGGACATGGTTTCCAAAACACTAGAAATTGGCTTAAATTTTATGGGATAAATGACATGTACATTATTTTCCTTGAGTTTATGGGAGAAATGACATGTACATGGTTTTCGTTAAAGTTTTCCTTAAAGTTTATGGGAGAAATGACATCTAGAAATGACATGCCTTAAAGTTTGTCTTGCCTAGATTTTATGGAAGAAATGACATGTACATGGTTTTCCTTAAAGTTTTCCTTAAATTTTGTGGGAGAAATGACATTCCTTAAAGTTTTCCTTGATTTTATGGGAGAAATGACACATGTACATGATTTTCCTTAAAGTTTCCCTTAATTTTTATGGGAGAAATAACACATGTACATGGTTTTCCTTAAAGTTTGCCTTAAATTTTGTGGAATAAATGACATAGAAATGAAATGTGCATGGTTCCCAAAACACTAGAAAATTCCTTAAAGTTTTGGGAGAAATGATATGTACATAGTTATCCTTAAAGTTTTCCTTGAGTTTATGTGAAAAATTACATGTACATGGTTTGTCTTAAAGTTTGCCTTATGTTTATGGGATAAATGAAATGTACATGGTTTTCCTTAAACTTTTTCTTAAATATTATTAGAGTAATGACATGAATATGACATGTATATAGTTTCCAAAACACTAGAAAATGCCGTAAATGTTATGGGAGAAATGACATATACATAGTTTCAAAAGACACTAACATTTTCCTTAAAAATATATGAAATTAACCTTAAAGTTTATGGGATAAATGACATGTACATGGTTTAAAAAAACACTAACATTTTCCTTAAAAATATATTAAATTAAATTTTATGGGAGAAACGACATGTACATGGTTTGCCTTAAGGTTAATTGGAGAAACGACATGTACATGGCTTTCCTTAAATTTTTCCTTATGTTTATGGGAGAAATGACATGTACAGTGAGTGCTGGTAATAACTCACTATTAACACACCAATCTAAACATATAATTTCTATTTCTAAGAATTTTGATCTTGCTAACTATCATTGTCTATATTGGCACATTACCTCATGTTTTTCATGTTAATGGTATTTGAAAAATGGTTTTCTACCACATGTTTTGTGTTGATATTGATAATTTTCCAAACCCATCAATATAAATCATAAAATGGTATTTGAAAAATGGTTTTCTTCCACACATTTTGTGTTGATATTGATAATTTGCCACATCTAATCACCGCTTCTTGAATATGGGATTTATCATCACATTTGGTATAGTATAAGATAATTATAGGAATTTGGAAATTTACTAGATTTTGGTGTAATAACAAACCTTAACCTAATTTCAATGCCATGGTCGCTTACGAGGAGTTCAATTTTGAAAGGTGGAGTAGTTAGCGCAACGTTCTCTCTGTTTTCTGTCATCTTCAATATAACAGTAATTATAATACACAGGTTCGATTCCAGTAATCATAGGAACCAAGCATAATGGTAATACCTCAATATAGCTAACATGGGAAATGTGTCATGAATATCATGTATATTGTAATACTAAGTATGAGTAATAAAACATATATCATGTGTATTAACCTATTCCATATCCAAAAACTGAAATGGGAATAACATTATTGTAATAAGGTAAGTAGTGTTCCATGTACTAGTTATAATTGGTCTAAGCTCTTGTATTTATTACAGTTACATGGAGTTAGATCTATCATTCTCCTCATCTCTTTGTATATAAGCTTATGTATATTACTGATATGATACGAGTCTTATGTCATACATATAGTTAGTTACACACATCGTCATGAATAAAACTATCCCCATGGTATTACTATGACTAGTCTCATATCTTATGTTGATTACTAACCTTGCTTTAAAGTGAAACAAGATGGAATATGAGGATAAAGTAAATTGAAAACTTGACTCTATGCAACTGAAGTTTGGACTATTACTCATCTAGCTAATAGGCAGTAAGTATTTGAACAAAAGTTCAGTATTAGAGTCTATATGGAACCGTGTATAGGACATGCCATTTACCTTATAATGAATATGGCTCATTAATATCATGACGTGGAACATAGATAATTAAGGTCATACTATTCTATGTAGAGCCTTGTACAGGTTGACTAGTAAAATGTATTAGTTAACCTAGAACATAGTTTTAATTTTAATGGGCTTATTAATGGTTTAATATATGAACTAGATCTATGACCTCAACGCAACAACAGAGCTTCTCATCTACTATTTTTTTGGTTTTAATATATACATAGCATTTTTTGACTATGTTTTATTCCTATACCTTAGCTCTTTCTCAATTACACTACTAATACGATTTATCTTTCCTGCTTATTAACTATGTATATTACAAATATTAAACAAGTGGTTTCATACTACGAACTGAACCTTGTACAAGTTGTAACAAGGTAAGTATTTCTTATAGTAACGAGAACATGATATGAGCTATTACCCTTATATTACACATAAGTATGATTGAGCTTCGTAATGGATACAAAAGTAATGAGACTAATCATGGAAATCTTATACCTTAATGAAACCCATATACCTTTCCTTATTATGAGCTAATAGTTATGGTTACATCATGTGTTAAGAGATCATAGTAATATCTATATTTAATTAGTGTGATAGAAATTATACCTTATCATTGTAGTTACTATAAATGCTTCACATTATGGATACCACGAACAACTCCATAACATATTCAACATATGTTTCTCTCTTGCAGGGTTGCATTCAGAGGATAGCCTTAACGAATGACAAGCAAATTCATGCTCATATCAAGCATAATGGACTCTGATTTACAACATACCAGCCTTTATATTACACATAGTGTAGGAATTTTCATCCATGCTCATATCAAGCATAATGGAATTGGATTTACAAAAGACAAGATTTTATATAACACAGAGTGTCGTGATTTTCATACACTCACAGAGAATTTGTGACAGATCTTTAGATTTTCTAGAAGGCCCCCATCATTTATAAAATTTGACCACATGTCTAGGAGAACACATGGAGCTCGCATATTTCATTGACTAGGGTTGTATGGGATTTTGATATTCTTGATATTCAAGAAACAATATGTGTGTGTGTGTGTGTTAATTTTTACGAGGATAAATATAGTTTATTGTGAGACTTCACCAGAGAATAGCTAAATACAAGAACCAGATAAAAAAATAAATACAAGACCATTCTGTAAATAAAGGAGATGAGTAATTAGTATTGTTCAAAAACAATTGTTCTGTATTCTTTATAGGGATTGTCATCCCTGCTCATATCGATCATATAATGGAATTGGATTTACCGCAAACAAGATTTTATATAAGACACAGTGTAAGGATTGTCATACACTCAGGGAGTTTTCGTGACCCATATCGATATTTTCTAGAAGGCCCCCAAAGTTTAGAAATTTTCACCACATGTCCAAGAGAACACATGGAGCTGACAGATTTCATTGACTAGGGTTGTATGAGATTTTGATATTCTAGATATTCAAGAAACATATATATATATATCTATATATATATATATATATATATATATATATATATTTATGAGGATAAATATAGTTTATTGTGAGACTTCGCCAGAAAATAGCTAAATACAAGAACCGGATAAAAAAATAAATACAAGACCATTCTGTAAACAAAGGAGATGAATAATCCGTATTTTTCAAACATAATTGTTCTATATTCTTTAGCTTAAGCATGTTTGTTCCATTGTTCATCATATCTAATAACATTATACTCTTGATTCTCCAATACTAGTTAATTCAATGTGATTAATAGGGGTAAATAAGATCAATTTTTATTTATCATTCAGTGTTAACAGAGATAATTTTTTTTACTTTGTAGCTAACTCGCTAATATGAATATGATAATTTAAATCTATTAAATCCCAGAAAACAAGAAATACCTGGATATGGTGAGCAGAAAAAGAGAGTGCGCATCACGAGCAACAAACACACCTGCAAATACACACAAAAAATTAAAATTAAAAAACAAAAAAACTGAGCATAAAAATAGCAGTCTCACCTTAGCTTGCTCCCTTATTCGCCCCTACAATAGCAGTACAACAAAACAACAAGGAAACGACGAGACAAGTAGAGCAGCGAGAGAGCACGCATGACGAGAAGAAAACACACGTGGAAACTGCAAACACACACAGAAAAGTAAAATAAAAAGCAAACAAAAAACATAAATAAAAAAAAAATAGAGCATAAAAATAGCAGTCTCACCTTAGCTTTCTCCCCTAGTTGCCCCCGCAATAGCGAGACAACAACATAGCAGCGCAACAGTGAGACAAACAGAGTGGCGAGCACAACGGCAAGAGAAACAGAGCAGCGAGACAAACCAAGAAGCAATAAAAACAGAGCAGCGCAATGGTAATGAAACTTGTTGCAGTCTAGGAGTCGGCATATTTGTAACAAAAAGTTCAGTCGAAGTATTTTGAAAAGTTCGGTTGAACTAATAGTGTGTTTATAATCCATAAGTTCAATGAATCTATATTATATTAAAAAGAAAAATAGTCTTTGGTTCCTATTCCCATAAAGAAAAGCCAACTTTAACTATGTGCATAACTGAATTGATTTGGGACTATAATTTTTATGGACAGATAAACATGGCATCTAGTGAACACGATTATTTTTCTCGGTGTTTACAGGTAGCACAACGTTTTTCTGACTGCATCTTTCATCCCTTTTTTTCATGCTAAAGACAAAAGCCCATCAACAAAATTAGAATGATTGTAATCACTTTAAAATCAGCTACCAATAATGTCCTCAGAAGAGAGCAATGTAGAAATTTATATTTATTTTTGAAATTACATATTTCCATTCAATTTCGGAAATATTTCCATATTGGAAGTGGAGATGGCTCATCGCTTCTGATCTCACGATAAATTCTAGTGCATCATAATAACAATGATTTCATTAATGTTTGGTTTATTAATTGATTTTACTATGCAAATCATAAAATATAAGATTTAAATTTATAATTCATCAAACTAACAAATTTTTTTTATCTATATATTTTAATTTTTAAAAACTTTTGCAACTTGATTTAATCTATTAATAGTTAGTGATGTCATATTATATGTAATTAGTCATGTGATAATATATGTGTTGGATATAATTAATTCCAACCAACCCGCCGACTTCATTCAATACAGGAACTATCTCAGAGCTTCTCGAGTGTTCGTTTAGCTTCTCGGAGAAGCTATCTCCACCGACACTAAGGAATCGAGAAGCCTCTCAAATGTATATAAATATGTGTTCACTGTAATGCAAATCACCAATTTGAGTGTTAAGATGTGTTTCTCTGATATGGTATCAGAGCCGATGGTTTCGGCTTCGTGAGTGTTTGCAGGGGTGAGTGCCTGCAGTTGATTCTGTTGTGAGGAGCTGTGTGCTCAGTGAGAGTTAAGTGCTCGGTGAGGGAGCTGTGTGCACGTGCTTAGTGGTGTAGCCAAGTGTGACAGAGTAGCCGGTGTTTTGTGAAGTCGTGCTAGAGTTGGGAGCCATGTGGTGTGAGGAGCCTGCGTAGTGAGCTGCTTTTCAGTGGTTCTAAGATCGCACTGTGTGGATAAGTGCTGATTGTATATGCGGCATTGAAAATTGTGAGGGGAGAGCCGATTTGCTGAGCGTACAGAGCTGTTGCCCCCTGTGTGTAGGAGCGTTGGGCAGGCCAAGCCTGATTTCGTGTGGAAAAGCATTGAAGCTCTTTTCTTGAGTTGTTGGCAATGTGTTTTTCTTTGAATTTACAAATATTTCAGAGATTTGGATAGGCTATGGGCCCCAATAGTGTGAAAAGCCGCATTGCTATGGCTGTTGGGGGCTGTATGAGCGATGGTCACTAGTGAGAATTTGAGGCCTGAATCGATTTTTTTGAGGAGTGTCTAAATATTTTTTTGGGAGTATATTGCAGGCTTCAGAGGAGCGTACTTCAGAGTAACGAGAATAATTCAGAATAGTAGGATTCTCGGGGTTCGGAGTTTGAAAAGGGTGAAGAAAATCATCACGCTCATAAATAAATTCATTCTGCAATCCATGGTTTTTTACTAGAGTGACTTTTGGTATATATATCTATGTATATACTCTGAATATTGCAGATTATTATAGTAAGGTGTGTTGCATTGTCAAATTTTGCTGCAGGTGTGTTGTTTGGGAAAAAGGTGGAGCTGACTAGGAGCTGACTGAAAGCATGAGTCGACAAAGAAGACTAAAACAGCAAAGGAGAAACAATGAGAGGGCAGGGGCAGAATTTGGAATATTTCCAACCATAGAATTTATGCTCAATGAAGAATTTATGCTCAATGAAGATATGAATCTAGATCAACTAGAAGATTTTACAGAAGCTGATGTAATACTGAAAAGATTAATGCCAATGCTGTCGTCATTCTCAGGTAAAAATTTTGAACTTTGTTAAAATTGAAGGATTATTAGGTTCAGTAGATTTATGGAAATTTGTCCTGGAAACTGATATGATTCTGAAAATAAAAGTAGACGTGCAATAACATTGTTTCTCATTATACCAGCTCTAGATGAAAACATCTTGTCAAGCATTTTAAATGAATTTGGTGAAGTATTTGATCCAAAAATGTTTTGGCATATTCTTGAAATGAAGTATAGCATGAAGTGTAGTGAGAAAGGTGAAGTAGATGAATTTGTTGTTGAAAATAGTGATTGTATTGAAAACATCATAACTAAAATTGAGACTGAAAGTATGTCTGTAGCTGACAATAGAGTAGCATGTGATAGTAAGGAAATTCCCTGTGATGCAAAAAATTGTGAAGTCAAATATGATGAGAATTATGTATCTCATGAAGAAAGGTTATTTTTGATGCATGAAAAGCAACTCATTGATGAGTTGGTGTTTGATGATAAAATATGCCTATCTCCATATACAAATGAAATGCAGGATGGCATGTTTGAAACAACGGAGTTGATTAAAGAAGTTGAAATCATGAATCAACCAATTATGAAAAATGAATATCTACAAAATGATGTAGATATTGTAGAGAACAAAATTATGAAGGATCTTGGACAAATGCATTATTGTCTAGGTCTTGAAGTATGGAGAGATAATGGAAGAACTTTAATCACACAAAGAAAATATACAAACGAGGTACTAAAGAGATTTCATATGAAAGGATGTAAAGCAGTGAGTACTCCTTTGGAACAGAATATCAAATTGAGAAATGATGATGGAACAAAGGAGGTGAATGGAACATTGTATCGAGAATTAATGGGAAGTTTGAATTATCTCACTACCACTAGACTGGACATTGCCTATGCAGTAAGCATACTTAGTCAATTTATGGCTAAGCCCCTTGAGAGCCATTGGATGGCTACAAAAAGGGTCCTTCGATATTTAAAGGGAACTATCAATTTTGGTATTGAATATACTAATGATTGTAATGTTGAATTGATAGGTCATTCGGATTCTGACTGGGCCGGAAATCTAAATGACAGGAAATCCACCACTGGATATGTGTTCAATATAGGATCAGGAACAATATCATGGAGCAGTACGAAACAACCAACGGTGTCTTTTTCATCAACTGAAGCAGAATATTAAGCCTATGTAGTACCACCTGTGAAGCTATATGGCTAAGAAGAATACTTGAAGATATTGGTGAAGCTCAAGAAGAACCGACAGTGATCAGATGTGATAATCAAAGCACCATCAAATTGGCAAACAATCCTGTCTATCATGCAAGGACAAAGCATATATGCACATAATATCATTTTGTAAGAGAAAAGGTCCAATCAAAAGAAATTGACTTAATATATTGTAATACAAATGAAAATGTAGCTGACATATTCACTAAGCCTCTTGGGAAGCTAAATTTGAGACTTGTAGGAGTAAGTTATGTGTTGTAGAAAATCCAAATTATGTTGTAAGCCTAGCTGAGACTTAGACCAGCAGGCATGTCAATTAAGAGTATGTTTGTGTTCTATGTATAGTGTGTCTGTATATGGTTGGAATTAAGGGGGAGTGTTGGATATAATTAATTCCAACCAACCCGCCGACTTCATTCAATACAGGAACTATCTCAGAGCTTCTCGAGTGTTCGTTTAGCTTCTCCGAGAAGCTATCTCCACCGACATTAAGGAATCGAGAAGCCTCTCAAATGTATATAAATATGTGTTCAGTGTAATGCAAATCACCAGTTTGAGTGTTAAGCTGTGTTTCTCTGATAATATGTAAATGATAAGATACAATATTCAAATATCCCATTAATCAAACAAACAAACAAAAATTTCATTCAAATGATTGATCAAACTAACAAAAAAATAATTATGTTATATTTTAAAAACCTTTGCAACTAGACTGTGGTTCACGGCCTCTGATCCCACAGTAAATCCAGGAATCAAGAGGTGGAAGTGGTCTTTCCGGACAGAAAGATAGCGCAGGAGGCTGCCGCCATGGCATACTGAATCCCTTTCGCCAAAGTTGCTCCGATCCTTTCGAGGGCGTGGAGTATTGTTACGGCTATGGAAGCAAATATTTCCCCTTTTATATTTCCGCACTTTGGGGGAAGTCTAGCCATCCTACCTTGGGTTCTGCGAGTTGCAGGGACCGGACCTGCCATAAGAACGTAATAATAATCTCCCGATTCTTTAGTCACCATTACCTAGATTCACAGTTTGCTTAACTGATTGTGCACAAAGATGCTTGGAAAGATAAAAAACAATTAATTCAGATGGGAAAAGCGTAATATGACTGCGAACCGACAAGGGGTCAATTTATAGGCAGATTAAAAGCTCAAATTTATTAAATGGAAGAACATGAAACAACCGGAGCCGTTCACAACCAGAGCTGTGCATATCCTCATTTAAAATGTCAAAGAGGCGTGAAAGGACTTTGAGGTTGGATTTTTTATTTTTTATTTTGCGGGAGAGAACCGCGACCTCCTTTTTTTGGTTTTTTAGTTTTTAACGAGGTGTGAAAGGAACGCGAACTCGTTTTTATCCAATAAAATGAGGGCAATGACAATACCTATCGATCTGTTTTGGAATCTCCTTAACACTACCAACTTTGTAATGTCGCATTCATAACGCTAACTGACTACCAAGTTATCTACTCAAAACCAGCTGGATGGATAGTGGACCAATTTTAAAACCAAGACCCTAGAGTCCAAACTTTACAAAGATTATAGTTCATGGTAAGAGGAATGGAGTTCTTATAATATTTTAAAAACTTGTGACCTAGGAATGACGTTAAAAAATTCACTAAATTAATACACATCATTTTTCGAAATTAGCAATGAGCATAAACATGACCATAAAAAATTGCAACAACTGGAACAACACAACACCTGCAAATAAAAGAAGTCCATAATTTTTTTTTAGCAATTTGAGATCTTAATATGCATAGTATTAATTAGTTTGAGGACTTGATTTGATCATTTTTCACATGTAATCCCTTTGAATATCATAAAATTAAAAGATTATGTTAAGTTTAATTTAAAAAATTAAAACAAAATATTAATAAAAAAGTTTAAAATAACTAATATTTTTAAAATAATAAATATTAATTATTGAAATAATAACTTTTTATGAGATAAATTTGAAAATTTACTTAAATGTTTTTTTATTTAATTTCAATTTCATAATATAAATAATATTATCTATTTTTATAATGTGTTAACCATGGAATTTTTTTAAAAGAGATTTCAATTTTATGAATGTGTTAACTCATCTAAATGAGTCACAAGAGATAGTTTAGTTGCTCTAATTCATGTTGCTAAGTACCTTGCATATACGCTCCTGGGATTAGGTTTTCCTAGCTCATCTAAATAAAAAAGTTTGGGAAAACTTTCTTCCTATTAATTTTAAAACTAAATTAAACTAATTAGTTAGTTGTTTTTTTGAATTTAAACTAAATTAAACCGATTAATTACTTGTGTTTTTCAATTTAATAATTTGTATTGTTATTATTACCATTTATATATATATAATTTTTTTTTTTTAAGTAAATGAAAGTTCAATATTTTAGTGAAATTTCAAAGAAAATATAATTTTATTTAAAATTAAATTACCACATTCTACAATAATTTTTTCAAATAAATTTGTGTTTAGACGGTGTCTCTTTTTTCAAATTTTGTTATAAATAATAAAATTTTAACTTTTTTTTTTATTTATTTATGAAAAAGTTGTCCATACTTTTTTAGATCCTGCAAATTTTCATGATGATGCCAACTACATCCACTATACCCACATTTTCCGGTGGCCTATGTCCATTTCACTAAATACTCACATTTGTTGGTTGCACTCTCCATTATCAATGCCCAACCTTCATATTTAGTTATATGTGGAGGAGTTCCATAAATCTACAATCAAGACTGAGTCAATTCTCACTATATAGCGCTTAAATCCTTCCCAAAAATTCTACCACCATCCCTAAATTCCTTACTCAATGAGCACTTGACTTAAATCAATTCAACACATGCAACCAATGCCTTGAAAAAGTGGTTTGACCAAATGTGCTAAGGCCTATAGAATCTAGCTTGCTTGGGCGAGCTCTCCTCTTTCTACGATGTGCCTTAGTTGTGTTTTCAAATTATATGATGTGCTCCCTACAGCTTTGCAATATTGCACAACTCACATTTTTGCAATATCACATACTTCGCCCTTCTTGCAATCTTCTATGCAATCTCTTTGGTTTGTGCAAAATTTCTTTTATTTGTTGGTCGAAATTCTTCTCTTCAATATATATTTGTCCTTATATCTCCATTTCATGTGGGATAATGCCCCTTATTTTATTTAGCCAACCTATATTTCTTGTATGGGTGCCCCTTCATGGGCGAGCGCGCCCCTGGGGCGACCTGCCTATGGACGTGCGAGCATCGCTTCATGGGCAAGCATGCCCCTAGGCCAACCTAGTCAAGGTCATGCGAGTGCCCCTTTCCAGGTTGGCGCACCCATACTTGGGAATTCTTGTTGTACTCCACGCTATATGCGCCTCGTAACGTTATGTCACTTGCTCCTTGTTGCGATGCCCTTCAACTCACCCTCGTTCCCCTGATCGTTACATCCTGCACGTCACGCCAGCCTTATCTAGTATGAATTGCCTGTCACATTCACCCGAGCGCCCCACCTTAGGTGTGGGTGTGTCAGTGGGCACAAGTCACCTAGTTGTGGGGTCTCTATGTCATGTTGTAGGTCAGGTGTGCTAATCGCGACGTGCTCGCTATGTCTCGCCCAATGCCTCACCTCATGTTGGTGTGTCCAATGCGTGCGCCCATCCAAATCTAATACACTTTTCCCCTATGTGGACTTGGTCGCCCCTGCTCCATATGGATGCATTTATCGCATATGCGCGCTTGTCGAACCTCCAAGTCGGTTTTTTACCACCAAGTGAGGATGGTTCGTCATGGGAACTCATTTGACTTGGCGCCAACTCTAGGTCGTGACACTTCTTTATTTTCTTCATGGAAATTGACCAAACTATTTTAAGCATGATGTTAATTATCATGAAATATTAAGTTCCTTATAGGTTCCTTATAATTCAAATCGCTTATTGTGTGGAAGATCGAATGGTATAAGTTAGGTTAATTTAGGGTCTTTTCTCCTTAAAGAAAACCCTTGGTTTATATGAGGAAATTGTATTATGGCTATGTATTTTTATTTTGTGGTAGAGGAGATTGTATGAGAGCGAAGCGAAACTTATAGTGAATTTGTTGTAGGTAGTATCCATTCAGTAAGATAGATAACAGAAAAAGAAGGAATAGCTATTTCTATGTGGACATAGCCTAGATTTGGTGAACCACGTATATCTATGCCCCTGTTGTTTTATGTTTTTATCTGTTTCCAATATTTTTGTTTTTTATTTCTATGTTCTTTAAATTTATGACAACTAGTATCAGAATCAAACATCTATTTGGATGATGAAATTGCAAGAAATAAAGGTCCCTAGTTCGAGTGGGAGAAATGATAGAAGATGGTAGATTTAGGGTCAAGAAATTCAATAGCCAAAAATACTAGCTATGGAAGATGAAAATGGACCCCTATTTGTATCAAAATTTTCTTTACTTAACATTGAGAGGAAAATCAAAGAAGGCTATGAGTATGATATATAGATAATGGGAGATTGTTGACATATAGGAACTAGGAACAATATGACTATACTAGGAAGTATCACTGACTTTCAAAATTTAAAAGGAAATTAAAATGGAAGGTCTAATGAAGGAATTGGCTAAAATATATAAAAAACCCTCGGCCTCAAACAAGATATTTCTTATGAAGCATTTATTTAATATGAGGATGTTAGAAGGTGTATCTATTGCTAATCATTTAAGTGAGTTTAACACTATCACCAATCACTTTATTTTTGTAGGGGTAAATTTTGATGATGAAGTTAGGGTTTTGTTGTTTACGTGCTCATTTCTAGAAAGTTGCAATGAATTAGTCATGGCTATCAATAATTTTATCTCTGATTCTAGTAATTTAAAGTTCAGTGACATTATCGGTGCTATCATTAGTGAGGAAATTAGGCATAAAATTTCAGGTGATGTAGATTCTTAATAATTACATTTCAAGAGAAGAAGAAGAATTTAACATAGAATATATCAAAATAGATATCATTCCTTACCTAGTACTCCTGTCTGATATCAATCCCTAGCTATTTTTTCCCATATTCCTCTGCCTTCATTACCAAATCAAATTATTCCTACGTGATTATCAGGGATGAACCTCTATGGTTCCTCCTTGCCTATCCCGTATCAACTTATTCCTCCCTGCCCACGTGCCCAAAAATCCAAGAACAGTTCTCGAGTTTCCAATTTTTAGTTCACCCTAGAGCCCCATGCTCGTCCCTAAAATTGTACCCCTCGTTCTTCTTCACAATTATTTTTTTTCTTCCCTCTCACTTCCATAAGAACCCCTCTCTTCATCTCCTTTGATCCCATTATATTCATAGGTTACCCTCCCAACCACCTATTCATAGAATCATATCCCCCCAACCTGAGTCATTCATTTTTTATTTACTTCGAGTTTGTGTCCTTTTAGGAAAATAAGGGTCTTTATTATTATGTAGATGGTGGTCCATTTGTTGTGATGACAATTTTACCAAATATTTTTTTTTCTTTAACTTTGACAGGATAATATTTTTCGCCTCCCTAAATATTAATTGATTTAAAATGTATCAACTATTATGCTTTGTTTTTTGTATATATGTGTTTGTGTGTGTGTGTGTGTGTGCATGCGCGCTTATTGTATAAATTTGTTACATATTATGATGGTGGTACACACATAAATATCTTACTCAATATATTCATTATATTTTTATGAAATAGGTATTTAATTAGAAATTTCAGTAATTAATTCATATATTCTATACTTGGACATTTTTTGTAATCAATTAGTATGTATAATATTGTCGTGCATGTTATGTATACATATGTAGTTATCATATTCATGCCTCATATGCATGATAATAATCATACTATGTTCTTAATTCGAGATGGTTCATTACATACACCCCTCCTTCAGAATATTTCATCCCAAAGTTAGGTTTTATATAATATATTATCAACTAATTTAGTGATTAGAATAATGATGTAAGGATTCCATTCCTTGGTTGAATTCTCATTTACAATATGAGGAAATTTAAAATTTGTGTTATGAACATTTTTTGGTTTACAACTTCAGTACTCATTCCCTTCACTAGAAATGTTCCCAAGCTATTTTGCAATCACCCTACCCTTCCTAATCACTTTTGATTCCATCTTATCTGTCCTCTAGTAGAATATGCCATGGTTTTAACTATTCTTACCTAACCATCCATAAAACCATAAGGGTGGGATTGTGGACTATATTGACCAATATTCCCCAGTAGGTATATGGCAGTCATCATCAAACATATAGGGGAGCGCAACTCACACAATCTTCCCATGATTCTAGGTTTTGGAGGGTAAACAATGGGAAACTCATCCACCCCTCCTAGTAGGACCAGGGTCAACACTCTATAATTGAATCTCATTCATTCTTAACTATCCTTCAAGTATTACAATCACGTGGTTGATTTGTGTTGAAAATTGTAACTATGTTGGTCTTCATGTTGAGTATGTAATTATGTAAAGTAGAAGACAAATATAATAAAATGTATTTTTCACTTGCTTCATGGGTTTTATGAGCAAGAGTTTATTATAGGTTAGTGGAATTATTCTTGATGTCCCTCTAGGGTTTTATCTTCTAGATACAAGTCTAATATGTGTCATATATGAAGCATCGAGTCTAAGAAATGCTCCAAGACCTAGTTCTTGAAACCGTGAATGAATGGTCTCATTTAGTCCTCCAACATGCTGCAAGTTAAACTATGTTACTATTTGTTGAAGTCGTCCTCCAATCAAATGGTATGTCAACCTACCAACATAATTAGTGTTTGGCCCTAAAGATAGTAATATTGTCTGTATATATACCACTAATCTGTGGATTTAAGGGATCGAAAATATTTGCAGTCATCTCTAAAAAGGTAATGTGATCATTTCTGAAGGAATTGCGGTCATCTCCAAAAGGGTAATGCAGTCATCTCTGAAGGAATTGCGGTCATCTCCAAAAGGTAATGCGGTCATCTCTGAGGTAATTGTGGATCTTTTTGAAATGGCATAACAATAAATTGCGGATCTATTTGAAATGGCACAGCAAGGAAAAATGTGGATCATCCTGGGCATAACGTGGATCTATCTAAAATGGTACAACAAGGAAAAATGTGGATCACCCTCGGCATAATGTAGATCTATCTGAAATGGTACAGCAAGAAAAAATGTGAGTCACCCTTGGAATAACTCGGATACATCTATGAATATAATGCGGGTCTGTACAATGCGAAATAAGATAGAGTTTAAGAACAAGAGTGGGGACAATACATGATATACAGTGTGGAGTATACATAGGATAGAATGTAGATTATATCTATGAATAAGTCTAAAGCATACATCTGAATAAGTGCAGAGTATACTTGAAAAAATGTGGAATTTTCACCAAAATAAAATATCTAGTTTTTGAAGTCAATTGCAGTGTTTCAGTGTGGACATTATCTAAGATGTTAAAAAATGCAATGAAGTTCAAAATTTCATGTACCTACGTGTGAAAAAAATGTGGATATGAAGGGTGAATTTCTCTATGTAATAGTGCAATCAATAATTATCTGTTTTATCGGAGGTGGAATAGTGGTTTGCAATGTGAATGTCTAAAGTGGATGTGAAAAAATAAGGGCTACTGCTGGATAACAAAAGAGAGGATGTCCCTGTCATAGTTAATAAAAGAATGGACAGTATAGACTAGTGCAAGAAAGAAAAGATCAGCATAAGACCGTCAAAGAAGAAGTAACAAGTTCTTGGAAACAATCATATGTGAAGGGTATAAGACTGGGTCATGGTACTTGTCATTTTAAGATCTATAAGAAGAATTATTTGCAGTTTTTCCTCCTCAAGAGGGAGAGGTTTTTCCCTGGCTCTAGGAGCCTAATTTTGTGTCATGTTTATTCTGATAATTGACTTGATGAAAGACTAAACAAGATAACAAAGAGAAGACGTAAGTAACTCAAAAAAGCTCACAATTAATTATCAGGAAGAGAAATTGTATTAATCTCCATCCCTTTAAATTCTAAACATGGTATCAAAGCTATGGTGCTAAACTCAAGGGCTCATTGACAAAGGAGACACTCTACGAAGCGAAGATCAAAAGTTGGGGTTGGAAAATAAAATCAGTTTGAAAAGGAAGACTCTATAAGTACTTCAAGATCTCCTATCTCTTTTAAATGATAAACTCAATCAAGAAAGTAATCTTTTACTATCAAAGATTCACATTCAAGACATTGTCAGAAAGAGGACTTCAATTTATGAAGATATACTTTATCATCAAGGATCCAAGAACATCTACGTTGAAGATTTCTATCTTAGAATAAACTCTTGACTTCATTTTCAAACATCATCAAGGAAGTTGTTGAAGGAGAAATTCACTAACTCAAGAGGTGAAATCTCTCTGAGATCATCTGCAGGAAGAGGGAGAATAATATGCCAAATGAATGGGGAAACTTCACTTTAGATTTATATAGGAAGAAGGAAGCCACACCATTCCATGATTTAGGGTCTCTATGTAAAATAGAGGAAACAATATTGAAAAGATGAAGGTGTTACAAATCAAGTGAAGTGAATCAAGCCTTTGCAGTCATGTCGAGAAAGAAAGGAAGACTCGATAAGTTTGGTCCTTAGAATAGTATGGACAAATTAGGATGCTTTGGATGAGATGATCTTGGGAATTATAAAATGGATTGTTCTAAATATGAAAAGGGGAAGAGAGATAGGGATGAATCCCATGAGGAAAGGAACTGATGCAAAGAAATATAAGAAAGAAGAAGCGAGAGATCTCCGCTACGATTTATATCATCTTCTCCTTTAGGTGATTTCTGTTGGTTGTATGATAGGAAGCAGTGTAGTATCTTGATCGAAGCATGTTAGGAGCTCCTGGTGAATAAGCTACAAGAAGACCTCTCTAATAACATTACTAATGGAAATCATTCATCAAGAGCAAGGGTCATCATGGAAACATATTTCTCGGATGTGATGACATATTGATGGAGCAGGCCAAGGGAATGAAGCTCTTCATTCTTGAGAAATTGCTACAAGATGACTCGCAGGAAAAAGGAATGAGGTGTGTGTGTATATATATATATATATATATATATATATATATATATATATATATATATATATATATATATATATATATATATATATATATATATATATATATATATATATATATATATATATATATATATGATGTTGTGAATTCATGTCGTATGGTTGTAGGTAATGTACTTTTGTATTTAGAAGTATGACCTATGGAGAAGTATCTCTCGGTGCACGAACAGATGAAATCAACACAATTTCCTCATGGAATATGAGGTGGTTATATATGAACGAGGAATTGGATAATGTGTAAGTTCCTAGGAATGAAGAATCTGGAGAAAGGAAGATATCATAAAATGAAACCATGTCAAAAGGAAGTTATCATCTACGTGCCAAGAAGATGTGACTGTGAGATCTCCTAGGAGGATATCTAGAATCTAACAGAAGTCTGGTAAATAAGAAGACCCTTTACAAAACATATCATTAGGAGATGTGTTAATCTGAATAAAGGATGTCTATTCCTACCGAAAGATGCCATGGTAAAATATCATCACTTAGGTAACTTTTGTTTTAAAATTTCATATGTATATGTTTATCTCGATAAATTTGTGCAGGGCTGCATCATCCTTGGAAATGTTTTGAAGGAAATCAACATGGCATAATGGTGAACGAGATGAGAAAGACAAATGAATCACTTTCTGGTAGACGACATGACTCATGAATGAAAGTGATGGATGATATATGCCCTATGGAGCTAAAGTTAAAGATTCCTCAATATCGAAATTCATGACATCGAGGGGAGGAATTGTTCGTGAGAAGCTGGGTGTCTCACCATTGCTAATGAAGGTCCATTATTGAAAGGGAGCCTGGTGATCAGTTTATTACTTGGAAGAAACTGGGTAATTCCTAAGAATGAGCTTAGGTACATTCCTTATACAGGAATGAGTACATTCCCTTGTGGAATAGGTCCTCCCTGGCTGAGAGGGAGTGATAGACACATCATTCTAGTCTTCACTTGGGAAGACAGAATGGAAGATTTGGTAATCATCTGGCATTTGATACTCTTTGAGAATGTGCTAGGGCATTCAAGATAAGAGTGTTCGGGGATCAATATTCTTTAAGGGCTAGCTACCTATTTTCCTTTGAGATGATTGTGGTCAATAATCATGCCAAAGCATCTAAAATGTTTTGTTTAGATTTTGAAATATTTGGAGGACTAATGCATAAG
Source organism: Pinus albicaulis (assembly GCA_034641835.2). Taxonomy (NCBI): domain Eukaryota; kingdom Viridiplantae; phylum Streptophyta; class Pinopsida; order Pinales; family Pinaceae; genus Pinus; species Pinus albicaulis. The sequence goes on along the minus strand of CM076569.1, from coordinate 381,329,843 downwards.
ATAAAATTTAATCAAAAAGTTAAGGTTTTGAAATATTTTAGATAATATCAGTAGCTATAAGTGAGGATTTCTCGTTTATCTCACACAGTAATCAAGATTTAATGATTTGATTAAGTGGACTTGTGTAAGAGAATATGATTATTAAATATTTAGATCGAAATCTTTAATACATCGTAAGCTGGAAAAACTTTAAACAATGTTCAAATTTTCAACAAAATATATATAATATCATCAAGATACTGACAATTAATAAATTAAAGGGACTTACATTAATATATTGTCAAGTAAATCAGTCTTTATAATGATAATAACTTTAGGAGGAATTATAAGGTTGTCGAAACATAGTCACCTCACCTAGTTATCTTGACCATAATTAAATATATGAGAAACAAAATGATTTACGAAAACTGGAAAAACTTACAGAGGAAAAACAGATTTGTATGAAATAAGTTCAAAATCTGTATTGTATCAATGATGATAAAAAATTCTTAATACAATTTCTTCTTTACAAAATCTACTCATGCAAGCGTGCAACCCTAGATACTTCAATGAATGAAGAATTTATACAAAATATAAAATTTATTAATCAATGCCTGAATGACAAGGAAAACTACATTTTCTGAAAATGAACAGATTGGAAAGAAAAACGATCTTAAAAGAAGAGGGTCTACGTTCTGGCCCTGTTTTGCTAGAAAGTTGTTGATGAGTCACCACCTTTTTAGGACTGTGCTGGCAAAACTGATTGTTATGCTGGTGAAATGACTTGTTCTTTACTCTTAGTATTTGCAAAGTTTGTCCCATCACTCTTCATCAGGAATTGAAGCTTTAATAACCTTGCGGTAGATTTCATCTACCTCAGTGTACTTTGTAAAAGTTGGTCGAACAATGAAAATGTGTTTTATTTCATGGTGAATAAAACTGATATATTCAATTGCTTTATACAATGCCTTACCTGTCAAAGAAACTTGTATAGAATAAATAGATGTAGAACTTCCTGTTTCTTGATTTTCTTCATATAATCCTTCTTGGGCATTGATTTATCATGTATAACAAAGAGTGATGGGAGACATTTTTAATCAATGCATCAATTCTTGTAAGAAACTTGTTGTTCTTTATATCTAGAGTATGACATTTTTCTGTTAATTGTACTACCAAGTTATTTTTAATAAAAAATTTCTTTACCTCAAGGATAGTCTCAGTGTTGTCATATACTCCTATCTCATCCAATTCTTGGCTGTCCTTAGAGTTAAGAAATTTAATGATGCTGCCAGTTGTATTCGGCATATCTTCTAGTTGAGTGTTTGCATCAGAAATTGCCTAATTTTATTTTCTACTAACTCTTTCTACTCGAAGATGATCCTAATATATGGCCAAATTTCATTAATCTCTTCAAAAAAACTAGTCCAAATTACTTCTTTGAGATTTCCCAGATAGTAGCCAATGGAAGCTTTAGTGGATGATTTTTTCCATATTTCCACTTGTTTTTGATCTCTCTAAATCTCTAATGCATGATAAGTATCAAACTTCTTCTTCTTTTCTTTAAGAAGTTTCACTTTTTCATGTATCTTCTTTATTTATTTTTTCTGCAAGGTCATGTTTTAAAGTGTGGAGGTTAACTGATCTGTAGAATCTCCTTTACTAGTATTAGCACCTATAGCAGTTGGAATAGTTGTCATTAAAAGTTCTTCTAAAGGAGTAGCTTGATTTTCTGGTTTCTTAATTTCCTTAATCCACTTATCCATCTTTGTTTCCATCTATTTTGGATGTGTATTCTGTTCTAGAATAAGCTTCATCAGGTCTGCCTTTACTGTTTGTGCCTCTTAAATTTCCTTGGCTAAAGGATCTTCTATTGCTGGTAATTTCAACTGCTTCCTCAATGCTGCAATGTCTGCATTATTTTTCTTAATTAACCCCTCTGCAGCATTGAAATTTTCAAGGTCATAACCCAAATTAATTACCAAATCTTCCAAGGTTTTAATCCTGATGTCCTTGGAAAAATCTGAGAATTCCTACATGTTGAGTTGTGATCTAACATTTGCTACTGTAACTTGCATTTTAGATAAAGACATGGTATTGTTAGTTACAATTGAGAAGATCATCTCTCCAGTTTGTTTATGCATCTCTATTTGATCAATGGGATGTATATCTTTAGCATCAAACTCAAAATATCTTTTCTTACAGTCTACTCTCCTTTGGGTTGAGGAACTTGTGCTTGAAGAAATTCCATTAGCATTCTTCCTTTTTCTGCATCAAAGGCTGAAAAAAGTCTTCTTTAGCCACCTAAAGTTTGTTTCTAGAATTGGTTATAAGTATTTATCTTCAAGGCTTCATTTTTTAGTTTTATTTCCTTGAAGATGTCCATGGTTCTCTTCTTTGGCTCGCTTGAAGTTGAAGTACCTGTTTGAATTTTTTGTTGCTGATTTGAAGTAGTCACAGAGGTAGTAGGAGACTGTGTGGACTGCTCTCCTGTAAATGAGGATATAAGAGGCTCATTGGTGTTGACAGGGGTCTGGTGCTCTGAATCCTTGCTAATACTTAGTTTGGAACTACATTTATCCTTCTTTCTATACATAATTTTCAATCCCTCGCTTAAGATTTTTATCTCTGAAGGAGACCCTTCTTCTTTATTTATTTTTGTTGTCTTTTCCTGATTTGTTGGATTCTGCACTCTTGATGATGAAACTGGTTATTATTCTGCTTCATGCAATGTGTTCTCTATCCATTTTTCTTCCAGTAAACAATACATCTCAATAATGTCGATATCATAGTTTTTGGAATCACGATTGTCGTTAGACCAAAACCCGCAAGTATTAGTCTCCGCTAAAATCGCCAGATTTAGGATCTATGAGAGGCGGTTAGTCCATGTTGCGAAACACATGGGGGAGAATTGAACCCGATGTTCAACAATCCCCCTCCCCCAAGATGATCTCGGTGAGTTTCGAACTCAATACCTGTCGCTTTGATACCAGTTTTTGGAATCATGATTGTTGTTAGACCAAAACTCGCAGGCATTAGTCCCACTAAAATCGCCAGATTTATAATACACGATTGGTAGTTATTCAATGTTGCGAAACACATAGGGATCGTTGAACCCAATGTCCAGCAAGAGTGTGCTTCATAAATTCGATAATATTTGTCAACCATAGGGATGTGATGATGGTCTAGAGGAGGGACAATCAAAGGATTCATGTTTTCTTCGAGATCTTTATCTTTGGGAGGCATAGTGGCTAAAAATAACAGTGGAAGAGAGGAAAGAAAGAAGGTTTTCTGATCAAGAACAGGAAAGAGAATTCAAAATGGTAAGATCAAGTGTGTTGAAGGAATTATAGTGCTTATGGATCAGTAAACAACCTGAAAACAACGAATTATAATAACCTGTAACGATAAAAGGCATTTGTAGAGAGATTTAGCAGGTTAAATAGAAAAAAAAATCATGTTTCCATTGACGGTGTGGGTTAACGAATAGGTAATTAAGTTTGAAATGGAATTACGGAGGGAGAGCATTTAATTGGCTAACGGGTAGTGAGGTGGCAGTGGAGTAATCATGCGCAACAGTCATCACAACAGGTGGTATACCAAAAGTAGTATTTTTTTGGGGGGGGGTTAAGGTGGTTAGCGGTTTTGCACTTGGGGGGTCTGAAATCATGTGGGGTTGACACATATGCACAAGCGGTTTCCAAATACAATTATTTTCAGACCCTCCCCTTGGTGATAAACTTCGGATGGTGGAGGGGGGGCGAAAGGTCATACGGGTCGTTTGATGCCGGCAAGTGTGACAATGATCATCGAATTATATAGGAAGTTATGGATGATAAATACAATGACGTGGATGGTGGGGTCAGGAATTTATTAAAATAATGTGTCGGGAGAATGATGTAATGGAAATGTAATGAAATGTAGTAATAAAGTGAAATGAGGGAAATATATAGCGGGGATTACTCTAGGGATATATGATATGGTTTAATGATTTAAGGGAACTGAGTAGCAGGGATGTATGATTAATGAAAATGCATGGTGGGGTATATAATATGGTTTAAAAATTTGGAATATGTAGTTAATAATTAGGATTTAAACCATACAAATAAATTTTTCCATAGGCGCATTTAGACTAGCAGCCAATCAAATTTTTCAAAATAGAATGAATTTTTCCTTTTTCTTTTTTGCTTCCCTAACATTTTATTTTAATTTTCCTTCTTTGTTTAGAGCATCTAACACCTAAAATTTTATTGACATGGATTTTTACAAAAAATAACAATTTTCCTAACATTTTTTAATTTTTCATTCTTTTTCATCCATATCCTACCTTAAAATTTTCAAAAATATTTAACTAGTTATGCTAACTTATCAAATAATGTTACAACATCGGCTCCAACTACGGACTGCTTCCCACTATGGGATGCAGAGAACAAGCAGTTCCATGTGCCTTCTCCTCGGGCTATGCAGTCTTTTCTATAGAAAACAAAGTCACTTCAAATGAAAAAAGAAAATATGATATACAATGATGATGTATGGTCTCCTTCAGTACTGGATGTAGTGTTTCAAAAATCTGCCATTGACAGGCAGTGTTGAAAACTGTCCTTCAAGATTTTGTACAAAAAATGTGTTATTTCCTTTTACCTCTCCAATGTTGAGTGGCCCAAACAATAAATTATCAAATGTTCCATGTTTTCCTTTACCTTCTCTCCTAGCATCCCATTTTAGAACTAGATATCAAAATCTCTTTACCTTGCCTTTCTTTCGAAGAGAATCTTCATTTTATTTTGATATTTCTTTAGTCTGTACTGAATATCATCTCTATTTTCATTCAAATCAATGATATGATTAGTCCTTCTAGATAAATTTACAGGTTCATCAGTAGATTCTTGAAGTAACTCTGTAGGAGAGAAATTATGTTTCCCCAAACTGCATAAATCAGATGATTGTCCCAGCTTTTCTTGTGTTCTTCGAAAGTTTTCTTGATTACTTTGAAAAAACTCTTGTTAGATGATTCAACAAGACCGTTTCATTATGGATAATAGGGAGTTGAGTGATGTAGCATAATCTGATATTTCTATCAAAATTATATCATTTTTATGTTGTTGAATGTTGTGGCGTTATCAGTGACTATTTGTTCTCGGAAACCAAATCTGGATAAAATATTCTCTTCAATTAATTTTATTACAACTGAATCTGTAGCATTTATTACAGTAATGACTTCTGCCCAATTGGTGAAATAGTTAGTAACAACCAAGATCCATCGGTACTAATTACTGAAGGTTGGGTGAACTTCACCTATAAAATCTAATCCCCATTAAAGAAATGGTGTTGAGACAACCACTAGAAATAGTGGAAGGACTGCTAATTTCTCCTTTCCAGCAAACATCTAACATGGAACACACGCTTTGAATTTTGATCCTACGTGTGAAAAAAGAGTAGGCCAATAAAACCCTGCCTCGATACCTTGAATTTTGTCTCTCTCCAAGCATAGTGGCCTCCACATATCCCTGCATAAAAATGATCAATGATTACTTCATTTTCTAATTATGTTAGGAAAAGTGGTAGAATATTAAGAGGATCCTTCCAGTATAAGTTTGCATTGATGATACAATATTTGATGGATTTCAGCTTGAGTGTTTTGCATTGGTTCTTTGAAAACTGAGCTGGACATTCAAAATGAATCAGAAAATGAACAATGTGTGCATACCAATCTAATAAGACAAAATTCACATCAACATGAACAGGGACGGTTTGAGTTGAAGGAGAAGTTTCTTTTGTATTCTTTCCTTGCACTTCATGGGAAAGTTCTTGTGGATTCTCCCCTTCTGCATTCAAGGAAGGTTCTTTTGGATTCTCACTTTCCAAAGCTGAAGAAGGTTCTTGTGGATGCTTCTATGAAACTTCAAAAATAGTTTTTAGGCCTAAAAATTTACAATTAGATTCATCTAACAACTTAGCTAAACCATGCCCCTTTAATAAATGGGTAGTTTTGATGGTAAGATCAAACTCAAGGATTTGAGTTATCCATCTTCCCCTTCCTCCATCTGTGTATGGCTGTGTGAGGATTGTTTTAACAACGATATTGGGCACATAGACAATGATAGTGGCAAGGAGGATATACATTCTAAAAGACTTCAGGGCTTGAACTAAGGCATAGGCTTGTTTTTCGATCAAATCATATCTTAGTTCGGCATCTCTCATGACCTTACTAAAAAATGCTAAAGGTTGATCATGGTAATCCTCACTCTTTTGGAAGAGGACAGTTGCAAGGGTAATTTTGAAGGCAAAAGACAACATGCTGAAAGGTTCTAAGTAGTTTGGACTAGCTAAGGTAGGGGCTCCGGAGATGGCCTTCTTTATTTGGTCAAATGAAAATCTTGCAAAAACATTCCATTTAGCTTCATGGTTATTTTTGAGCATATATGTTATATCCTTCACTATTTCTTCATAAATCAATATAAACCCTCTTAAAAATTTAATTATGCCTAAAAAGGCTTCAATCTCTTTTTTATTTCTACGTAATGATAATGATTGAATAGTAGAGACCCTTTTGGGATCAATAATTACTCCATATTTTGAAATAATATGACCTAGGAATTTGCCCTCTTTAATGGCGAATAATGAATTTTTGGGATTAAAAGAAATTCCAAATTTCCCGCACCTTTCAAAAACTTTCTTCAAGTTGTTGAGATGTTTAGGATCCGATTCAGAGAAAACAGTTAAATCATCAAGATAAATAATAATGAATTTGTTTACCTTCCTAACAAAAGCCAAGTCCATGGCTCTTTGAAATGTTGCTCCTGCATTTGATAGACCAAAAGGCATCCAGGCATACATGAATTTACCCCAAGGTGTGTTAAAAGTTGTCTTCTCCATGTCTTCTGAATTCACCAATATTTGATTATAACCAGAAAATCCATCTAACACAGAGAGTCTGTTAGCACTTGACACTTTTTGAAGTAATTGATCCATCTTTGGGAGTGGATAATTACCTTTCAAGGATGCTTTATTAAGGTTTCTAAAACTACAAAGTCTTATTTCAACTTTATTTTTCCTCACGGGGAATAAATTAGAAACCCAACTAGAGTATCTTAATGGGACAATAATTTGGGCATCTAAAAGTTTTTTTAGCTCCTTTTCTATGGTGGGAATCAAAACTGGGTTCATCCTTATTAAATTCTGTTGGGAAGGTTTTACATCTGGTTTTAGTGGAATTTTATGCTCAATTAAAGATGTGTCATAATTTTTTAGATCGGCATAAGACAAGGCAAAGATATCTTTGTAATTATTAAGAAGTTTGACATATTCAGATTTAAGTTCAGGAGTTAATGATGCACAAAGTTTAATGTTTTTTATCTCCTCATTAGTGCCAACATTTGTGTCTTCTATGTCATTTTATGGGAAGTAGAGAATGGATTTTTGGGAACATCGTTTTGATCAAACAATTTTTCTAAAGGAAAAAGTCCATTGGGGATAAAATTATTTGATAATTGAATTATATCATGATCAGCTACCTTTGATTTTAGATTTGATTTTTCTTTCTTTTGGGTAGCTTCTTTAATGTATGAATTATGCTCTTCAATTTGCAATATAGAAAATTCGTCAATGAACTGCATAAAGGATTTAATTTCTCATCATCCCCAAATATTTGCTAGTGTTTAAGGTTTTCTGGTATTGATGGCCTATATTTGATTTTCATTTGATATTGAATTTGAAATTGATTTGGAATCTTGAATGAACTAGCTGAAACAACTAATGAATCTACATGCAGGTTTTCATCTCTAGGAATAAAAGTGATATTAAAAGCATCAAATGAATTTTCAATGGTGTCCCAAATATCATTTATGTAAGACCTCAGTCTCAGGTGCTTTGTTTGGAAAAGAATCCTAACTTGTCTTACTATTAATTCCGAGTCAGTGAAAACACTCAAATTTTTTACCTTTAAACTTGTAGCAAGTTGTAATCCTAGGATAAAAAATTCGTTTTCAGTAACGTTGTTTCTGACCTTAGAATATAATTTGCATGATTGTGTAATATTTTCTTTATCGGGTGAAATCAAAACAACTCCTTCTCCAACCCCATCTTTGGTGCAATATCCATGAAAAAAAACTTTCCAAATTTTAGTTTGAACTAATTTAGAAGTGTCAACTACATCCTCAATCTTGAGTTGAGAATTCTATGAAGTTTCTGATGATAGTTGAAAACAACTAAATTCTTGATCTATTGTATAAATGGGATGATTCTTAGCTTTATTAGAATTACAAACAGTTTTTAGGAATCTCACTTCTCTATATTTTAATCTAAGGATCTCTCCACCATATAGAGGGATAGTGGAAAAAGACATGTCCATTTGAATACTTCCTCCCAATTTTGCACAACATGATCTGGATAAAATAATTCCAAATTTGGGAGGAATATCAGTGACAACTATGTCTAATGCTACACTTTTAACTGGTATTTGATGTAAACTGACCATTAGATATTTAATGAGTCCTAAACACTGGACCCTATTTGAATCAAAAGTATACAAGTCGTGATAGGTTCGAGTGATATCCATATTAAGTTGTTCCATGATAACTTTAGGAATCAAGTTTTGAAAAGCACTAGAATCAAGCATACAGTTGTATATTAGAGAATCATGCACCTTTAAATTAACATAGAAGGGTGGTATGGATTCATCAATCATATCAGAACTAGGACTAAAAGCTATGGTGGGTCTTTCATTTTGTAGATTGATAATATCTCCTTCAACATCCATACTAGAATTTTGGATCCACTTTGCAGCTTGACTTTTATACCCTTGGTTTTTAGAGAGTTCAGAAAGTGGAATTGAAATTTTGACTCTTTCTTATTATTTCTCAACATTAAAGGCAGTCAATATGGTTTTTTCAATCTGAGTAGAATCAGTTGATTGTTTTAGAGGTTGAGAAGAGTTAGTTTGAGTTTCAGTTATTTTTAGTTAAGGTTCAATCATTACAGGGTTTTTGGGAGGTCTATCGGGACCTACTGTAGGTCTTAAGTCATATATTATATTGAGTTCTGCAATTAGAAACTCATAAAAAGCTTGATATTTTTGGAAACCTGAGAAGTATCTTGGTCTTCTTAAGGGATTTGATTTTGGGAAATAGGAAAAACAGTAGTCTGAAAGGATGTATGATCTACATTATTAATTTCTTCAATAATAGAAAAAGTATTTTCCCTAGGTTATTGATCATCAATCAACAATGTTGTAGGTACTTTTTGTTCACTATGAGGCCTCTGAATAATTTTCAATGGAGAAACTTTCTTGTACTGACCCTGGGCTTGTGTTTGTGATCTAGAAACAATTTGTTGTACTGTTCTTGGTTGAGTTTCAATCTTTGAAATTATATTGGATAGATTTCTAAGAAGAGTTGTGATTTCATCAATCTTTGAATCTTCACTTTTAGGCTTAGAGGAAGATTGATTCCTGATTTTTTAATTTCCTTTGGGCTTTCTCTTCTGAGCTCTAATTTTACTAGAAGTTGACCTATTGGCTTCTACCTCAATAGCATTAGTCTGCATGTCTTGTAATGTATTAGAACCTCTCTCCCTTAGCATAATTGAAAATTCATCATCGAATTCTTTAGAAAATCTGACTTTTGTAGCAGCTACTAGAGGTTCACAATCAATAGGCATTTTGTGATACAATTTGTTAAACCTTTTGATAAATTCAGAAACTAGTTCACCGGGATTCTTTTTAACTCTTCAAATTCAGTGAGCAAGTAAAAAACATCCTTCTTTACCTCCCATTGGTTTTTAAATATAGTTATAAGTTCATTCTAGGTTTGAATAGAATCTTCTGTAACTTTTCTAAACCATATCCTAACATTACCTTCGAAGGATTGTATAAATAATATCATATAAACATCTTCATGCTCGTTGTTCATATTTTCTGTGAAATCTAAGAAGGAAGCTATATGATCCTCTGCTGAGGGACATGTTTCTCCATTAAATATTCATAAATTTTTAAGATATCCATCAGGAAAATTTCCCAAGACGTTAAGAAGAACAAGGTCATCATACCTAGCTTTTAAAATGGGTTGAAAAGGCATGGATGGTGAAGATGATGATGAAGATGTAGGTGAATGAGTATTATAAGGTGGAGGAGAATGTGAAGGAGGAGGATGAGGAAGTGAGGATATAAAAGGGATTTTAACAATTAGCTTTTGAACTAGTGGTGTTAAATCTTCTTCATTATATTCAAACAATGGATTAGAATAGACAAAAATTGTCTCTTCTGGTTTATTAGAGTTTAATGGAATAGGATGATAAAATAGAGTAACAAAATATATGGACTTAAATTCATTTAAATGTAAGCCCAATTCTATTTCAGATGTAGGTCATTCTATAGGGAAATATGGGACTTGATATGACTCAAGTGATTCAGTCAACAAGGCTGACTAAATATCTATTCCTTGTGAATAAAGCTCAGCAAATTTAGGAAGTAATTGAGTGAAATCAGGTTGGGATGATATTACTGGAAAGGGATCTACAGATGAAATTTCTTCAGGGTGTAAGGATGAAGAGAAATAAGAAGAAATATTATGTTTTCTTTTCAATGAGGCTTCCCTAATCTGGTAGGGGGTTAAAAATATCAGATTCAGAATGAGATCTATTATGCTTAAAAGAAGCCAGTTTGAATCAGTGGAATCACCATGTGAAATTTTTTGACCTATATCTTTATCCTTTATTCACCTTGAAGGAAAAGGGAAAAATCATTGTCTCGGGAATATTTAGCTTCTATTATTCGTCTCCCCAGTAACAACATGAGGTTGATGTTGTCCTTTGAGATGATTATGGTCAATAATCATGCCAAAGCATCTAAAATGTTTTTTTTAGGTTTTGAAATATTTGGAGGACCAATGCATAATATAAACTTTAATCAAAAAATTAATGTATTTAAATCTTATAGATAATATCTATAATTATATGTGAGGGTTGTGTGTTTACCTCACACAGTAATCAAGATTTAATGATTTGATTAAGTGGACCTGTGTAAGAGAATATGATTATTAAATATTCAGATCGAAATCTTTAATACATCATTAGATTGTAAAACTTTAAACATAGTTCAAAGTTTCAAAAAAATATATCTAATATCATCAAGATACTAAAAATTAATAAATTAAAGGGACTTACATTGACAGATTGTTAAGTAAATTGGTATTTACAATGATAATAACTTCAGGAGGAATTATAAGGCTGTTGAAACATAGTCAACCTCACCTAGTTATCTTGACCATAATTATATATATGAAGAAACAAAATGATTTAAGAAAACAGGAAAAAATTACAGAGGAAAAACAGAGTTGTATGAAATAGGTTGAGAATCCTTCTTATATTAATGATAATCAGAAAGACTTAATACAATTTCTGATTTAAAAAAATTTCTCATGCAAGGGTGAAACCTCGGATACTGCAATGAATGATGTATTTACACAAAATATAAAATATAATAATCAATGTCTGAAGTACAAGGAAAACTACATTTTCTGAAAACGAACAGAAAGGAAAGAAAACCAATCTTAAAAGAAGCAGACTTGCATTCTGGCCCTATTATGCTGCAAAGTTGTTGTTGAGTCACCACCTTTTTGGGACTACACTGGAAGAACTGATTGTTGTGATGGTGAGATGACTTGTTCTTTACTCTTGGTATTCAGAAATTTTATCCCATTGCTCTTCATTAGGGATTGAAGCTTTAATAACCTTACCGTAGATTTCATCTACCTCAGTATACTTTGTAAAAGTTTGTTTAACAGTGAAAATGTGTTTTATTTCATGGGGAATAAAACTGATATCTTCAACTGCTTTATAGAATTCTTTACCTATCAAAGAACCTTTTATAAAAGACATAGATGCAAACCTTTCGGTTTCGTTGAGCATCTTCATATAATCCTCCTTGGGAATTAATTTTTCCTTTATAACAAATAGTGATGGGAGACATTTTTTAATCAATGCATCAATTCTTGTAAGAATCCTGTTGATTGTTATATCTAGAGTATGACATTTTTCTGTTATACCAATTTCTTTTTAATGAGAACTTTCTTTACTTAAAGGATAGTCTCAGTCCTGTCATATACTCCTAACTCATCCAATTCTTGATTGTACCTACAGTTAAAAAATTTAATGATGTTCCTAGTTGTATTCGACATATCTTCTAGTTGAGTGTTTGCATCAGAAATTATCTGATTTTCCTTTTCTACTAACATTTTTTGCTTGAAGGTGATCTTGATAGATGGCCAGATTTCATTAATCTCTTCAAAAATCTTATTCCAAATGATTTCTTTGACATTTACCAGAGTGTAGCCAATGGAAGATTTAGTGGGTGATTTTTTTCATATTTCAACTTGGTTTTGAGCTCTCTTAAGCTCTGATGCATGATAAGTATCAAGATAGTTCTGTTGTTCTTCAAGAAGTTTCACTTTTTCTTGTAGCTTATTTATTTCTTCTCTCTGCAAGGTCATGTTTTGAAGTGTGGAGAATAACTGATCTATAGAATCTCCTTTACTGGTAGTAGCAGTTATAGCAGTGGGAATATTTGTCATTAGAAGTGCTTCTAAAGGAGCAACTTGATTGACTGGTTTCTTACTTTCCTTAATCCACTTCTCCATCTCTGTTTCCATCTGTTTCAACTGTGTATTCTGTTCTATAATAAGCTTCATTAGGTCTACATTTCTATTTATGCCTGTGAAATTTCCTTGGCTAAAGGATCTTCTATTCCTCGTAATTTCAACTGCTTCCTCAATGCTGCAACGTCTGCATTCTTTGTCTTGATTGACTCCTCTACTGCATTGAAATTTTCATGGTTATAACTCAACTTGATTACCAAATATTCCAAGGTTTTAATCTTGGTATCCTTGGCAAAAGCTAAGACTTTCTCCATGTTGAGTTGTGATCTAACATTTGCTACTGTAACCTTCATTTTAGATAAAGACATGGGAGTGTTACTTACAATTGAGAAGATCATCTCTCCAGTTTGTTTATGCATTTCCATTTGATCAATGGGATGTATATCTTTGGCATCAAAATAAAAGTATGTTTCCTTATAGTATTCTTCTCCTTTAGGCTGAGGAACTTGTGCTTGAATAAATTCCATTAGTATTCTTCCTTTCTCTGCATCAAAGGCTGACAAAAGCCTACTTTGGGTATCTGAAGTTTGTTTCCAAAATTGGTTATAAGTATTTATCTTCAAGGATTCTTTTTTGAGTTTGATTTCCTTGAAGATGTCCATCGTTCTCTTTTTTGTGTTGCTTGAAGTTGAAGTACTTTTTTGAATGATTTTTTTCTGATTTGAAGTAGTCATAGAAGTAGTAGGAGACTGCTTGGACTTCTCTCCTATTAATGAGGATATAAGAGGCTCATTGTTGTTGATAGGGGTATGATTCTCTGAATCCTTGCTAATACTTAATCTGGAACTAATTTTAGCCTTCTTTATATACATAATTTTGAATCACTCACTGAAGATGCTTGTCTCTGAAGGAGACCCTTATTCTCTATTCCTTTTTGTTGTCTTTTCTTGACTTTTTGGATTCTACACTGTTGATGATGAAAATGGTTGTTCTTTTGCGTCATGAAATGTGTTATCTATCCACTCTAGCTTGTTCTTATATTGCTCTATTTCTTGCCTTGTTGTATGAAGGTAAGGAGTAGATTTAAGTTCTACCCTTAATTTAGACACAATACCTAAGCGGTTATATGGCCAGGTGAAGCTTAAATCAAATTGAATTTTCTTTAATAGTTGATTTGCCTCTGTTTTTTCTTTCTACTATTACATTTGAATGGGCCAATTTGAGGTTTTAGCTTGAATTGAGACTTCTTCTTGGCTGGTACAAAATGTAATTGGTCCATGTTGATCATTTGCTTGAAGAACTCCAAAGCCAAAATCCTCATTTGGAGGAATTTTGGCAACTTGTATGGTTGCATCTCACATCTAAAAACTCTTATTTCAATGTATTTTTCATACAGGTACCAATCTCCTGTCTGAACCTGTTTTGTCAGTTGCAAGATATTTTGAATTTCTTAACTGATTCTCAGTTATTCTTTGTTGTTTTAAATACTGATAGCTACGTGGACAAAGATTTCAATGAACTACTTCTAGGTGAATTCATTTTTCTCTTTCATGACCATGGTGGTCCAAAAAATTATAGACTATTGGTCTCCTTTATCATTTAGCTTCTGCAATGACAATTTCAAGTTGTCTCCTTGGAAGTATATGAACATATAAACTAGAATAGAAGTATATTTAAATACCTCCTATACCTTGAAATCAAGAAAATTTTGATGAATGGATTATGCAAGGAAGTGACTGACATTGAACATTATGGAAGGCTTGGCATCATTGGAAAACATAGAAAAAAATCCTACAATAGCCTCATCTATGTATTGGTCAGAGTAGTAGCCATGAATGTAAGATAGGACAGTGGTTATTTTATTGGTTTTCTTAGGGAAGAGCGATGAAGGATAAGGAGGATTTATTTTAGGGAATGCAAAATCTTGTGATTAGAATAGTTCTAAGGTTTTGGTTCTCTTGGCAAGATCTAATCTTTGATATATTTCAACTAGAGATTCAGGAGAGAGTGGAACACCATTATCGACTGTGGGAGATAGCATCATTTGTTCAATGGCCTGAGGGGTTATGGTAAATATAACTTGGCCATTAGAATTGACTATTTCTCTTTGGGTGGGAAAGTAAGAGGCATGAGATTTCCTAATGAAATCAGGAGCACTATGCGTTGGAGGAAAGACAAAATGGGGAATATTAAACTCCCAAAGTTGTATTTCATCTAATTTTTCAATCCATTTGTCTTCGAGCCAATAGTACATCGCAAGAATGTCGATATCGAAGTGTGTTTCATAAATTATATAATCTCTATCAGCCATAGGAATGTGATGGAGGTCTAGAGAAGGGAAAATCAAAGGATTAATGTTTTCCTCGAGATATTTATCTTTGGGAGGCATAGTGGCAACAACTGACAGTGGAACAGAGGAAAGAAAGAAGTTTTTGTGATAAAGAACAGGGAAGAGAATGAAAATTGGTAATATCGAGTGCATTGATGAAATTATAGCGCTTTTGGATCAGTAAACAACCTACAAACAACGAATTATAATAACTTGTAATGAGAAAGGGAATTTGTAGAGAGATTTAGGAGGTTGAATTGTAAAAAATTGTGTTTCCATTGATGGTGCAGGTTAGCAGATAGGTAATTAAGTTTACACCAGAATTTAGGATGGAGAGCATCTAGTTGGCTAACGAGTAGTGAGGTGGTAGCAAAGGAGTGGTGCACAATGGTCATCACAATAAGCAGTAAACTGGAAACAATTTTCAGGGGGTAAGGTGCTTTGTGGTTTTGTGCTTGGTGGTCGAAACTCATGTGGGGTTGACACTTATGCACAAGCAGTTTCCAAAAACAATTCTTTTCGGACCCTCCCCCTGATGATAAAATTCGTATGGTGGAGGGGGGTCGAACGGCCATACGAGCCATTGGATGCCCGTAAGCGTGATGGTGATCATCGGATGATACGAGAATTTGGGATGATAAATACAATGACGTGGATGGTGGGGTCGGGAATTTATTAAAATAATGTGTCGGGAGAATGATGTAATGGAATGTAATGAAATGTAGTAATAAAGTGAAATCAGGGAAATATATGGTGGGGATTACTCTAGTGATATATGAAATGGTTTAATTATTTAAGGGAAATGAGTGGCGTGGATGTATGATTAATGGACATGCATGGTGGGGTATATAATATGGTTTAAAACTTTGGAATATGTAATTAATAATCAATATTTGAACCATACAAATGACTTTTTCCATAAGTGGATTTTGACTGACAGCCAATCAAAATTTTCAAAATAGAATGAAGCTTTCCTTTTTATTTTTTCCTCCCTAACATTTTATTTTAATTTTCCTTATTTATTTAGAGCATCTAACACCTAAAATTTCATTGACATGGATGTCTACAAAAAATAATAAGTTTCCTAAAAAATTTTATCTTTTCATTATTTTGCATCCATATCCTACCTTAACATTTTCAAAAATATTTAACTAATGCTAACTTATCAAAAACAAATAATGTTACAACACTACCCAAGCGAAGAATAGTCCAAGAAGGTCATACTTTGGGAACACCCGGGTGGAGTATGTACCTTGGGGAGAAAATTAATATGGTGTTTATAAGTCGTGTCTCGCCAACATTCTAGCCCATTGTCTCGTTGAGAGACGTGGCTCTTACTCAAGGCCTTTCACTAGGAAAATGATGGTTGATAAGATGCTATACAGATGCAATTACCAATACGATTATTCTTATGAGATTCTTCAGTTTGAAAGTGACCATGTACTTGAATGAATACTTCCCTAGGTAATAGGGAGTGTTGAAAGTGTAACTAGGTCGGTCTTCATGTTGACTATGTAGTTATGTAAAGTAGAATACAAAGATAACAAAATGTATCTTTTACTTGCTTCATGGGTTTCATGAGCAATAGTTTATTATAGGTTAGTGGACTTCTTCTTGATTTCCATCTAGGTTTTTATCTTCTAGATAAAAATGTAATATGTGTCATATATGAAGCATCGAGTCTAAGAAATGCTCCAAGACCTAGTTATTGAAACTATGAATGAATGGACTCATTCAATCCTCCAAAATGCTGCAATTTCAACTATTTTACAATGTGTTGAAGTTAACCTCCAATCAAATGAGAAGTCAACTTACCAGCATAATTAGTGGTCGGCCCTAAAGACAGTAAGATTTTGTGTATATAAATCACTAATTTGCGGATAAGGGATCGAAAAGATTTACGGTCATCTCTAACAAGGTAATGCGGTCATCTCTGAAGGAATTGTGGTCATCTCCAAAAGGGTAATGTGGTCATCTCTAAAGGAATTGCAGTCATCTCCAAAAGGTAATGTTGTCATATCTAAAGGAATAACAGATCTTTCTGAAATGGAATAGCAACGAATTGCGGATCTATTTGAAATGGAACAACAAGGAAAAATGTGGATCACCCTGGTCATAACATGGATCTACCTGAAATGGGACAAAAAGGAAAAATGAGGATCACCATAGGCATAACGCGGATCTATCTGAAATGGTACAACAAGAAAAAATGTAGATCACCCTCAGTATAATGCGAATACATCTGTGAATATAATGCGAGCCTCGTTAAATGTAGATAAGACAGATTTTAAGGAAATAAGTGTGGAAAATACATGATATACAGTTTAGAGTATACATAGGACAAAGTGCAACGTATATCTATGAAGAAGTGAAAATCATACATCTGAAGAACTGCGAAGTATTCTCGACAGAATGCGAAATTTACACAGAACAGAAGTATGGAGTTTTTGAAGTCAGCTGCAGTGTTTCAATGCAAACATTTTCTGAGATGTTCAGAAGTACAAGTAATTTAAAATTTTCATGTACCTACATGTGAATACAATGCAGATCTGAAGGGTGAATTTATCTGTGTAATAGTGCAGTCAATAATTGTCGGTTTTATCTGAGGTGAAACAGTGGTTTGCAATGTGAATATCTAAAGTGGATGTGAAAAAATAGGAATTGTTGCTAGATAAGAAAATAGAGGAAGTCCCTCTCATAGTTAATAAAAGAAAGGACAGTATAAACTGGTGCAGGAAAGAAAGATAAGCATGGAAGATCGTCAAAGAAGAAGTAAAAAGGTCTTGGAAGCAATCATAGGTCAAGGGTCTAAGTCCATGTTAGGTCCCTATATTACTAGTATAGTCCATTATTGTTGTTAGTGTAAACCCCTTATTCTTATTGTTGTACCCCTGTAGCCCCCATATTGTTATTATTGTGCATTTACGTTATTATTGTTAGGTTGGCTAGGATTACATTGTGGCCCCATGGACTCCTATATATAGAAAGGAGGTTTTTTCATTTGTATCATCCAAGAATTTTTCATTTATGTAATGTATTGGAGGTTGCCCCTCGAAGTGGCTTATATCTACAGTGTTGATCTCTATTTTCTTCTATTTTTAGAGTTGGTTTCATAACATTTGGTATCAAAGGAACAAATGCAACATGACGTATCAAAATTACAAGAGAAAGTGCACCAAATTTCACTCTCGCAAGGAGAAACAAAAAATGAAATGAATGTTTGAAAGAAAATCGTGGAAGCTAAGATCGATGGTTTGAAGAATGGTATGGAAGAAAAAATGGAAGGTTTGAAGGAAGACATGGAAGGTTTGAAAGAAGGTTTGTCAAAGTTGATACAAGAAAGGCTTCCTAATGGCGAAAAGATAGCAGAGGAAACTCATGATGAGAACAAAATAAATGTTAATCGCGATTTCATAAACTCTAATGTTGGATTGAAGAACCACCATATTCCAAATATGGATATGAGGAAGTTTTATGGCGAGGATCCCGTAACATGGATACTACATATGGAGCAATATTTTGATCTCAATAATGTGTAAAACACACAAAAGGTATGCATTGCAACTTTATCTTTAGAACAAAATACATTTGTATGGTATCGATGGCTTTGCTCACACAAAAAAATTGTCACTTGGTCAACTTTTATGGAGGAAATGATAGCACATTGTGAGGATACAAAGAGAAACACCTTTTTTAGCCAATTTATAAATATCAAACAAAGGTGTTCAGTGATGGAGCACATTGAGGACTTCCAAAAATTGAATATAAGGGTAATTGATATTCTAGTGGAACACAGGATTCATGTCTTCATAGGGACATTAAATGATAACATCCAACATGAAGTTAGCGTTTTGGAATTTGATTCATTGGAGGAGGCATTTAGGTTGGCAAGAAAAATTGAATGTAAAATTATGGCGACAAGGAATCCTACCACTCACATCTATAAAGATGGAAGTGTTGCTACTTCTAGAATTCCACAACCTACAATGTTGACACCACAAAAATTGGAAGAAAAAAGAGAAAAAGGGCTTTGCTATAGTTGTGATATCAAATAAACTAAAGGTCATAACTTTGTTGAGAATAAATTATTTCACATAGATTGTGAAGAAGAGGAAGAAAATGAACAAGAAACTTCAAAAGAAGAGGATATACACCAGGAACCAACTCTAGAAGAAGAATACATGAATCTGATCATATAATGTAATGCATTGGCAGGAATTACCACTACTAAAACTCTCGAGATAGAAGGACATATCAAGAAGAAAAAGGTAATAGTGTTGATTGATTCCGATATTACCCATAATTTTATTCATTGTAAGGTAGCCAAGGAATTGAATTGTTTCCTATACCCAACACTAGAATGTCAAGTGATGGTTGCAAATGGAGGAACTATAAATTTCTCTAGAAAAATCCATAATATCAAGCTAGCCATGGGGGAATATTTATTGAATAGTCCAATGTTTTCCATCCCAATGTGAGGTGCTGATGTTGTACTAGGAGTACAATGGTTACAATCTTTGGGGACGATAGCTTTTAATTTTCAAGAAATTTTCTTGAAATTTTTTTCGGAAGGAAAGGAAATTGAATTACAAGGTATCATAGGGAAGCTAGGAAATATAATAAGCTATAATATCATGACAATGGTTGTGAAGAAACAAAAACGAGGCGTAATTTCACAATCATGCTCACCAGAAGTTCCAACATCTAAATCATCTATTTCTCCAGATCTCAAAAAAGTCTTGGACAATCATTTGAAGGTGTTTGAAACTCCCAAAGGAATCCCACCTATTCGTGATCATGATCATGCTATTCATTTGATTCTAGGAAGTTTTCCTCCAAACATCAAGCCTTATAGATATCCTTATGTCCAATAGATCGAAATTAAACGTATGATTGCCAAAACGTTAGAGGCTAGTATAATTCAACCTAGTCAAATCTCTGTCTCTGCTCCAGTAGTATTGGTGCACAAGAAGGATGGATCAGGTGCATGTGTCTGGATTATAGGGAGCTCAATAATCTCACTATTAAAGATAAATTTCCCATTCTTTTTATTGATGAATTATTGGATGAATTACATGGAGAAATTTATTTTACCAAGTTGGATATTTATTCAGGATATCATCAGATTAGAATGAAGATTGAAGGTATTCTGAAAACAACATTTCGAACTCATGAGGGTCATTATGAATTTTTGGTCATGCCTTTTGGCCTTACCAATGCACCTTCTACATTTCAAGTATAGATGAATTCCGTTTAAAAACTATTCCTTAGAAAATTTGTGCTAGTATTTTTTGATGATATACTAATCTACAACAGGTCTTGGAAGGATCATGTTCAACATTCTGACAGGGTGCTCAAACTATTGGAGGAGAAACAATTATATGCAAAAACATCCAAATGTTTCTTTGTACTACAAGAGGTGGAATATCTCGGTCTCACGAGGGTGTTAAGGTAGACGCTAAAAAAATTAAAGCTATTAAGGAATGGAAACTCCCACAACCATAAAGTAGTTGCTCGGATTTCTCAGGTTAATAGGATATTATCGCAAGTTTGTTAAGGATTATGGGAGAATAGCAGCACCTCTAATAACATTATTGAAGAAAGATGCATTTTATGGACTCTTGAAGCAACTAAGGCCTTTGAACATCTTAAAGACGCAATGTTCCTAGCACCAGTCTTAGCTACGCCAGACTTCACAAAAACCTTTATTGTGGAATGTGATGCCTCAGGAAATAGATTTGGTGTTGTTTTAATGCATGAAGAAAGACCCATTTCTTTTGAAAGTCATCCAATCAAAGGAAATTATTTACAAAAGGTTATTTATGAGAAGGAAATGTTGTCAATACTACATGTACTAAATAAATGGCTACCTTACCTAATGGGAAGACACTTCAAGGTAAAAATTGATCATGATAGTCTTAAACACTTTTTGGAACAAAGATTGTCTTTAGAAGAGCAGCAAAAATGGGTCACAAAGATGTTGGGTTATGACTTTGAAATCATCTACAAAAAAGGGAAGCTAAATGTTGTTGTAGATGCACTCTCAAGAAAGGATGAAGAGGTGGAAGCATTGCTTTGTGCTATTTCTATTATCCAACCAGATTGGATAACCAAAGCAAGGGATGAATGGAAGAAGGACGAAGAAGTGTGGACACTCATTCAAAAGTTGTAGCAAGATCGTAGTACATCTTATACTTTTATTTGGAAAAATGATTCCTTATGGTACAAATATCGCTTATATATTTGCAAGAATTACCATCTAAAACAAAATATTCTTTTGGAATTGCACACTTCTCCTTTAGGAGGACACTTGAGATTTTTAAAAACTTACCACAGGGTGAACAAATAAGTTTTTTGGGAAGGACTTAAATCTGATATTCAAAAGTTTGTGGCGAAATTTTTGGTTTTCCAGAAAAATAAAGTTGAGACAATTAAGACCCCGGGTCTTCTACAACCTTTATCCATTCCAAGTCAACGTTGGGAGGATATTTCAATGGATTTTATAACAGGTTTACCTAAGTCTGAAGGAAAGAGTGTCATCATGGTGGTAGTTGATATACTTACCAAGTATGAACACTTTTGTGCATTATCTGATCCATTTAAATCAATTACAGTTGCTACTGCATTTATGGAAACAATTCAAAAGCTACATGGAAACCTGAAGATTATTGTAAGTGACAGAGAGCCCATTTTTACAGGACATTTTTGGATGGAATTATTTTCTTGTTTGGGTACTCAACTAGTTCATAGCTCATCTTATCATCCTCAATCTGATGGTCAAACTGAGATAGTGAATAAATTTTTGCAATATTATCTTTGTTGTTTTGTATCTGATAAGAAAGCACAATAGGCCAAGTGGTTAACTCTCGCTGGATGGTGATATAAAACTTCCTTCCATACTACAACAAAAATGACCCCATTTATGGCACTTTATGGATATCATCCACCATCGATCACATCTTCTTTCAGGGAAAATTCAATGGTTCAAGCAGTGGAAGATCACATTGAGCATCAACAATAAGTTCTCTAACTCTTAGAGGATAACCTACATTTGGCACAAAATCGAATGAAACAACAGGCAGATCAACATCGTAGTGAGAGAAATTTTGATGTAGGATACTCAGTATTTTTATGGCTACAACCATACAAACAAATGTCCCTCAGGCAAGCTAAGAAGGATAATAAATTATCACCAAAGTATTATGGGTCTTACAAGGTGTTGCAAAACATTGGTACTATGGC
This sequence comes from Pinus albicaulis, assembly GCA_034641835.2. Taxonomy (NCBI): domain Eukaryota; kingdom Viridiplantae; phylum Streptophyta; class Pinopsida; order Pinales; family Pinaceae; genus Pinus; species Pinus albicaulis. The sequence goes on along the minus strand of CM076569.1, from coordinate 381,307,706 downwards.
ATACAAATTGGAACTTCTTGCTTCTTCACGAGTGCATCCAGTTTTCCATGTTTCATGCTTAAAGAAGGTTATAGGGGACAAAATTCCAGTTCAAACAACATTTCTAGAACTTGATGAGGAAGGAAAAATCATATTCGAACTTGAAGCAGTCAGGAAAACAAGAAGTCAACAACTACGAAATTGATCAATTTCAGAGTATCTCATCAAATGGAAGAACTTACCGACTGAACATTGTACATGGGAGGAGGAGAATTTATATAGAAGCACCTGGGGCTATTCAAGTGTTGAGGACAACACATTTTTGAAGGAGAGGAGCATGTTAGGTCCCTATATTACTAGTATAGTCCCTTATTGTTGTTAGCATAATATTACTAGTATAGTCCCTTATTGTTGTTTGCGTAACTCCCTTATTGTTATTGTTGTACCCCTGTAGCCCCCATTTTTTATTATTGTGCATTTACATTATTATTTTTAGGTTGGCTAGGATTACATTGTGGCCCCATGGGCTCCTATATATAGAAAGGAGGTTTTGTCATTTGTATCATCCAAGAATTGCTCATTTATGTAATGTATTGGAGGTTTCCCCCTCGAAGTGGCTTATTTATAAGGCGTTGATCTCTTTTTTCTTCTATTTTTGGAGTTGGTTTCATAACAATCCAGGTCATGGTACTTTTCATTTGACGATCTATAAGAAGAATTATTTGCGAGTTTTCCTCTTGAAGAGGGAGAGGTTTTTCCTTGGCTCTAGGATCCTATGTCTATGTCGTGTTTGTTTTGATAATTGAATTTATGAAAGTCTAAACAAGATAGCAAAGAGAAGGCATAACTATCTGAAGAAATCTCACAAGTAATTATCAAGAAGAGAATTTGTATTAATCTTCAGCCATTCAAATTTTCAACGGTTTGGATAACGATGTCATCTATAATACAAACACTTTTCTACATATTATAACATGTGCATCAATATGTTCAAAACCAATATAACGATGTAATCTATGATGTTAGACTTGACTACACATTATAACCTTAAATATATTCAAAATCAAAATAATTGTATCATTTGTAATATAACACTTGTATATGCATTATAACATGTGCATCAATATATAAAAATAACATTTTCTAGCATACATATTTGTTGTCATCTATGATATTGTTCTTTGAGTTAACCTAACATACTTCGCTATATCTAGCCAATATACCTATACTTTAGCTTTCACATTAAATATTCAAGTATGGTTGCTAGAGTTATACCCATATCATCAAATACATTGCCAAGGAATAGAGAAATCATAATTATTCATAAATCAAAGTGAAAATGACTTAATTAGACAACTTCAAAAAGGAAAAAAATAAAGGAACCAATCCACATAGCTAGTAACATAAATATAATGAATAAGAAAGAAAGATAAGGGCAATGAAAAAGGAGGTGAACTTCCAGGTAAAGGAGGGAAGAAAAAGAAAACACCTAGGAATAAAGGGAAGGGATGAAACAACTAGTAATCTTCAATCCATCATATGTAATTAGGGTGATATACCTTTTTCAATTTTAATGGCATCTCTAAAATTATGGTGATGGAAATGATCAAACTTGGAAATGACCTGAGAATCCTCTATATGGATGTGGTGTGTTGTCTTCTTAGCATGCTCAACCAAATTTGACGACTAAGTCCTACAATTATTTATTTCAACCATGTGCTCTTGAATCATTTCGTTAATGGAATGACATGTTTCTACAATGTATGGGGTTGCACATGAACAGGGGATCAAATAAACACCATTCATGTCTTTGGGTTCCATTGGGTATTTGAGAGATCTTAGGGATCTACGAATAGTTTTAAATGGTCTAAAGGAGAAAGAAACATTGTGCTTCCTAAGAATCTAAGAAATCTTGTCGGTGGTTCCTTAGATAAAGGGAACTTGACCACTCAAAACCCATTCTCTAGGTTATTTCCTTATCTCTAACCTTTTCTCTCATTTGAAAAAACCTTGATACATAGGAGTCTATTATAGCCACTCTTTTCAAAAACTGTAAGGAGATGTTATTTCTCACGTTCCAGGTGATTCTCATCATATATATCAAAAGCACGAGTAGCTAATGTGTTAAGAACTCCCAAATTTTAGGTTGGATAGTGATGGAAATCAACATGAATATAGTTCTTAGTGTCTATTTCCTTATGAAAAACTCGGTGAGAGAAAGAGCCAAAAACCTTCTTAGAGACAAGAATGTCAAGGAAAGGAAGTTTTTTCATTAAATTCTAATAGCTAGTTTTAGTAATCATATTTATTCATTCCCAAATTTCCATTGCAACTAGCATGCCATAGTTGGATAGCATTATATTTCCCCAACCCTCTTGTATTCCATGTAATTTAACCTCTTGTTATACATTATATACCTTTTCATATCCAATGTTTCAATGAGGAAAGACTCAATTAATGAGGAGTATAGGATAGATTGTATTTCCTTTAATTTTCATATTATAAGTTATTAATTTTCTTTAGATTTGTTCTTTATTTCCCCAATACTATTGACGTATTTTACTCCTGAAACTCTAATCCATATAAAATAAGAAAAGTAACAAGAGTCCCAAAGAGGAGTTTTTTTTTTCCCATACCAAAATATTTGTTGACTTAAAATTGTTTGCAATCCATTGATAATATTTCCATTCTCCAATATTAATTTTCTTAATGCTATTATTTTTGCTGAGCTTATGCTAGATATTGATTCAGAGATATTTGTAGGAGGGCGCTCCATCCAATTTTTATTTTTTCATATAGAAAAAGTATCATAAATGATATTTTTAGATTTAATTATTAATACATTTGTCTTATCAATATTAGTAGTCACACCCACCCTAGAATATAAATATTAAAGGATTGTTACTTGACTTCCAAGGTCATAAGAAATTCTTTCGAAAAAGGTCAATGTCATCATCATAAAGAAGGAGAGTGATGACTATAGCAGTGAGAGTTGGGGAAATCCAATGTGGTTCCTCTAAATACTCTTCTAGTATATCAACGTATATGATGAAAAATGTAGAGGACAAGAGACACGCTTACTTGACTCTAGTATCATAGTTAGTTTCTTTAGATCAACCTTCATTGGTATTAAACATGGTAACAACATTTTCATACAACTTGGTTGTAGTAGTCCTGAACTCAAAAGGAACCTTTACCTCTTCTAATTTTCTCCAAAGGTTTGTTGTAAAAATGGTGTCAAAATGTTTTCTAAATTCAATGAAATAACATGACAGATTGGTTTTATTGTTGCAAAAATTCCTAAAAATGATCGTAAGAGTAACAATGTTGTCTGTAGTTTCATGATATCTCCTAAAACTAGTTTGGCCCCAGGTCCTTGTCCATGGTTTTCAAGAAATAGGATATTCTTCATTTCAAAAATAATTATGGAGAGGCTGGATAACATGGGGAAAATCATAATGGTCATATAATTAAACAGAATGCATTTATCCCCACTTTTAAAAGTGGGTAAATGATGCAAATCCATGGTTTTCAAGCAATAGGATATTCTTCATTTCAAAAATAATTATGGAGAGGCTGGATAACATGGGGAAAATCATAATGGTCGTATAATTAAACGGAATGCATTTATCCCCACTTTTAAAGGTGGGTAAATGATGTTTTGCATTGAGTGTTTTGGGAAGCCTTGCTTCATGGCCAAAAGTAAAAACTATACCTGAGGGATGATGATAGACCCTTCAATTCTAATTTTTTTTCTTAATAACCTTGAATTTGTTCATCTTTCCTAATTTAGAGCTACTTAAACCCAAACTATAGGCCTTCAAAAGAAACAATCTCACACTCTATTGCAACATTAAAAATGGTGTCCATGGCATCAAGGGATTCATACCTGTTTTTAAAGAAGGAACTCTAGTTGTTCAAGGGAGTCATATTATTTTCATTAATTTTAGGAATTAGAAAATTTCTTCAAAACTTTCTAGGATCATTCATATATATATATAAACCGAAAATTGAGTGGGCTCATACTTTCGTGATACGAGGAAGATTCTGATTGATTATCATACCAATGCATGGTAATTATATAATCCAATCTATATGAACACAAAACATGTTACTGGGAGTAGAGCAATTGTACTAAAGTTATGTTAAAGGTATTCGATGTTGTCATCATAAGTTATGAGGTTTATCTCCTTGTTTAAATCCTTTAAGACAATATAGTATTTATTTTTTCTTAAATCGAATTCCTTTGATTATCAAAATTATATTTCACCAACCTTTTGTGCATGGAAAATTTTAGAGGATTAAGTCACACTCGTATTCATTTAAGATGCCAAGAATAACGACTTGGTAGGACAAATGGATATTGGATATCGCAAAATCCATGACACTACTTTTGAGCCCATGAGTAAAGTTTATCTAGTTGTATTTTTTGGGACTGAATACACCATTAAAAATGATTAGTTATTGAGACTTACAAAGCTTCACTAGATTTGTACCCCAAAAAAATTACTTGGGTCTTTGGAGATTTTCTTGTATCTAGTAGCTCAAACAAAGTCCTCAAGGAACCATAAAAAGATAGGGTTGGAATCATTCGTTAGAGTAATAAATTGATTAGTTGCAATTCTAACAAGAGAGAGAGAGACTCTAAATCATTATTATTATTTAAAATGGGGTGTGGTTGTGATGGTTCTGTAATATGTAAATTGTGTTTTCTTTACGTAGTGAAATTTTTTTCTCATAATTCAGTTGTCAAATCATTGTTATGCATTAGTGGAAGCTAGCACATGGTAGTTAATTAAAGAAAACCAAGCCACCTAAAATCACCTTTAGTGGTATGTAACGTGACAAGCTTTAGCTCTTTTACTCCTGCCACCTATTTTCTTACATTAAAAAGAAGCAATCTGTTAACCAAACAAATTAATTTTTAAATATTTTTACAATTAATAAATGTATATTTTTTCAATTACAATATTGATAAAAAAAGCTTCCATTATTTTGACCATGAAAAATTTAATTAAAAAAAAAATACAGCTTTCAATTACACTATTGATAAAAAAGCTTCCTTTACCTTGACCAGAAAGAAAGAACAGGAAAAAAAACGTCATGTATGATAAACATGAATATGGCGGTGCTTCAACATATATTTCTAACTTTGGTGTGATTAAATTATTTTTAATTAATTGATTATAACTAGGCTGTTGAATGTCCAAAGTCTTATATACAAAGTCACCTTAGGTCTACGCCTGATTGACGTTGAATCCTGTTCGAATAGGAGTTACATGTGTCCATTATCTGCTATCGATAAGTTTTCACTGAGAAGAGACAATCCTCACATTTTAATAAAGTGATTCAAACGCTTACACCAACAGCCCTCTCATGATGATGTCTACATTAAATTAACCTCCTCATCAATTATATATTCTTTTTTATTTTACACAATATTAGGCTCCAAATAAATTATATATTCTTTTTTATTTTAATATATATATATATATAACTAACATAATATTTAAATTTGTAATAATTTTTATTGAATTGAGATGTTTATTTTACAATTTAATATGAAGAAATGTGTAAGTTTGTTTATTTATTAATTTAGTTTTAAAATAAAAATATGTTATGGTTATAGTTAAAAATTTATCCGATTTTATATATATTTTATTTATTATTGACAAATACAATTTAAACAATGAAAAATATGTTAGAAATAGCTAAAAGATCACATAATTACAGAAACACAATCATATATTATGCACAAATGGTGTATGTGTAAACACACTCACACACACAGATTTACATTCAGATTACTCTATTAAATAGAGTTTCTGAGATCCAACTTATTCCTAATTTAGAGAGAGAGGTTGAGAGAATTTCTCAACCATTACAAACCAACTTCCCAAATATGGAATGTAAGCATTAACTCCAACATCCACCCTTAATGATTACATTACATGAATTTATTAAACTCAGTCATAAATAACAAAATAATCACACTTATCAGTAGATGCTCCATCAAATTGCCTCATAACCCTCGGAAAGGTGTAGTTGGAAAGTTGGATTCCCGAGTTTGCTTCCTCAACTCCCGAATCAAGGACCTCCCGAAGTGAATTAATGGACAGCATCCCAATCTATCGCATAAGGTCATTAGGAGACCACTTCCACGTCTACCACTAACGAGGGATCCTTCCCTAGATCCGCAACTGCCATGCTATCTGGACAACCATCCATATTGAGCCTTACTGCCACTTGATCTTTTAAGTACTAGCTTCAGACATATAGCTGAACTACGAGTCATTTTATGGACAAACTCCCATCTACCGAGATACATAGGTGCAAACCGCTGTATTCGCTAGTTATATAGAAAAGCTATAATGTATCTAGATTTAACTATTACATCATAAGCTTATTAAACTATAATTTTTCACACAAAATAATTAACTTTACCACAATTACTTACAAGAGAATGTGTGAGGAATCCATTCAAAGAAGAATTTTTTTTCCCTCATAGAATCCGTCGATGGAACCAAATCAAAAAACCGCCAGCAAAGTGGTGATTTCGTTTCGCAGGTGTCGTCATTTGTTTTTTTCTTTTTAAATCAAGCTACGCCCTTTTCGACGAGGAAGAGCCTCAACACACTAGCCATCCGGTTTACTGTCTTAGGGTAGACATGGAGCACGAACTCTTACGGTTCCCGAGTTCGCTTCCTCCTCAGAGTTTTAGATGCTCCATCCAATCATTCGTAGTGTTATAATAAACAACGTTAAATTTAAGCCATTGCTATATTTGCACCATTTCAGATTGATAAAATGGGTCCCAGGCTCACAATTGTCGCCCACGGCCACATCAAACGCAGCTTCTTCATCTTTCAATTTTATCTTCTGACGCACCTCCAACAACGGCTCCCACCACCGCAGAGCACTCGTACAGTACACGAATCTTCTCTCCTTTTGAAGCCAACGTGACAGCAGTAATGTAGTCCGTTAGAGCCAACGTGATAGCAGCCTTTATATCATCAAAGCGTTCTCTGTTTGCAATATGAAAAGAAAGAGAAGAAACATTAAATGTTCTGCTTCGGCTTGTGCACTGCCTCCTTGGCCTCTGCATCGAAGTCGGCTCAAAAAATAAATACTACTGTGAATCGATGGACATTCAGCGCAAACTCCTGGTGGATCGATCACGGGAGACAATTACTCAACAAAGCTCGGATAAATTTTCTTACAATACAACACGACACACAGGCCTCTGATTCTGTGCTCCAATACCATGTTAGAAATAGCTAAAAAATCACACAATTATAGAAACACAATCATATATTATGCACAAATGGTGTATGTGTAAACACACTCACACACACAGATTTACATTTCGATTACTCTATTAAATAGAGTTTCTGAGATCCAACTTATTCCTAATTTAGAGAAAGAGGTTGAGAGAATTTCTCAACGATCAGAAACCAACTTCTCAAATATGGAATGTAAGCATTAACTCCAACAAAATAATACATTATATTTTGTATTCTAAAAAAAAATTCACTTAAAAAAATTGATTTTTTAAATTTATATTAAATTTATACTTAGAATAAATCTATACTAATATTAAAAAACAATACAGTCTTTAATTTTTAATTATTCTCGTAACGAGAAGCCAAGTTTTGCTGTATCCCTAACTGAATTCAACTAGGACTATAATTTTTATGCACAGATAAACATGGCATATGGTGAACACGATTATTTCTGATGTATATTTCTTGGTGTTTACAGGTAGCTCAACGTTTTTCTGAGAGTATCTTTCATCCTCTTTTTTCATGCTAAAAACAGAAGCCCTTTTTATTTTAACTTTTATTAATATGTAAGCCTACAGCAAAAAGAAGAATGATTGCAATCACCGTAAAATTAGCTAGCCGATTATGCCCTAAAAAGACAGCAATGGACAAATTTATATTTATTTTTTACTTTACATATTCCCAATCAATTTAGGAAATATTTCCACATCGGAAGATGAGATGGCTCGCACCGGAGCTGAAAGAAAATAACGATCTTTATGTTTAAAACACCTTTGCAACATTGACGGTAATTCATGGCCTCTGATTTCACAATAAATCTTGACTGTAATTCATGGCCTGTGATTTCACAATAAATCTTATCTCATTAATGTTTAGTGTTATTGTCTTATGAATTATTATGTAAATTTCAGTACATAATAATAGTGATTTTATTGTTTAAATTTCAGTGTATCATAATAATAGTAATCACATTAATGTTTAGATTATTAATTGATCTTGTCTTTTTACGAAATATTATGTAAATCATACAATACAAAATTCAAATTTCTAATTAGTTAAATTAACAAAAATAAATAAATAAAATTATTTATATATCTTAAAAAAAATTTGCAATTCAATTTAACCTATATGATATTATGTAAATCATAAGATACAAATTTCAATTTCCTACTCCATCAAACTAACCAAAAAAAATTATCTATATATTTCAAAAACCAAAAAAATTATGTATATATTTTAAAAACCTTTGCAACTCGACTGTGATTCACGGCCTCTGATCCCACAATAAATCCAGATCCAGGATTCCAGAGCAGAAGAGGTGGAAGTGGGCTTTCCGGAGAGAAAGATTGTGCTGAGGCGGCCGCCATGGCATACTGAATCGCTTTCGCCAAAGTTGTCCCGATCATTTCGAGCGCGTGGAGTATTGTTACAGCTATGGAAGCAAATATTTCTTTTTTATATTTCCCAACTTTTGGGTTGGATAGTGATGGCAGTTAACCTGAAGATATATTGCTTAGTGTCTGTTTTTTTTTATGAAAAACTTGGTGAGATAAAGAACTAATAACCTTCTTAGAGACAAGAACGTCACGTCAAGGAAGGTTTTTCGTTAACTTCTAATAGCTATTTTTAGTTTCATTTCCAAATTTCCGTTGCAACTAGCATGCCATAATTGGATAGCATTATATTTTCCCAACGGTTTTGTATTCCATGTAGTTTAATTTTTAATTTTTCATTATACATTAGATATCTTGTTATATTCAAAATTTCAATGAGGAAAGACTCAATTAATTTAATGTAGAAGATCAGATAGATATAATTTTGAAATTACAAGTTATTAATTTTTTTTAGATTTGTTTTTTATTTCTCCAATACTATTCAACTCTCATCCATATAAAATAACAAAAGTAACAAAAGTCTTAAGGAGAAGTTTTTTTTTTTTTCATATCAAAATATTTGTTGATTTACAATTATTTTCAATCTGCTAATAAGATTTTCATTCTCCAATATTAATTTTCTTACTGCTATTATTTTGGTTGAGCTTATGCTATATATTGATTTGAGATATTTGTAGGAAGACACTCCCTCCAAGCTTTCTTTTTCATATACTAAAAGTATCATATATGATATTTTTAGCTTTAATTATTAAAACATTTGTCATATCAATATTGATAGTCATACCGATCATAGAATAGAAATATTAAAGGATCATTAGTTGATTTCCAAGGTCATAAGAAATTTTTTCGAAAAGGTCAATTTCATCATCATAAAGGAGAGTGATGACTATAGCATTGAGAGTTGGGGAAACCCAATGGGGTTCCTCTAAATACTCTTCTAGCATATCAATGTATATGCCAAATAGTGTAGGGGACAAGAGATACCCTTACTTGACTCTAATATCATAGTTAGTTTCTTTAGAGCAGCGTTCATTGGTATTAAACATGGAAACAACATTTTCATACAACTTGATTGTAGTAGTCCTCAACTCAAAAGGAACTTTTATATCTTCTAATTTTCTCCAACTATTTGTCCCAAAAATGGTGTCAAAATATTTTCTAAATTCGATTAAATAACATGACAGTTTGGTTTTATTGTTGCAAAAATCCCCAACAATGATCCTAAGAGTAACAAGGTTTTCCACAGTTTAATGATATAGATCTCCGAAAACTAGTTTGGCCTCAGCTCCTTTTCCATGGCTTTCAAAAAATAGATATTCTTCATTTCAAAAATAACTATGGAGAGGTTGGATAACATGGGGAAAATAATAATGGTCCTATAATTAAATAGAATGCATCTATCCCTACTTTTAAAAGTGGGTAAAATGATAGCCTTGCTTCATGGCTAAACTGAAGAACTATACCCGAGGGATGATGATAGACCCTCTAATTCTAATTTGTTTTCTTAATAACCTTGAATGTGTTCATCTTTGCTAATTGTGAGCTACTTAAAAGCAAACTATGGTTCTTCACAAGAAAGAATCTCACACTCTATTGCAACATTCAAAATGGTGTCCATAGCATCAAGGGATTCATACATGTTTTTAAGGAAGGAATTCTAGACGTTCAAAGGAATCATATTATTTTCTTTAATTTAAGGAATTAGAAATTTTCTTCCAAATATTCTAGGATCATATATATATATATAAGCATAAAAACTGAGAATGAAGTTGGGCTCTTACTTTCATGATACGAGGAAGATTCTCATTAATTATCATACCAATGGATGATAGCTCTATAATGCAATTTCTATGAAAACTTAACACAAAACATGCTAATAGTAATAGAAATGGTTGTATTAAAATTATGTTAAATATATTCGATGTTGTCCTCATAAGTTATGAGGTTTATGTCCTGGTTTAATTCTTTTACTAAAATCCTTGTTTAAATCCTTTAGTAAAATATACTATGTACAAGTTATCTAGTTGGATTTTTTCCGACTCAATGCACCATTACAAATGATTAAAATTGAGAATTACAGAGCATCACTAGCTAAGTACAAAAAAGAAATCTTAGGTTTTTGGAGATTCTCTTGTATCTAATAGCTTAAACAAGGTCCTCAAGGAACCATAAAGTATTTGTGTTGGAATTATTCTTTAGAATAATAAATTGATTAGTTGCAATTTTAATAAGCTGATAATAATATTTTCTTCGTATTCTCATCCCGAGAAGCCAGCCTTAACTATTGTGCATAACTAAATTCAACTGGGACCATAATTTTTATGGACAGATAAACATGGCATCTGTTAAACACGATTATTTCTTATGTATATTTCTCGGATTTTACAGGTAGCTCAAGGTTTTTCTGAGACCATCTTTCATCCTCCTTTTTCATTTGAAGACAAAAGCCTTTTTTAACTTTTTATTAATATCTAAGCCTACCAGCAAAAGCATAATGATTGTAATCACTGTAAAATTAGCTAGCCGATTATGTGCCTGGAAGAGATCAATGGACAAATTTATATTTATTTTGTACTGTACATATTCCCATTCAATTTAGGAAATATTTCCACATTTGAAGAGGAGATGGTAGCATGGGAGCTCAAAGAAAATAACGATCTTTATGTTTAAAACACCTTTGCAACATTTTGACGGTTATTCATGGCTAGTGATCTCGTGAAAAATATTTATTTTATTAATGTTTAGTTTATTAATTAATTTTGTTGTGTTATGAATTATTATATAAATGATTGTTGGAAGTAATATAAAAAACTATATTTAGATGGTTGTTGTGATGAGGATAGGATTAAGACTCTAATCTTCGATCTTAAATCCTAATATTTAGAGAGTGGTTGAAACCGTCTCATTAGTGTGAAAGTCTGTATATTTGAGACTCATATGACACAGTGCTTGTATGAGTATTTGTACACTCTGAAAGTATCTCACTTGGAGAGCCATTTAGTCTATAGTTAATAGATTCAATTTTTAACAATTATAAGATACAATATTCAAAACTTTAATTAATTAAACTAACAACAAAATTATCTATAAAAACTTTGGCAAATTAATTTAACCTATTAATTAATTATATAATATTATAAAATATTATGTAAAACCTAAAATACAAATTCAAATCTCCCATTCGATCAAACTAACAAAAAAATTATCTATATATTTTAAAAACCTTTCCAACTCGATTGTGATTCACGGACTCTGATCCCACAATAAATCCAGGAATCCAGAGGAGAAGAGGTGGAAGTGGGATTTCCAGAGAGAAAGATAGTGCAGGAGGCGGCCCCCATGGCATATTGAATACCTTTCCTCAAAGTTGCACTGATCTTTTCAAAAGGAAACTTTATCTTTTCTAATTTTATCCAAAGGTTTGTCTTAAAAATGGTGTCGAAATTTTTTCTAAATTTGATGAAATAACATGAAAGATTGGTTTTATTGTTGCAAAAATTCTAAAAAGTGATCCTAAGAGTAACAAAATTTTACACAGTTTAATGATATCTCCTAAAACTAGTTTAGCCTCGGCTCTTCTTCCATTGCTTTGAAGAAATAAGATATTCTTCATTTCAAAAATAATTATGGAGAGGTTGGATAACATGGGGAAAATCATATGGCCCTATAATTAAACCGAATGCATTTATCCCCAATTTTAAAAGTGGGTAAAATTATGCTGTGCATCAAGTGTTTTGGGAAGCCTTTCTTCATGGAAAAACTGAAGAACTATACTAGAGGGATGATGATAAACCCTGCAATTCTAGATAGATAACTTGCAGTCATGGGCTCCACAATAGTGTCATGGATTATGTGATATCCAATATCCTTTTGTCCTACCAAGTAGTTATTCTTGACATCTTGATTTAATGATCTAAAATTTCCCATGCACAAGAACTTGGTGAAAGATAATTTTGATAATGGAAGGAATTTGATTTAAGAAAAAAATAAGTTGTATGTTTTTTTAAAGGATTTAAACAAGAACATAAACCTCATAACCGTTGGAAATCTCGTCATTGATGGAAAGGAGCACAAAGGAGCAGCACCAAGACAAGGGAGCAGATCAGATTTAGATGGAATTGTTGCAGAGATATTACACAAGGTTTAATGTATCAGTGCGTTGTGGCTGCCCATTTGGGGTCTTTACTGTAATGGAAACGATGGATAAGATCCACAAAAATTGAATATAGAGGTTAAAACATGCGTGGAATGAATTCCAGAGAGGGTTTGAAGACTGGTTGATATCGTGAAAGCATAATGATGGAGTAAAGGAGAAGTCATAGTGTAGTGAAATGAATTGATGGTTTGTTTGAACAAGTATACGGAGGAGGTGTAACGAAAGAAATTAGATGTGGAATGAGGAGTCAACAGTGCAGCGGAACTGTGAGTAGCATCATTGTGAATAGTGAAGGCAGTTTCGGAAAACAACAGATGGTTTTCACGCAGCCTTCGAGTGGTAAGTGGTTTTATTGAAATTGAACATGATCAAATAAGACTATGACACGTCACGGGCACAAAACCGCCATTTTCACGTGAATTTTGAGTGATAAGTCACCGGGGTTAATTGAATGTGATAGCCGTTAGATCATTAATGATGTGAGATCCGACGTTGTTTGCACCCGAAGTTGCGTAGGCATTAACAAAGGTGTGGGACCAGGAAGGCAACATCAAATACTAAAGCTCATGCACATCGTATGAGAATAGTTAATGTTGATCTGGGATCAATGGTACCATGGGGGCACAAATAGTCCGATGATTAACCCAAGGAGGTGCCTCTGCAGTTGACCCGCCCATCAGGCGTTGACCACAGATCGACGAATGTCATTCACTGCGGTAGCACAAGCCTGATGATCTTTCCATACTGAGGAGTGCCTCCATAGTACTGTGAATCTAATTTAATAATTTGAGCGCCTTTTGAGGTTTGGTACCATACATATTGTGGGGCCAATACATTTTGTTGACATTCTTTGTTTTAAAGAAAACATTATATAAAGAGCGGAATGATAAAAAGTGTGGGACTAATGTCATAGAGTGGGAAAACATAAACAAACGAATGAGATTAAAGGAGATGTGATACGATGCAATCACATATCTCAATCGAAGCAGGATAAAAATCGCACAAAATTAGTGGTCACAGAAAATGCTAAGTGCGATGTGATGACATGGCAGCTGACGTGGACCTGACCCCACAAATTGAAAAAAAATCAAGATAACGTGGCAATATGAGGTGGTGATGAGGTGGAAAGGTGACACGGCATGATGACATGCAAATGACATGGTCCTGGACCACATATCGCAAATCGCAAGATCGAAAGGGTGAATATCGTAAGAGAAAGGTTGAATCACCGAAATGCGAAACGCGATAAGAGTTCCGAATGCGATACAACTTCAAAGAAAAAGTCTAAAGGATTTCAAATCCGAAGGTATAATGTTTTCCTTTCAGAAATCGTATCGGCGGTTGGAATAGCTATGCATAGCAAGAAACACTTGGGAACGCCAAAATGCAAAGTAGTGATAGAGTCAAGTGGGACCCGTCGCATATTGCATATCACAATCGGCGATGCTTATGTGATAAGAATTCGTAAGTTATAGAACTTGCAATGTGATCGATGAATGTGATGCGATGGAGGCGATGTTAATTTCATCGCATATCGTAGATCGCAAAGCTTAGGAGATATATCGCACAATCTTAGAAGTCATGTTAGTTGTGATGTGAAGTAGCGATAAAGTCAAGTGGGACCCGATCGCATATCACTCATCACAAGCTTAGGACAAGGTGAGATAAAGGAGCCGGATGTGATGTAGCTCAGAACCATTATTTAAGAGATTTCAGGTCCGGGTGTATGTGATTTACCTTTGTAAATCACATTGGAAAGAAAAGGAGTCATATAGCAAAGAACGTTTGAAACGTCAAAGTGCGATAAAGATCAAAGCTAAAGCCTAAACTGTTTCAAGTTCGGGAATATGTGGATTTTCCTTTGTATATCATTTTGGAGAGAAAAATGAGGATTATAATGTAAAATAAAAGGGAAGTATGAATGCAGGTAGAAAGTCTCAGGTAAGGACCCGAAACAGAGAAAAAGGCAGAACTGGATGTTTAGAAGAGTGGTGAAGGTTGAACACTGTGGGCACGAGAAAAAAAGGCATGGTAGGGCAAAAGGAGATATGATGACACTATTAGAAACACAATAGAATGGGTCAATTCAGAAAAAATGAGTAGTTATGCAGCAGAGCTAGACTATAATAGCAGAAACTAAAAAGACAGTGACAACAGCAAAAAAGACAAATGTATGGCGAACCAAGAGCTAAAAGGGCTGAGTGAAATGTATTATTGTATCTGTAAATGTAAATGATTTAATTATTTTTATTGTATGTGATACAAAGACAAGTCTCCATAGGCAAAGAAAAACTTCACTATAATACACAAATATATATACATTCTGTTATACTATTATGAATGTGTTGGACAAGAAAATGAGAAGGGGGAAGGCAAAGCGTCATACCTGTTCATTTCGAATTCCCGATGGAATGAAAAAAATTATGAGGTGATCTCTACAAATAATGTTACGAACATATGCATAGTAAAAGAGAGAGAGAGAGAGAGAGAGAGAGAGAATGACGAAAAGAGTAAAAAAGTGTAAGAAGAAGAAGGAGCAGAGAGAGGAGTTGTGAAGATCTAGAAATGATATAAAGAAAATTTGAAGGCTGGAAGGACAATAGTAAATAAGGAGAAAAAAAGAGCTTATATCCAGGTAAATCAGCATATGATTTTATTGTATAGTGAGGAATTTGGTGCTTCCATGTGAAGTTGTAGCTTGATAGAAGTCCATTTGTAGCTAGCTGAGGTAGGAGCCTCCTGTAGGTTGTAGCCTGCAGAAAATAGATGGGATTTGGAGCTTCCCTGCAAGTTGTATCTTGCAGAATTGAGGTAGTAGCCTCCTGTAGGTTGGAGCCTATAGAAAATCAGTGGTGAGAGGGAGTTGGAGCTTGCTTTTGGATCACAACAATAATAAGATGTGGTTTTCTCCCTTATGGGTTTCCACTTATATCTGCTTTCTATGTGCATGATGATTATGCGTTGAAATTCTATATTTAATCTGCTTAATACCTGCTCCTCACTTATTAAGATTGGTGTTCCATTCTATATTAAGTTTATCATGAAATGAAGATGTAAATAAGTATAAAAGAAATTTTTACAAGACCATGACTGCATTAAACTGATTCACCCCCCCTCTCAGTTTAAATAAGGGTTCAACAATTGGTATCAAAGTGGGTTCCTTCTGTATCAGTTTAACAACTGGAAGGAAATCCTAGGTCCCCAAGATGGCTAGTCTAGAAGGATGCTCAACAAATAAAGCCCCTTTGTTCACTAGTACAAATTATGCCTTGTGGAAAATAAGAATGAGGACGTACATAATGTCTCTAGGATTAGAAGTTTGGGCTACTGTGGAATTAGGATATGCCCCAAAGGAGTCTGACTCAGAGAAAGATGCCAAACTAGATTTTGTAGCTAATGCAAAAGCCATGAATGCTCTCTTAATTTGTTTATGTGAGGCAGAATTTATCAAAGTAATGCACAACAATACTACCAAAGAAATACTGGATACATTAGAAAGCATCCATGAGGGAGATAAAAACCAGAAGGCTTGCAAGCAGCAAGTCTATAGAGCTCAATTTGAAAATAAAAAAATGAATGAAGAAGAAGATGTTGCTAGCTTATTCTTAAGCATTGTAAAAATTGTGAATAACATGAAAGCTCTAGGAGAAACCATTAGATAATTTGCAATTTTTCAAAAGATATTGAGATCTTTAACATCCAATTTTAACCCCAAGGTTTCTGCCATAAAAGAAATAGCTAATTAGGAAACATTGACCATGAACCAATTACTTGGAAAATTAATAGCCTATGAGATGAGACTTCCACAGAGGAAGTAAAAAGTGAGGGAGGAAGCCTTTAAGGCAGAGAAGAGCAAAGAGGAATGAGAAGATACATGCTCCTTCTCTGATGAAAAAGAGGCCAAATTTTTCAGAAGATTGGATAGAGGCTCAGGCAAGTATAAGGGTAAAATTCCTTTTAAATGATTTAACTGTGGAAGAGTTGGGCACTATGCATCTAAGCGTCCCCATAAGGAAACAAAGAATCAGACTCAAGAGACAGATAAAACCAAAACAAATAACTGGCAATAAGGGAAGAGATTCAATAAAAGATCATTTTATGCTTAGCAAGATAGTAGTGTGTATGAAACTTAGATGAATCCTAAAATGAAGAAGGAACCTCTGAATTTGTGTTGATGTCCAAAGAAGAATCAGAAGGATTTCTTTTAGAAGAGGAGGAAGAATGTGAGGTAGATCTTGAGGGGGAACTAAGAAGTACCCTGGAGGAAATTGCGATACTTAAACTGAAGTGAAGAAAACAGAAAGATATTCACCTCAAATATGTAAAAGAAGAACCAAATTCAGAAGACCTCATTCATTTGAAAGTAGAACTTGAAGAAGCTAAGAAGGTGGAAGACATTCTGCTAAAGCAAATTAAAGATAAACATCAGGAGCAAGAGAAATTGGAAGAAGAAGTGGTATGCCTAAGCAATAAACTACAAAATACCCAAAGGGAATTATCAATGAACACTCTTCAAATGAAAAGAACTGAACAGTTGGAAAAGATTATTAATGCTCAAAGGTCTCCTCTCATAAAGGCTGGGATAGGATTTGAAGGAGAAACCAGTAAGTCCAAGGTAGAAGATAACAAGAATATCATTTTTGTAAAAGTTGTAAAGGATAATGAAGCAGCTCAAAAAGAAACTACAAAAGTAGAAGCTAGCAAGAAATTGATGTGTGATGAAACAAACAGAAACAAGAAGCAACATCAACAGACAAAGAACGAAATGAAGAAACAGTCAGCTGAAAAAGGCTCTTACAATCTTGAATATGAATTGAATAAATTCGGAAGCTGTCAAAAGAGATTCTTTCCTCTTATGAGAAATATCACTTTTTTTGTCTGCCACAAGCTGGGACATATTGTTGCATACTTTTAGACAAAGATAATCGATTTCAACCATCAAAAGATGCAGAAATTGAAAAGACTACCTCAAGCAAACAAATGGAGAGGACAACCCTTCACCAGGTACACTAATTGTTTCCATGGGTATTGTTTTTGTTGTAAGGGGTTCAGCCATAAAGCCATGGAGTACAGAACATATGGACAAAGACTAATGTTCAAAACCCCAAGAATATTTATGAACAATGGAGAGTTCACTTGTACACATAATCCATTTACAAATATAATCAAATGCTTTGTATGCCATACAATCGGACACATGTCTTCCAAATTTCCTCTCAAATAATGTGGTCCATATTCTCAGAAAAGGTGCCACACAAATAGCTACCTACAATGGAAAAAGAAGTTGAATAAGTGTGACCTAGCTCTAATAGCTCAAGATCATAAAATCCAATGGTATATGGACAGTGGATGCTCAAAGCATATGACTGGAAATTGAAGCAAGTTTGTAACTTTTGATGTAATGAAATATGGAAATGTAACATTCAGCAATGATAAAGGAGGGAAAATCAAAGGAAAAGGATCAGTCATTTTGAATAATGTAAGAGGAAAGGCTCAATATGTACTATTTGTGGATGGGCTAAAAGCCAATCTGCTAAGTGCCAGTCAAATGCATGATAAAGGCTGTGAGGTCCTTTTTAGAGCCCAAGATTGTGAGGTAAGATCAAGCACCATAGGAAAGGCATTGATCAAAGGTGTTAGAATAGAAGGTAATGTCTATATATTCGAAGAAGAGAATGAAGGACGTTACATAAGCAAATTTGATGAATCATGGTTATTGCATAGAAGACTGGGACACCTAAAATTTGACCACATCATTAGTCTGAGCAAGAATAATGCAGTCAGAGATATGCTAGCAATAAATAAGCCTTCAAATACCATATGTAAATCTTTCCAATTGGGAAAATAGACCCGCACATCTTTCAAGACCAAAGATGAACTATTAACAAGTAGGCCACTTCAGCTTGTACACATGGAATTTTGTGGAGCTTCAAGAGCTAATGCACTAGGTGGAGAATCTTATTTCATGCTAATAATAGATGATTTTACTGGATTGACGTGGGTGGAATTTCTCAAATATAAATCTGAAGCAATTGAGGAATTCAAGATATTCAAGGCATTGGCAGAAAATCAAATAGGATGCAAGATAAAATGCATCAAATCAGCCAAAGGAGGTGAATTCACAGACTATGATTTTGCAAACCTATGCAATGAACATGGGATAAAACAACAATTTACTATTGTAGGTACACCTCAACAAAATGGAGTGGCGGAAAAACAAAGCAGGTCAGTACAACAGATTACAAGAGCCATGATGCAAGAAAGTAACATTCCCCAAACCTATTGGGCAGAAGCAGTACACATAGTTGTTCATATTCTCAGCAAAGCTCCTCTAAGATGAAATTATGATAAGACTCCTTACGAATTATGGCATGGTAAACTAACATCAATCAAGAACTTTAGAGTATTTGGAAGAAAGTGTTTCATAAAAAATAATTATGAAAAACTAGTGAAGTTTCATGCAAGGGCTGATGAAGGAATATTTTTAGGATATGCATCCAAGAGTAAGGGTTACAGGTGCTACAACAAAATACTACACAAGATTGTGGAAAGCATTGATGTAAGATTCAATGAATATCTACCAAAAACAAGAAGCACAAGATGCAGCAATCCTCCAGATGATCATGAATATGAGAACCAAGATAATGATGAACTGAGCAAGACAACAAGATATTGAATTAAACTCAAAAGTTCCCTCAAGACACACTCAAAAGGACCATCCAGAAGATCAAATCATTGGGGACAAGAGTGTGGGAGTCTAGATAAGATGAAAGCTTGTTGAATAGACAGAAGAAGTATACTTAGCCTTGCTATCTCAAATAGAGCCAAATAAGTTCAAAGAATCCAGCAAAGACAAAAAATGGGTAAATTCTATAAATGAAAAACTGGACCAAATTGAGAAGAACAATACCTAGGAATTAATTCCAAGACCCACTGGGAAAAATGTCATCGGCACAAAATGGATATTCAAAAATAAAATGAATGAACAAGGGAAGGTATTCAAAAATAAAGCCAAACTTGTATGCAAAGGATATTCATAAATTGAAGGTCTTGATTATGATGAAACCTTTTCCCCTGTAGCCAAAATGGAAGCAATCAAAATGTTTTTGGACTTTGCATGCTATGATGATTTCAAGGTATATCAAATGGATGTGAAGTCTTCCTTCCTGAATGGAGATCTAGAGGAAGAAGTCTACATGGAACAACCTAAAGGATTCTCATTAACAGATAAACATAACTATGTGTGTAGATTAAAGAAAGCCTTATATCGTCTGAAACAAGCTCCTCGTGCATGGTATTCAAGGCTAGAAAAATACTTACAAAAACAAGGGTTAAAGAAAGGAGGAGTAGACAACAAATTGTACATAAAAAGCTAATGAAAATGAAGTCTTAATTGTACTAGTGTATGTAGGTGACATCACGTTTGGAAGCAACAAAGATGAGTTAGCAAAAGTATTTGTTGAAGAAATTAAATCAGAGTTTGAGATGTCAATGATTGGAGAGCTTACCTTCTATTTAGGACTTCAAATTCAGCAAAAGAACACAAGAATATTCATTTCGCAAGAAACTTACTTAAGAGAAATGTTGAAAAGGTTTCAAATGGAAGATTGCGAACTTGTGTCAACTCCCATGATCACTAGATGCAAACTATGTTCTAATGGTGGATCAATTGATGTAGATCAAAAAAATTACAGATCCATGATAGGAAGTCTGCTATACCTAACTTCTTCTAGACCAGACATTATGTTGGCAGTAGGACTTGTAGCAAGATATCAAGTAGAACAAAAAAAAAACCATTTACTTGAAATCAAGAGAATATTTACATATATTCAAGGAAATTCACATTATGGCCTATGGTATCCAAAAGGAAAAAGCTTCGCATTGACAACATACACAAATTCAGATTGGGCCAACTATCTGGATGATAGGAAAAGCACAAGTGGAGGTGCATTTTATTTTGGAAAAATTCTGGTGGCATGGCTAAGCAAGAAGAAAAATTCTATCTCTCTATCTACAGAAGAAGCAGAATACATATCAGCAGCAGCATATTGCACACAAGTAATGTGGATGAAAGAAAATCTCCAAGACATGAAGGTAAGCATTGATGAACCTATTTCTATCAAATGTGACAATACAAGTGCAATAAGCATATCAAAAAATCTTGTACTTCATTCAAAAACAAAGCACATCCCAATAAATTACCACTTCCTCAGAGAAAAAGTAGCACAGAAATTAGTGAAGTTGGAATATATACCAACTAAGGAACAAACAACATACATATTCATAAAACCTCTTGCTAAAGAACCATTCGAATATCGAAGAGACAAGCTAGGGGTAGTGTCTATAGATGTTAGTCTCTGATATGATGAAAATAAAACTATATATATATATATATATATATATATATATATATATAAGGGTTGCATACAATAAATGGGATCAGAACAGAAGTCCAGTGACAGTCTCTATCAGTCAAGAAAGCATCATTCCAGGGGGAGAGTAGCCAATAAATTGTCACAAAAGAGCTAGAGAAATGGAGCAGTGCATGGAACAGGTCCTGAAGATCAGAGTATTATGAAAAGATAGAAACCACACTGGGAAAAGTGCAACCCTTTGCCATTGATGTCAAAGGGAGAGGAAAAGCAAGCAAAAGAAGAAAGGGTCTTCTAAAAATCAAGCAGAGAAAGTCTTGGAGGAAGCATTGGAGTATTTCCATTAATACCAATAAGGGAGACTATTCGAAATATTTTCATTGATGGAAAAGGAGCACAAAGAAGCAGCACCAAGACAAGGGAACACATCAGATTTAGATGGAATTGTTGCAAAGTTGTTACACAGGGTTTAATGTATTAGTGGGTTGCGACTACTCATTTGGGGTCTTTACTGTAATAGAAAACGATGGATAAGATCCATAGAAATTGAATATAGAGGATAAAACATGCGTGGAATCAATGCCAAAGAGGGTTTGAAGACTGGTTGATATCGTGAAAGCAGAACGATGGAGTAAAGGAGAAGTCATAGTGCAGTGAAATGAATCAATGGTTTTTTTGAACAAGTATATGGAGGAGGTGCAACGAAAGAAATTAGATGTGGAATGAGGAGTCAACGGCATAGCAGAACCATGAGTAGCATCACAGTGAATAGTGAAGGCAGTTTCAGAAAGCAACAAATGGTTTTCGTACAACCTTCAAGTGGTAAGTTGTTTTATTGAAATTGAACACGATCACATAAGACTGTGACACATCACGGGTGTGAAACCACCAGTTTTGTGTGACTTTTGAGAGATAATTTTCCGGGGTTAATTGATTGAGATAGCCATTTGATCATCAATAATTGAGATCCGATAGTGTTCGCACTAAAGTTGCGTAGGGGTTATCAAAGGTGTGTGACCAACGAAGGCAACAACAAAGGCTAAACCTCATGCACATCATATGAGTGTGATTAACGTTGATTTGGGATCAACGGTACTGCGGGGGCACAAATAGTCCAATGATTAAGCCAAGGGGGTGCCTCCGTAGTTGACCTACCCATCAAGTGTTGACTGCAGATCGACGACTGTCATTCACTCAAGTAGCACAAGCTTGATGATCTTTCCGTACTGAGGAGTGCCTCTGCAGTACCGTAAATCTAATTGAATAATTCTAGTGCCTTTTGAGGCCCGGTGCCATACATATTGTGGGGCCAATACATTTTTTTAACATGCATTGTTTTAAAGCAAACAATATATAAAGAGTGGAATGATAAAAGGTGTGGGACTAGTGTGACAGAGCGAGACAGCGTAAACATACGGATGAGATTAAAGGAGATGCAATGCGATGGATGCGATGCGATGCGATCGCATATCGCAATCGGAGCAGGAGAAAAATCGCACAAACACAGTGGTCATAGAAAATGCGAAGTGCGATGTCACCATGTGGGGATGACGTGGCAAGTGATGTGGCAGTTCACGTGGACCTGACCCCACAAATCGCAAATAAATCAAGATAACGTGGCAAGATGACATGGCGATGATGTGGCAAGGTGACGTGGCATGATGACATGGAGATGACATGGTCCTAGCCCACATATCGCAAATCGAAAGATTGGAAGGGTGAAGATCATAAGAGCAAGGTTGAATCTCCTAAAGGAAAAATGCGATAAGAGTTTTGGATGCAATGCAACTTCAAAGAAAAAGTATAAAAGATTTCAAATCCGAAGGTATAAGGTTTTCCTTTGAGAAATCGCATCAGCGGTTGGAAGATCTCTGAATAGCAAGAAACACTTGGGAACGTCGAAATGCGAAGTAGCGATAGAGTCAAGTGGGACCCATCGTATATCACATATTGCAATCGGCGATGCTTATGTGATAAGAATTCGTAAGTTATAGAACTTGTGATGCGATCAATGAATAGATGCGATGGAGGTGATGTGAAGTTCATCACATATCGCACATCGCAAATCTCAGGAGAGATATCGCACAATCTTAGAAGTCATGTGAGTTGCGATGCAAAGTAGCGATAAAGTCCAGTGGGACTCGATCGAATATCGCTCATCGCAAGCTCAGGACAAAGTGTGATAAAGGAGCCAGATGCGATGTAGCTCAGAACCATTATTTAAGAGATTTGAAGTCTGGGTGTATGTGATTTCCCTTTGTAAATCACATCGGAAAGGAAAGGAGCCATATAGCAAAAAATGTTTGAAACACCGAAGTGTGATAAAGGGAGTGGACGCGATAAAGATCAAAGCCAAAGGGTAAAGCATTTCAAGTCCATGAGTATGTGGATTTTCCTTTGTAAATCATTTTGGAGAGAAAAAGGAGGATTATAACGTAAAAGAAAAGGGAAGGGCGGAAACGTGAAGCTGGGTTACAATTTTGTGAGAATCGGGGGCCGAAAACATTTTTCGGAAATAGTTCGGCTGAACATTTTATAAAGTTCAGCCGAACTATGCAATAGTTCGGTCGAACTTTCTTATAAAGTTCGGCTGAACTCGTGATTCCGTTTAAATTGACGGTACACAGACGGCATGGGCTAACAGAATTTTCATCGGAGATGGGAAAACCAGCGACAAAAGTTCGACTGAACTGTGATTTCAGCTAAACTTTTACTTTTAAAAAAATTCAGCTGAAATAGTTTTTATAAATAAATCGCCCGCGATGTTTGTTTGTTTACCGGTTTGATTATTCACGTGTTGTCTATGACTGTTCGCTGCTCTGTTCGCTCGTTTTTTCCCGTCAGCCTATTTCTCCTCCCGGCTGTGACTGTTTGCTGCTCTATTCATACGTTTTCTGCGACTATTCGCTGCTCCTTTCGTCGGCGTTGTTGATGTTGTATATCAGGTATGTTCGAGCGAACCTCTTACAACTTGTATGACTCCTTTCCATAGTAATTTTGAGTAGGAATAATGAACAAAAAAATGATCAATTGTTCCATTGTTTGTTTTTTAGCTTTGTTTGCTGTGTTTTTTGACCATTTGAGTTGATTTTTTTTTATTCGAGAGCGTAATGGTTTTAGCAAATAGTCATAAAATTTGGTAGCTGCGTGCTGTGGAGGTGAGGGGAAAAAAAAAAAAAATATATATATATATATATATATATATATATATATTTCCATCCCTCGATTATGATTCATTCCGATCATAAATAATTAGGAATATTGTATAGATCTCTCTCTCTCTATATATATATATATCTCTCAAATTACCCCTCCCTTTTAGTGCTTACTGGTATACCTATATCACTTCTTCAATGACTTGCTTAGTGGGGTAAGCTATTCATTTCTTATCAGCAGGACTAGGGGGATCACACTACCTTACCCTTCCCTTCAGTTCCTTTAGCCACCCCAGTGAGTGGCATCTTGGCCCTAGCGATAGCTATCACCTTCAAACTAATATTTATCACCGTACAACAGCTATTCCGGTGTACAAAAGATCATGGAATCCTAAATAAATCTCTACAGTCCATATTAGGCCTAGAACTTTTTGATTTCTGAAACAAGTTTAAAACTGATTTTGATTGCTTCTTTGTAATTTCTGCCTCAAAATATGAATTTATATCTTCACTTATCCACCTTGGGAAGAGGATAACACTGGGGTATTCTACGTTTGAGTCTAGTGGTTCTTTGAAGAGATCTTCAAAATATTGTTTTCTAGCTCCAAATATAAACAAACGATACCGCTCGCCTAGCTTGGTCATCACCCACAACAAAAGGGAGAATACTAAGACTGCCCAGCCGCCGCTTCAGTAGCAGTTTCTTGATAAGTTGTTGTTTCCTTCCGGCCACTATTTATGTTGTTGTTTTTTTAGCTGTTGCAGTAGTTGTTAGAAAAAGAGAGGGATACTATGAACACTGCCAACCATGATGCTTGGGCCCAACGTGATCTGCTTCAGAATGAAATATGGACTGTACCAACTAGGCATTTCCTGACCTTACCTTCCCAAACGACTTACTTTCCCCCCCATATGTCAGTAGTATTTCTAGATTTCAATGTTGGAGGTCCATTCCCCAAATATTAATGACATTTTTTCTATGATTTACATGTTTCTATAAAAATTAGTGTTGTTATCACCTCTAGCGAACTAGATGGCTCTACTTTGAAGTCTTCATTGAATTGTTTCCTTTTCTAATAGTGCTTGCTTTCTCCCCTCCAAAATTTTCAAAGACTGCAAGTCTTTTTTAGTAAAAACTACATTTACATTATTGTCAAAAAGCCTAGAAATGACCTCTTCTACTTCTAAAAGATCCTTTTTATCTTTTGTTTCCTTATTTTTAGACTAGTTAGCAGCCACTGAATATTTCATCCATATCAATAAAAGTATAATACTTTGGTTCATATTGTCCATTATGTTTGTTATTCTATTTTCTTTTGTGATATATTTGAGTAATATTTGTAAGTTGTAACTTTCGCTTTGAATATTTCTATTTGGCACACCACAAATAGGAATTTAAACTATTAAATTAAGTAATATAGATTTAATTTAATTTTAGATTTATCAAGAGGTGTTAATATGGATTTAAGTTATTGTAAATGAAATTTATTTTTATTTTTATTTTGGTTCATTTACAAATATTTTTTTTGAAAGTTAATATTATTTAAACTTTTATAGTATGAGTAACTCTTGTCTTATATTTGACTAATTTTTTATATAAGAAATTCAAAAATAGATGATTTTCTCCAAGTTTTAATTGTTTAAAATATGATTGTTTGAGAAACTCTTTCTTTGGGATATAAGGAGGCTCAAAGATTTTTTTCTTGTATATTTGAAGCTCTCCATTATTATAGAAAAGGATTTTTTGCTTGTATATTTTTATGCTCTTTGTCATAGTAATGTCATATTGTGTATGAAGTTTTAAATTGTTTTTATTATTTTTATTATGTGTTGGATGTGATTTTGATTGAAAATGTTTCTTTTTTATTTATTAATTAAAAAAAATTATGAGAAAAATTATTTCTTTAAACCTTGGAATTTACAATCAAAATTAGAAAATGTATTTTTATCTAAACTATTTATGAAAAGTTTAATATTGTTTGATCTTCTCTACCATGTCCTTTTTACGTATATCTAGAATAATATTATTAGTACAGTTTCTGGTTTTTTGTAACATTTTACTACCATAATCAAAATCTATAGAAATATTAATCTAACATTATAATATCTTGAAATGGAGCTAGCCAACTCAAATATAGTATTGCAAATCCCTGGCTAAGTTAGATGAGGAGGCTATGTATTACATATGGTCTTTAATGAGCATTTGGACTCTTTAAATATATATATAAAGAGTCCAAAAGCTCATTCAAGACCATATGTAATACATAGCCTCCTCATATAATATATAAAACTTTAATCCATGTGCTTAACCTTAACATTGACACAAATGGAATACAATTTTACTCACTGCTTTATGATAGAAAAATATACAGATGAATATTTCCCACATATCCAAAGTCAAAAGGGATAGATTAAAAAGGGATGCTCCGGTCATCTATAAAAGATAAATTAAAGAAGCATGACATATTAGTAATGCAAATTAGATATGTGTACCAATTATGTTCATATAACACAACAAATACATGATTCAATACAAATGTCACATAGAAGTCATATTTATCTCATGGGCCTTCAACTTAAATTATATATCTAGCATTACATTAAGCTATAGGAGATAAATCAAAGAAGCATTTGAATGTAAATTAAACATGTGTAATAATTATGTCCTCTCTAGTTCAATAAATATATAATAATTTGCAAATGCCATATCTAAGCTATATTTCATCTAATTAGCTTTCAATTTAAACTTATATCTAATGTTAAATTATATAAAAGAATAATAGTAATCAAAACTTCAAAATACTATTTAGAACTTTAGTATAAAATGTGACATATAATTTTCATGTGTGGAAAAGCATAGTTACCGAGAGTTCAAAACTCATGCATTTGAATAGAAAGTGGGTATACGAATGAGCAAGTAGATTTTTTCTAGAAATGAAGAAGTGAAGGTTGATAGAGAGCCACACAAAATTTCAAATTCATACCTTAACAAAATTGTTACATCCTTTTAAATAAAATGTGTCATATAATCAACTTTCATCGAAATATATGATAAAATCAACCCAATTTTATGAAAAATAGTATACCATTTTTTACATTTCACATCATACAAATAGATAAATATTACTTAAGTATTGTTATAAAGATTTAACTACCCATAGAGAGATGGCCAAGTGATTGAGACAGGGCATCATCACAATAAAAAACCAAGTACAAATTGTAGTAATCCTAGAATCATGCTTTACATAAGGTAAAATTGGGGAACCCATGACTTGTACTATAGATAAAAAACATTTACCCTTACCAAAAAATATATGATAAAAATTGACAAACTACATAAGTTTAAGCTTAAGGGGATATAATCCTTCTTGCCTTCCATATAGATAATGAAAACGATTTTTCCAAGTCTCATGTTGCTTCTCATGTTACTTTATAAACCTTGATTGGAAAGAAAAATAGGAGGGTAGAAATGTAAGAAATATAAAACATAATGAAACACACACGTACATATCTCTAGAAAATCAACACAATTATTTTCCTAGGAAATCCTTATGGAAGACAAGAAACCCTAAAATGTAATGATGCTCTAGAATCCTTTTTCCCTAGGAAATCCTTATGGGAGAAAAACAACACTAAAATCTAAACATGCTCTACTCTCTCTCTTCTGGTATGGAAAATATGCTTAAGGTAATCTCTCTAGAGTTAGCTAAGACTTTTGGCGTGTAAGGTTGCTATAAAAACTTAACTTCATACATTTTTCTCTCTAACTTCACACTCCTAGTAGTATTTTCAACTATGGAACAAAATACAATAACACAAAATGGAACTCTTATTCCTCCTAGTGGCCAAGTATTTAACATAGCGTGATAGCCAACTAGGTGTAAGATTTGACTCTGTCAACCATTAACGAGGTTTGTGATTTTAGACCTTCTAGAGTCTTGTTAAAATTCCACATGTAGCTAGCTTGCTATGCATGTACTAAAGGCATAAATTTTGAATGAACTTCATTTGATGTTTTTCTTGCACCATTTGATATATGTCTTTAAGTGTAGAATAATGGTCAAGATTTCGGCACAAGGAATAATCGTTTGACCCCCAAAAATGTCATTTAATACCTCAAAATGACTCCAAAAGGTTTTAGATCCCAATTCTCCACCCACCATTAAAATGACCCTACAAGTTGATTTTTTCAGTTTCTTCACTCTATAAGCATCAAAATATATGACAAATAATATAATTATCCAATCTAGATCATTATTTAATAATTTTTTAAAATTATGAGTAAGATATACATCATGGAATTTAAATAAATAGCGTTAATTCATTGAACACCCTTGTACATTCCTTGTTGATACTTTGAAAGTAATACGTTTTGAAAAATAATTTGTTTATGAATTCTATTTTCCACACTCTCTCAACCATATCAAAAACCTTCTTATAATATTTGAAACCTAAGGTCTTTCCCATACCAAAGTATGTTCTTTTAAAACATGTTTTCTTGGTGATATGGGTGATTTTCAAATGATTGGGAGAGCGAAATTCCTCATTTAATATGTACAATATGTTTGGTTCATGCCACTAAGCCAAGAATTTTAAATTCAACTGACTTTTAATATAACCAACTAAATCCTGCAAAAAATGAAGAAAACAATTTATGTTAGGGTTGTGGATTCAAGCATTGAAACAACACACCATGATATTTCAAATTTAAAAATAATGGTTTGAGTCCTAGGTAGCTTAGAATCCTATTTGTTTTCAAAATAAGGATGCACTCCCATTTTATTCTCATGATAAGGTTGTAATCATGAGGCTCTCGCTCAAGAGTGGACCTTCCCAAAATATTATGAAGTCTTGTCACAAACAAAACCATCAAATTGAAAAACACATCATGCAAGAAACATAGCTCGCTGACATATCATTTTTCTCCTTCAAAGAAAAAAAATTCACATCATGTGAATCTCTCCATGTACTCTTACATATTGGTGTACAAAACCATCAACCAAACACAAGCCGACAAAACACGTCTCTTCAAACAACTGACTCTCAAGTCAAATAATAGCTCATGTACAAATTTCCATATTTGTTGCATTTAAGTGTGTCAACATAACTCTACTTTCAACATTTTGCTTCATGCAACATGCACCATACTTTGAATTTGCAAAGAAATTCATGAAACATCTAAATACATGCAAGGCCTTAATTGGATAAGAAATATAACCATCTATTAGCAAACCATTTCAATGGCGCTTCTTTTAGCTGCACTTCATCATCATGTGAATCATCCTGACCCTCATCGATTATGGAATCCTCTTTTCCATTATTGTCGTTATCTCTTTCCACCTTCTTCAAATTTAAATTGTGTCTTGATCAAGTCCGACAACAAAGAAACATTCAGTGACAACACCAAAATCTACAACTTCTTCAACGTCTTCTAAACCATCTTCAAAGTCAATATTGTGTGCATCAAATTCCTCAGCAAGGTCATCAATGGAGTCATCAAAACTACTATTTCAAACTTCAATGCCAAAAATAGGTCAAAAGAATTCAATTAAGACATTGAATTAAATTTCATCTCAAGACAGGGCTTTGGGAGGACACTCTCAAAGCCAACCTTCATTATCGCTTTGAAACACATGGTAAGTATCAAGACTTAGAAACCTTATTTGCATATTTTTTTCTAGCATGGAACTTAATGTCATAGCCTTATTTTGCCTAAAATGAATGCAAATTTCCTTGCAATTTGGCTCGCGACATTCATAATTCATGCTCATGGAACATGATTGTGTTGCAATTGTGATAACATCTACTATATGCAGAAGCTAATAAAAAATGATCGAAAATGACATTTTTTCTCTGTTTTTTTGAAGATTTATGGAAAATTACACCAAGTAGCTTCCAACCTCATATGACCATCACGTCAAACTCATCTCAAGATGTTTTCCAAGTAAGAGCCACTTAAGCAAGAAATCTAGTATACATGACTCTCCAATTTCAATTAGCAGCAATGACAGTTCTAAGTATGGTGCAAACATTGCTCCAGATCCTCAATGGGGCATGTTTGATGACAATAATTAGGGGAGTGAGAGAGGGAGATGGTAGGAGAAAAAATTCAAGGAATCCATGGGAAATTGAAAAATATATAACTAATAAGGTGGAAGACACTTTGTAACCTAAGAGAGAAACCTGTTAGGAAATGGGTGAAGTTGGTATTACACACCCAATTGAATAACCTCAAGGAGAAAACATTTCTCCCACTTTATTTGTTGGCATAACCTAGTAAGTTTTATTCATTAGCATGTATTTTGTAAAGGCCTTGACGTAGTTCCCATTCAACTCCATCCACCAGGTTGTAGAGGATTTCAAGCCTAATTTCATGAAAATTAATTTGGGGATGATCACATTGACCTGCTTGATGACGTGTCTATGAATATTAACTACCTTGAACTATTTTTTTTGGGTATGGAAAGAGACACATTCCCATGTCTGAGCATGAAAACATTCTTTGGTATTGTTAATGCCTCTACTGTTTACTTCTACAAGTTCTATAGGCAGATTCTGTAAAGGGCCGGGTAGCCTCTGGATCTCATCTTTTATGAAAGGTGACATATCTAGTAAATGCCCCTACAGTCAATCTCTGGAATGGATCTAAATAGAAGTTCTTCATTTTAATATCCATAAAACACAACAAATTTAAGGTAAACTATGTACATGTGTCATTTCTCCCACAAACTAAAGTGTATTAAGTGGTAAATTTTATACCAAGTGTGCTCCCACCATGTAAAGCGCAATTTGGTGAACTTATCATTTTTATAAAAAAAAATTCAATTAAATTTAGTTTCACACATGATCAATTATTGCTTTGAAAGTTGTGTTCTACATAATTTGTGTACACTAAATTACAAATTGATTTTTTGAAATCTATTTTGTGTAAATGTCGACCAATAGATATATATCATGGAGGATGAACGACGAAGATCAAACGAATCCCATATGGAGTTTCAGGGATCGGGGGATGTTCACAGTATTTAAATATAATCTTAAATCTCCATACATGTGTGTACATATGGAATTGATTTTTTATTAACTTTGTGAGTTAAATTAGTTGTTAATAGGTTTCATATTTTAATTTTTAGGAGGTAAGAGGAGAAGGGTTTCTACTCCATCCATGGAGGGTGGCCATGGTTCAACCAGTCGAGGTATGAGTGGTTGTAGGTTGGGTGAAGGGGGTGATATTTATTCCCCCGAAGGCCAATCAATGGCTACTGTTGCTGGTTCTCAACAGGGTCATTCTAGGTCTAGTTCTCAGCAGGGTCATGTTGGAGAAGATGTTAACCAACAACGTCAAGGTTTCCATCAATTTCAATATTTTTCCATTAAATTTGTACAACTTTTTTTACACGTGTTTTTTCTAATATAAGAAATTTTATACATATTGAAGGAGAGGCCGAAAATGTTCGAATTAGTGGCAAAAATAGACACAGGGCAGCCCGCTACATTCAAGAAGAAGGCTTTCAACCTAGCACAACTTATCCATCCAAGATTACTGATATACCATGGGAAACCAACATGGTGGAATGCACCTTACAAAGGTGTGAAAGGCTTCATGAAAAATTTCAAAGAGATCTCGTGGCTTTGTCTCTACCTGCTGAAAGTCAACAAAGCCTTGAAATAGTTACACATTCATTGGGTGAAATGGTAAATGTGTAAAAAAATCTTGGGCCAACAACTGATTCATTTGTAGAAATGATGAGAAAGAGAAAGGAAACAGTGATGGGTCCTGATAAATGGGAGGACGTAAAAAAAAAGTTACAAAATAAGTTGCCAAGTCAATGTTTAATTACAAGGAAGGGCCGAAAAGAAGAATGTTGAAGGTGCAGTATTTCAAGCACTTGGACATAGCTTGTTATTTGTATGATAGGCACCTTACGGCCTATGGAAGGCTTCCATGGAACGATGAGGTTCTTGTTTATTTTGCACAAATGTTTTATGCGGAATTTTTTTTGGGTATGAAACCCAATTATAATGATCTTCCTTCAGAATTTTTTGGCTCGGGGAAAGGTCGATTATATGACCGTAAGGGCACTAAGCGACATGTGGAGTTGCCTTTCCCTGAGCTGCCATTGGTGAGTCGACTGTTTCCAGTCAAAACTTTGCGATCAGAGATGGATGCGACTGCTCAAATAAGTCGAGAAGCAAGGGATGATATGATCGACAATGTTCATAGCGGATTGGGTGGAGTCGATCTTTATTTAAATCGACAAAGAGCACGTGAAAATGCACGTGCCAATTTTGTTTATTGTACAGATGAGGAGATTGACAACATGAATGTTGAAGATCAACTAACATATGCAAAATATTGTCGCAATGGTTTGCAAGACCTAATTTTTCATGAGGAAGAGGGCACTGGAACGGTATGTGTTAGCGACCTTAGGGTTTGAAATTATTTTTACATATACATGTGTACAATTTGTAATAAATACATGTGTATGTACATGTATACATTTATTTGTATGTGTACATTAATCTAACAAAAATGTATGATTATATGTTAAAACACCATTTGCAGTTCTCACACATGATGCGTGACGAAAATGTTAATATCACGTTCGGGACCTCTAGTTCAAACAATGCAGATGGGTCTGACCATCAAGATATGTTGGCAAATGTTAGTGTTTTTTAAGTAACTTTAAAATAAATAATTGTTGCCACACATGTACATGTATGTATATATATAATTTGATAAAATGTTTTAACAGGTACCGATTCCGTCTGATGTTTTTGGGATGGTGGTACCTTCTTCTTCCTTGGGAGATGTACCTTCTACTTCCTTGGGAGATGAGCCACAAGTATGGACAATTTTTCACAAGTTTAAAATTTATGTTTAAAAGTTATATATATATATATATATATATATATATTCTACTTCAAAAAGTTCCATTAAAAATTGAGATATATATATATATATATATAGAGAGAGAGAGAGAGAGAGAGATCTATATTTTGAGTTATTTAATTTTTTTTGAATTTAGGTTCCTATAGAAGATTTCTTTAATCCGGGGACTCTCGCGATGGAGATAGGAACATCCACAACATTTGAACAAGTTGTCTTTAGTTCCTTTTTTTAATATTATTGAAAATAAGTTTATATATGTACACGTGCATTTTCATTTGAAAGTTTTTAATTTATATAAATTATATATATATATATATAACTGTACATGTATATTGTACAGTTTACCGCTGTAGATGTTCCTATGGGAGAACTTGTTCATCAAATGGAGAGGGAACCTCATGAGGTATTGCATGATTTTTTTGTTATATTTTGTTTTTTACATGAATTTCTAGATATATATATTCTCATTCATTTTTAAAACATCAAATTTTAATGTTCAAGTACATGTGCATTGTGTATGTAGGTTTCCCATTCACATGATAGGGCGCGGACTGAGACCCTAGTAGGGAAGACGCTAGATCCGTCTCCATTTGATGGACATGATTTACAGTAGATTTGATTTCAAAATTTAGATGGTTTTAAAATTTGTTAAACTTGATACAGTTTGATACTTGTGCGATTTACAATTTTTGGACATATTTTATTACATTGTTAATATAAATTGTTTTATTTAATTTTTGGATGGTTTTAGTACTTTTGGCATGTGAATGTGAAGTAATGTTGTCATCTATAAATTAATGTTGTCATCTGAACTACATTTGGCATGTTATGTAATGACATGTGTTATAATTTGTTTTGTTTTTAAAATTTAAGTTTTGGATGCTTGGAGTACATTTGGCATGTGAATTAATGTTGTGATCTATATTTTTTTGTTAAATTAAAAGTTAAAAGTTTTGGATGGTTTCAATCTACATTTGGCATGTGATATTTAATGTTAAATGTTTTTGTTGGATATTTGAATTATAATTGGCATGGCATGTGAAGTTTTTAAAACTCAAGTTTTGGATGGTTTCAATCTATATTTTGCATGTGATATTTAATGAACTTTAAATGTTTAATGTTTTAATGTTGCACGATATATAATCAAAAGGTTTTTAAAACTTAAAGTTTTGGATGGTTTCAATCTACATTTGGCACATGTGGTATATAATGTTAAATGTTTCTATTGGATCTATTTGAACTATAATTGGCATGGCATGTGAAGTAATGATCTATATATAATCAAAAAGTTTTTTAAGCTTAAGTTTTGAACGGTTTCAATCTACATTTCGCATGTGATGTTTGATGTTTTAATGTTGCACGATATATTATCAAAAGTTTTTAAAATTTTAAAGTTTTGGATGGTTTCAATCTACATTTGGCACATGCGGTATATAATGTTAAATGATTCTATTGGATAGTTGTTCACTATAATTGGCATGGAATGTCAAGTAATGTTGCACAAATCCCTTTTGGATGGTTGAAGTACATTTGGAATTTTAAGATTGCTTTTGATCTCTCCATGTAGTTTTGTTTGAATGAAAAAATTTCCAATAGGAAGAACATAGCTTTTCAATGCAACTAACCATGTATCAATTGAGTTCTAATTGAAAAAAGAGTTTTTAAAGAAGTAGATCTATGTACAAATTATCCCTTTAATTTTCATTGAAAATATAATTCTAGTACATATATATGTTTGTTGAATTTGGGTCAATGTCGTTAATGCACTCAAATAGGTAGTCTTGTCGATTTATTTACATTGTGGAAACTTTTTACCAGAAAATCCAACTAGTTTCTCATCAATGCACATAGAAGAACTACTTGGAACAATTAATTTTGCATTATAGAACATATCTATCCAAGACAACTAACATTTTTCATCAATGCACATTGAACATATCTGACCATTGGACAAGCAAATTTTGTACTAGATTTTAAATTAGGATTAGAGATGTGGGTCAAATCCCACCAAAAGTCAGAGAAGTGCTTCGAGTCTCTTGTCTGAAAGGAATTTTCGTACAAAAATATATTGTAGATGATTTATTTGCATTGTGTCCATACTTTTTACCCGAAAATCCAACTAGTTTTTCATCAATGCACATAGAAAAACTAGTTCTAGTTAATTGCATTCTAGAACACACACACACACACACACACACACACACACACACACACATATATATATATATATACTGCAGATGATTTATTTACATTGTGTCCATACATTTTACCAGAAAATCCAACTAGTTTTTCATCAATGCACATAGAAAAACTAGTTCTAGTTAATTGCATTCTAGAATATATATCCAATACATATAACAGTTTTCATCGATGCACATGCATAGAAAAGCTACTTTCGGTTGATACTAGAGCACGTGCTTGTACCAAAACAATTTGTACATGTGAAAACACTTGCACAAATAACATGAGCAGCTCAATTTTTAGTTGAGTACTGGAAGTTCTAAAACATATTTAATCCAAAGAGAATAAATTGTTGGAAAATTCACTCAAAAAAATTCTAATGGAATTCCATCTTCAATAATCGGTTCATGATCGGATTTTGACATTTTCCATCTCTTAATTTTTGATTTTTTCTTTGATTTAACTTCTATCAACTTTATGCGTGTTGCACACACCATGTGACTATATTGACAACTTATGGAATCAGGTTCATAGTCTTCAAAGTAAACAAAGTCTCCACTTTGATGAGTTTTTCGGAAAAAATAACCTTTCAGTATAATAGACCCTCTGTCATATTGAAATCTGTGATCATTATAGTTTTTTAATAATTTCATTTTTCGTTCAGTGCAACGCATCAAATAATACTTCACATTTTCATTGTTTTCAATAGGTGCAATTACATCAAAAAAATCTCCTACACAATAAAATAAACTTAACAAAATTATACATATTTAAATTTATTTCTATATTTTTAAATCATTAGAAAGTAATTCAAATTTTACCTTCTCTAACAAGATCAGAAACTCTATCACCATCGGATGATATTGTAGTTTCCTCTGATTTCACTTCTTCAAACATTGCAACAGACATTTTTCCCTTTGTACTTAGCTCTGTATGTTTCCAATCATTCACATCCTTTTTGTTTTCACAAACGTCATTGGATTTTGTGTTGTCTATGCAAACATCACAAAAACAAGAATATTTTCTTTTGTCCAATGCAAACACATTTCTGGACAACTTTGTTTGAATTGAATGCAATTTTCGAGTCCCTCCCTTTTATTGTTTCAACGTCATTTCCAATTTATTTATCTACGTCTTCGATTCCAATATGACATAAAAACCTTTATATGGAAAATTAGAAGAAGAATTTGTAAATATGATATCAAAATACAATCAAAGATAATCATTGCATGATAAATGTACAATGTTTAAAGTTAGATTTCCAATACAAATTAAATTGAATGTACCTTCGCACTTCTCTTGATGGGTTTCTCTCATGGCTTAGAGCATCGATGCACCATTGAAAAACTTCTTCAGCTTTCACAAGTCAGCTTGCAGAGTGGTTTATTTGATATCTTCGAAGTGCTCGTTTTATGCATGCTCCTACACCGTCATGTTCTCCTTTTCCATGGCCAGTCTCAAAGAAATTCCAACACTGTTTAATGCAAGTTCTCTTATGAAGACAAAACGACCAAAAGAATGATCGTGCAGATTTGAATTGACCTGTGCATCTGTCTGACCATATCCAATGTTCATTGAATGTTATTCCATGATTTTTCAATGAATCATAATTTTTTCCAAAACAATGTTGTACAAAACATGTATCATGTGTACGATCGTCACTGATATAAAACTGATATTCTTTAATGATATGTCAATTTTCACTCTTGCTTTCTATATGATCGACATTTTTTTCAGCATATCTATATAGAATATGGACGAGCATGGAGACTTGCTCAGAATGATAGTATTCACTCTAAATTTCTTTTTGTGGAACAAATGTGTAGTTTTCTACAAAATAAATCACTGACAAAATGGTCCATGGTGGAAAAACTTCACGAGATTTTTTGAATTGCAAGTGTTTCCATCAAGCTCTATGGGAATGCTTGGTGTATTTGTAAATTTCTGCCTCAAACTTTCTCAAAAATTCTATCAAAAAAATTTCGTCTTCTAGTAATTTAATTCTTTTAACACTATTTGCACCTTGAATTGATGTATCGATATATTCATATCTCTTCCATTTCACTTTCATGTTGGACAATGATTGATCATTTATATCAATACGATATTTGTTTTGAAATTTAGTCAAATTTCCACAATCATCGCATTTTTTACCACCAACACATTTCTTTTTGTAAAATAGTTCATCGCTTTCTCTTTCACATAGAATTTGAGATATGAATTCACGTATAGTGGAAGGAGGAGGTGAATCCTTCCATAATGTTCTACCGAAATCAAGGAATGTGTCATAATATAACTCAAATTCCACATGATAACGGCAACAACAAGTGTCGCGTACGGTGATAGGTTTTACATACCATGGTTTTTGTTGAACAAAAGCACCGAGTGAAACATGAATTTAATGATTCTCTTCTTTGAAATTGTTGAATAACTCTATCTGAGTGGTTTCCAAGAGATTTTTTTCATGTTCTTCGTACTGATTTCATGTTATTCTTCATCGCATCACATGCCTTGCAGTTGGTGAAACACGCGAATTGTTCTTCCAATATTCATATATTATTTTTTTAACATTTTCTCCAAGTCTATCTTTGTATGGTTGCCTACAAATAGCTCTCCAACAAGCGATTTCATCATTTACATCTATTTGCAACCGAAATTTTCGATGTTTGTGCAAAGTTTTTCGCGAGGTTCCCAGTGCTCGTGCCATAGATGTTACCAAACGATTCTCTTGAGTACTTGATGAAACCATTGCCATCTGTATTCCTCTACGTACAATTGAAACATCTTTCTCTCTAGATCTCTTAATTGACTTTATAACACTACTCATATTTTTTATCACATCTTCCTTCATTTTTTTATCTTTGGTTGATTTTCGAATACCCAATAGTGTCGTAGCTTCTTTTAATTTCCTTAATGATAGGAGACCTTTCAACATTTGAGCCTGAACTGTCACCCACTCATTTAAGAAATACTTTTCAAAAATGCAGTTAACACGATATCGTATAACATGGTCAGGTTTTTTATCTCCATATGTGTGAGTGTCAAAATTTTCTAACATCTCATTATCGATAGTGATTTCATCTGTACATATTTGAAAAAATAGTACATATTCAATAAATAACTAAATTAATAAATATATCTATAATTTCAATGATATGTGCATGTGTTTAATATATATATATATATATATATATATATATATATATATATACACCTTGTGATTCAATTTCTTTATTTGGATTTCTTTCAATATTTTCACCATCTTCAATCATTGGTTCAATATCTCTTTCACTTTCTCTTTCAAAATTTTGTATCTCATCATCAATGTTTTGAGGAATATCTCTGTCTGTTTACATTAAAAAAAATATTTTTCAAATTAGTTCATCAAATAAAAATTAAGCTTCACATTTTACATTAGGAAAATTTTAAATATATCAATAGATCATAATATTTACATTTACATACCTGCTTCAATTTTTGCTTGAGGTTGATTTTCTTCTTCAATATTTTTAGGAATATCTCTGTCTGTTTACATTAAACAAAATATTTTTCAAATTGGTTCATTACATAAAAATTAAGCTTTACATTTTACATTAGGAAAATTTTAAATATATCAATAGATCATAATATTTACATTTATATACCTGCTTCAATTTCTGCTTGAGGTTGATTTTCTTCTTCAATATTTTGAGGAATATCTCTGTTTGTTTACATTAAACAAAATATTTTTCAAATGAGTTCATCAAATAAAAATTAAGCTTCACATTTTACATTAGGAAAATTTTAAATATATCAATAGATCATAATATTTACATTTACATACCTTCTTCAATTTCTGCTTGATGTTGATTTTCCTCTTCAATATTTGAGAGGGCTTCTAACTTTATTTTGCGAGATTGTCTTGTATCTTCTCTACGTTCCTCAGGGTCTCTTTTTCAATCATATCTTCTCGCAAAATTTCTTTGATTTCCCATGATAATAGGGTATGAAGTTCAAAAAATTTCCTTCAAAAAATTAGACAATAACTCGATTACAAAAAATATCACAAAATATTTAATTTAAAAAACTTCAGTTTAAATTTTTTGCAAAAAAAACATACTCCAATCCAAAACCCTTACCTTAAAAAATTCGAGAGGAAAATGTATTATAAAAATAAAACGAAGCTCAAAATATTTACTTCAACTCAAAACATGTACATACCTCCAAGAAATGTCTTTTTAATGTACGTCCAAGAAATTTTTTTAAGTTCCGCCTCTAAGAAATGTCTTCCAAAAAAATTCTTTAAACCAAAAACAATTCTTTGTAAAATCAGTTTGCTTCCAATAAATGCTCTTAAATCCAAACTTTGAAGAAAATTTTTTAAACCCAAACCAAGATCTTTGTAAAATGAGATGAAACATTATGAACGCGGGTAGAAAGGCTCTTGTAAGGACCCGACACAGAGAAAAAGGCACAACCAGATGTTTAGAAGAGCGGTGAAGGTTGAAGGTTGTGGGCATGAGAAAAAGAGGCATGGTAGGGAAAAAGGAGATATGATGAAACTGTTAGAAATGTAATAGAATGGGTCAAGTCAGACAAAATGAGCAGTTATGCAACAGATCTAGACTATAACAGCAGCAGCAAAGACAAATGTATGGTGAAGCAACAGCTGAAAGGGCTGAGTGAAATGTATTATTGTATCTGTAAATGTAAATGATTTAATTATTTTTATTATATGTGATGCAAAGGCAAGTCTCTGTAGGCAAAGCAAGACTCCACTGTAATACACAAATATATATACATTCTGTTAACTATTCTGAATGTGCTGGACAAGAAAATGAGAAGGGGGAAGGAAAAGAGTCATACATATTCATTTCAAATTCCCTATGGAATGAAAACAGTTATGAGGTGATCTCTATAAATAATGTTACCAACATATGTGTAAAAAAGAAAAAAAGAAAAAAAAAGGAGAGAGAATGAAGAAAGGAGCGAGACAGTGTAAGAAGAAGGAGCAGAGAGAGGAGTTGTAAACATCCATAAATGATATAAAGAAAATTTGAAGGCTAGAAGGAAAGCAGTAAAGAAGGAGAAAAATAGAGTTGATATCTAGATAAATCAGCATATGATTTTATTGTAAAGTGAGGAAGTTGGTGCTTCCATGTCAATTTGTAGCTTGATAGAAGTACAGTTGTAGCTAGCTGAGGTAGGAGCCTCTTGTAGGTTGTAGCCTGCAAAAAGTAGATGGGAGTTGGAGCTTCCTTGCAAGTGGTAGCTTGCAGAATTGAGGTAGTAGCCTCCTGTAGGTTGGAGCCTACAGAAAATCAGTGATGAGAGGGAGCTGGAGCTTGCCTTTGCATCAAAACAATAATAATATGTGGTTTTCTCCCTTATGGGTTTCCACTTATATCTGTTCTCTATATGCATGATGATTATGTGTTGAAATTATGTATTTAATCTTCTTAATATCTGCTGCTCACTTATTAAGATTGGTGTTCCATTGTATATTAAGTTGATCACGAAATGAAGATGTAAATAAGTATAAAAGAAAGTTTCACAAGACCATGACTACATTAAACTGATTCACCTCCCCTCTCAGTTTAACCAAGGGTTCAAAAATAACTTATGAGGACAACATCTAATACCTTTAACATAATTTTACTACAACTATTTCTACTCCCATTAACATGTTTTGTTGGAATGTGTAATTCCTACTTGCTTTCAGTTGTGATTCTCTCTATGTATAGAGTGTGTTCCTATTCCATAAGTTAGCTAAAACTAAGTTCCTAGTTTGGTGTGAGGTTGAGATATTTTCTCAACCAACTTATTGTGCGTCCAATATAGCTTCCCTATATTGAGACTATACCTCATGTATATATGTAATGTTATTTGATTAATGGAATATAGTGTGTATCTCAAATTTCATCTTGGTATCAGAGCCCATACGGGTGTGGACCTCGGCCCCTCCGGGTTTGAGGAAAATAAGAAAAATATATATGTTTTGTTTTAGTTTTTTGGTTGTCCATTCGTTTCTGCAAAGATGCATTGGTGCAGCCTTGTGTGAATCATTTGAAGTAGGGAGAGATGAACCCTTTTGGTAATCAGTAGTCGTCCTCTCTGGGTTAGCCAAGTCTATGGAGAGAGAGGCATATTGGTGTGGAGAGTGACTTGAAGCTAGAGATCGTAGGTGGCTGAGATCGCGAGATCTGTAGGATCTGAGAGGATCGATGCTGAGTTCTATTGGCATTGTTGAAAAGCCATATTTTGACCAGATCGTGTCTGTGCATAGTGGATTAATGCTGGTGCCAGTGGTGTCTATTCGGAAGCCAAAACCTGTGGTGCAACACAAGAAGTCCAACATTGGATGAAGTTGGAGACTATGTAGT
This sequence comes from Pinus albicaulis, assembly GCA_034641835.2. Taxonomy (NCBI): domain Eukaryota; kingdom Viridiplantae; phylum Streptophyta; class Pinopsida; order Pinales; family Pinaceae; genus Pinus; species Pinus albicaulis. Next base: position 381,265,931 of record CM076569.1, on the reverse strand, counting down.
CTGGTGAGAGGCACTATAAAATCTCATGCAATGGCTCTTCCTAGAGGTTCGCAACTTCGATAAGTAGAGGTATTTTCTCATTCTCAATATCGGAGGTGGACTCTACGCCTGGTGGGAGCCACTCCATGGCTGGCAAGGGCAGCTCCACTAGAACTATGTGATCATCTGAGAAAAGGACTGATTTGATCTTCTCAACATTGCACAGAGAGAAAACGAAGGAAATTGGAGCAAATGTTGAGGATTTTGGCAAGGAGCCTTTCATAGTCTATGGAGATGGGAAAGAGACAGATTTTCTAGTTCCTTTCTGATCTGGTAAGTGTTCAATATTGTTGGATATAATGAGAGATCTAATGATGGTTGCCACGGGGATGAAATATGGGCATGGCTGCATCCAACAGTGGCTGGAATCTAGACACAACACATGCCCAACCATAGTGAAACACTCCTCAACGTCCTCATAAACCAGTAGTGAAAAGATGAGGGAATTGATGTGGAAAGAAAGGATAAATACGCGGTCCTGGAGAGCCTTCCCAACATCCCAGTGACACTGAATGCAGTGAGAATGACGGTGTTGTTTATGGAGAGGAAGTTGCGTCAACGAGAGGCCAATCGTGCCCGATGTTTTGAAGAATTCTCTTATAGAATCCACATAGTACTATTTGATTGGAATGCTTGTGGGTCAAGTTTGGTGTATTCCGAGCATGTGTGGTGCCTCTACTGCCTGTAGAAAACTTAGGTGTGGAATTGTGGAAGGTCGCTGATGATGACAGGATTTGAGCACCTCCTCTCGCTTTTTGCACATGCATTCTGCAGATTTTGTTTTTGATTAATAGCAAGGCGTGAAGTGGCTTCTGGTACCTCAGCCTGTGGGGTGGAGGGTTCCGAACAAGAAATTCTCCATTCTTTACAATGGAAAATGGCTGAAACCCCTATTCGGCAATGACGAGGAGACGTCAAAGGTTCTTGTTAATTTTGTGTTCTTATCTCCAAAGGTGGTTGAACTCATGAGGTTGGGTAACGCCATGATGGGCAAGATGCTTGGAGAGCTCCAAAAAGGGGCGAATATGGCCTTGGGCGAGCCGTGGATACATCACAAAGAGGCCAATGCTCAAAGATGTGTGATCCATATCAAGCCAGAACAGGAGGAGGCTTGATCTCATCGGTCTCGGAAGTGCAAAAGAATCACGATGTCTCCTGCTATAATGGCGTCACAGGTGGTTGATAGCTGGAGCATGGAGGTTGAAATCCCTCATAAAGGATATTATAGAAGATCATAAGAAGAGCATGATGGGAGGAGGGGCGATGCCCATGCCCCAATGCCCCATCTGTAATGACTCTCGGAGGGTTCCCTGTATCTGCAAGCGCTGGTCCGATGGTGACGAGATCAGTTGCAGCAACCGATTTAGAGGATATTTAGGAGAAAAGTTGGAGTCTAGGTTGAGTCTTGAGACAACTCTATTGAATCTACTATTCGTACTTGTGCATCTGCGAATGAGGTGGATCATTGTTGTGATAGCTATGAAGAGTCGCGCTACCATGAGTAATAGTGAGTAGCGGCAGTGTTGTTGAGGAACATGCACACCATTTTATTGGATGCTTGTGCGATGATAGGATCCTTCAAGGGTTCAGTTGATCTGATCCCTATCTGTTGGGGTTCAAGCATTTTTCTCTGATGTGTTCACTACAGATCGGAAGCTAGGTGTCACATCTAATCTGTGTTGGCTGCCTAAGTTGAGGGTCACTTATGGCTGCGTATTTTTCTATTTTATGACTGATGGTGCAACTTTGATAGCATGGAGGTGTATTCATTCCTATCGAATCCTTTCCATATTATCCTATTTTGTTTCTAAGAATCTATTTGCTGCAGAGGTCAAATAACCGAACTGCTGCGTGATGAAAGAGGCATGAATCGTACCTTCCTCTAATTTTTGTGGATCTGCTGACGAACTGAGGTGGTGTAGCATGGTGGTTGACGACTACATGTGAATCGGGCCATGGTTTCCTGGACAGTGGAGACGATCAGTCGAGCTGCCTATAGTGCTACATCTACTAAGATCTGAGCTGTCTATAAGCTCTTTATGTTGGAGAGATGGTGACTGCATAAGGAGTGCCAGCAACAACGTGCAGACTCAGCAGCCAACTCCATGAGGAGGGTTGAGTTGGCATAGGTGGACCGACCTGATCTGAGATAGGGGGTGCGATTTTTCAATTGCATCAAAAGTGTTGGTGCAGATCGAAAGTAGTGATATGTGCAACGGATGTTTGCTTATGATTGGGCATTGATATTTGGATTTTTTAGTTATTTTATGGTGAGAGGGTGGACGAGGCCACTGAGAATGGTTGAGTCCTCAAATGCTAGTTTCAATATGTTGTTAGCACATGTGTTAGAGTGTTGGATTCACAAATATTTCCAGGAAAGGAGTCAATGGTGCTTGAACCTAGTGGTGAATTTGATGGCAATGATGCCATATTAGCGAAGGGAGATTTTGACCTAGGTTGAATGATTGTGCAGTTAAGATACTACAACTATGGTTGGTGATTTTGTCTTAATGCACAAAAATCACAGTAATATTTTGATTTTGGAATGTGTTTTCATATTGTTTTGAAGGGAATATGTCTTGAAAGTTTGTATACATATTGAGATTCGTGACCTCAATATGAAGTCATTTTGTTAGAATTCGCGACTCTAACTAATGATAGGTATAGCATGGAGATTCAAAATCAGTATATCCAAAATTCAAAAGAACAAAATATATGATAGAAATATTCAAGCAAGAAAACTCTAGCATATGAATGGTATGCTGAGTGGCAAAGGATGATGGACAATCAAGTTTGTGAAAGTTTTTTTTGTGTGAGTTTCTTGGAATAGATTCAATGGCATGTTAGTGGTCATTGTATGTACCTAGTAACTCCAAGAGTTGGAGTTGTGTTCTAATCCTTGTAAGGCATGTGTATCCCTGTAAAGTTCATGGTAATATCAAAACCACTTTGTAACTACAGCTTCATGGTCAACCAGAAACCATTTGGCAGTGTCATTTTGTGGTCAACCAGAAACCACATGTAGCAGTGAAGTGGACTGGAAATAGGTCCGTGTCAGTTTTCACCCACTAATGAAGAGATCCAGTGAAATTTTTCCGATGAAGAAATCCGGTGCAAGGTCGCCGATGAAGAAATTCGGTGAAAAGTCACCAATGAAGGGATCCATTAAAAGTTTTCCAAAGAGATCTAAGATAGATATACTACCGGTGAGAGTTCACGGATGCAGGAAGAGCGTTCTACAGAAGCCAGACTCTCTTTCGTAGAGCTAACCAGTGGGATTTATATTAATCCATTCAAACATACTTTTTAACATGGTTATGGGTCATCTGATAAAACCCATAGTGGAGGAAGATCTATAGATACAGGTACATGTATGTAGTGATAATGGTTGATAGATCCATGTATGCGAAAGACATCCTACGAAACCAAAGGTTGCAGCAGTTGGTACCCATGCATTCTGGTGGATGGTTGCTCCTTTATATGGACGTCTACATATCATTTTCTTATGTTTTACCACAACTAGACTTTGCAGACCAACATTCCAAAGTAAAAAAAAATGAAGATGCTAAGGACTCAAAGTACAAAGCCAAAGTAGTGGTGTGCTATAACATATGAATGATGTAATCTAATTTTTGTTTATGTTTGTAGAATAGACTCATGGCCATGGTAAAGTATGAGTCACAATTTGTAATTAGATGAAATCTACATGTCATTTATTGTTTGTACGTGTTGTAACACCCAAAGAGGCATGCACGCCCCTTTATTATATGTTCCCTCTATCAGATATTTTTAACACCCTCGAAGAGTGTGTCATGCGGGATGGATACACTTGAGTGGGCCATAGCCATATTGGTTTTAGACTCCATAAGGTGAAATTTTTATATCAATTGGGAGTTCATCTAGAGTTTGGATGAACCATGTATGTGAAGGACTTCCTAGTAGACTGGTGGTTGCAGCAGTTGGGAACCCATGCATTTCGGTATATGGTTGTTCCTTTATATGGACATAAACAATAGCATGAACAAGATACAAAGTGTAATTACCAAACAAAACCAATGTAATTACCAGACAGGACCAGATGTAGATTTTGTAGATGGATATTGAGACAACTAGTCATTAAGGGGATGTGTTGGAATGTGTAATTCCTACTTGTCTTCAGCTGTGATTCTCTCTATGTATAGATTATGTTCCTATTCCATAGGTTAGCTAAAACTAAGTTCCTAGTTTGGTGTGAGGTTGAGATATTTCCTCAACCAACTTATTGTGCGTCGCAGATAGCTTCCCTATCTTGAGACTATACCTCATGTATATATGTAACTTTAATTGATTAATGGATTACAGTGTGTATCTTAAATTTCATCTTGTTTTGTGTCAAGGTCTCAGATAACTTACATTATAGAACTACCATCCATTGGTATGATAATAAATCAGAATATTCCTAGTATCACTAAAGTATGAGCCCAACCAAATTTCCATTTCCTATATACATATATATATGTGTGTGTGTGTGTGTGTGTGTGTGTGTGTGAATGATTGTACAAAGTTTTGAAGATAATTTCTGATTACTAAAATTAAAGAAAATAATATGATTCCTTGAACCACTAGAATTCCTTCCTTACAAACATGTATGAATCCTTTGATACCATGGACACCATTTTGAATATATATATAGATAGAGAGAATCTAAATTATTTTTTTGATTTAAAATGAGGAGTGGGGTGATGTTTGTGTTATGAAGTAATATGTAAATTGTGTTTTCTTTACACAGTGAGACAAATATATCATAATTCAGTTGTCAATTCACTAGTAGGAATAATCATCACTATTCGTTATGCATGAATGGAGGCTAGCACATGGCATTTGTTTAAAGAAAACAAAGCCACATAGTGAGAAAAATATATCATAATTTAGTTGTCAATTCACTAGTAGGAATAATCATCACTATTTGTTATGCATGAATGGAGGCTAGCACATGGCAGTTATTTAAAGAAAACGAAGCCACATATTGAGAAAAATATATCATAATTCAATTGTCAATTCACTAGTAGGAATAATCATCACTATTTGTTATGCATAAATGGAGGCTAGCACATGGTAGTTATTTAAAGAAAACGAAGCAATGTAAAATCACCTTTGGTAGTATGTAAGGTGGCAAGATTTCACTGCTCTTGCCACTTATTTTCTTACATTAAAAAAAAATCTCTTAACCAAACGAAATAAGTTTTAAATATTTTTACAATTAATAAATATATATTTAAAAATAAATATAAATTTTCTTTATTTCAATTACCATATTGATAAAAAAAAACTTCCCATATTTTGATCAAGAAAAAACAAATACACATTTTTCAACTACAATATTGACCAACCAAAAAAAAAACAAAAACAAAAACTTCCTTTACTTTCAGCTGGAAAAAAGAAGAGGAAAAAGAAAAAGTCCTTTGTTCAAACATGAGTATGACTAACGTATATTTCTAACTTGATATGATTAAATAATTTTTAATTAATTCATTATTACTAGGCAGTTGAGTGTCCAAAGTCTGATATACAAAAGTTACCTCACGTCTGATAGACGTTGAAGCCTTGTTCGAATCGTAGTTACAGCTGTCCATTATATGCCATCGATAATGTTTGACCGAGAAGAGACAATCCTCAAATTTTATTAAAATGATTCAAACGCTTACACCCACAGCCCTCTCATGATGATGTCTACATTAAATTAACCTACTGATCAATTATATATTATTTATTATTTTACACAATATTTCACTTCCTCATTAATTATATATTTTCTTTTATTTTATACAATTTAATAAAATATTTTAGAGTTGTAATTGTTTTATTCTATATTTCAGTATAAAAAGATGTAAAAAAAGTGTAAGTTTATCTATTTATCAGTTTAAAAAAAAATAAAAATGTATTATAATTATGCTTAAAGTTTTATTTAGTTATATATATATATTATTTACAATTAACCAAATATAATTTAAACAATGAAAAATGGAAAATAATACATTATATTAGCCAAATAAAACAATTTATACTTCAAGAAATTTAATCTCTTAACTTATGTTATATCTTTACTTAAATGAATCTAGGTTAATATTAAGATACGAATAATCTTTAGTTGCTATTCTCATAACTCATAACGAGAAGCCAACTGTAACTATGTGCATAACTGAATTCAACTGGGACTATAATTTTTATGGACAGATAAACATGGCATCTAGTGAACAGGATTATTTCTGATGTATATTTCTCCGTGTTTACAGGTAGCCCAATGGTTTTCTGAGAGCATCTTTCATCCTCCATTTTCATGCTAAAGACAAAAAGCCCTTTTTATTTCAACTTTTATTAATATCTAAGCCTACCAGCAAAAGAAGAGTGATTGTAATCACTGTAAAATTAGCTACCCGATTATGTCCTCAGAAGAGAGCAATGGAAAAATTTATGTATTTTTTTACTTTACATATTCCCATCCAATTTAGGAAATATTTCCCCACTGGAAGATGAGATGGCTCGCATGGGAGCTCAAAGAAATTAACAATCTTTATGTTTAAAACTCCTTTGCAACATTGACTGTAATTCATGGTCTGTGATCTCACAATAAATCCTAATCCTAGTGAATTATAACAATAGTGATCTCATTAATGTTTAGCTTATCAATTTGACTTGTGTTATGAATTATTATTTAAATTTTAGTACATGATTTTATTAAGTAAATTAGATGTATTATAATAATAATGTTTTCATTAATGTATATTTTATTAATTGATTTTGTTGTTTTATGAAGTATTATTTAAATTATAAAATATAAAATTTAAATTTCTTATTAATTAAACTAATCAAAAAAAATTATCTATATATTTTAAAAACTTTTACAACTTAATTCAACTTATTAATTAATCATAATCATATAATATTATAAAATATAATTTAAATCATAAGATACAAGATTCAAATCTCCCAGTTTGTCAAACTAACAATAAATATATATATATATATATATATATATATATATATATATATATATATATATATATTAAAAACCTTTACAACTCTACTAGGATTCATAGCCTCTGATCCCACAAAACATTAGTTGTTTTTTTCAATTTAAACTAAATTAAACTCATTAATTACTTGTTTTTTTTCAATTTAATAATCTGTAGTGTTATTATTACTTTTTATAATTAAAACTTAATTTTTTTTATGTAAATGAAAGTTTAATATTTTCATGAAATTTCAAATAAAATATAAATTTATTTAAAATTAAATTACCACATTATACAATAAACTTGTGTTTAGATGATGTTTTTTTCTTCAAATTTTGTTATAAATATAAATATTTAACTTAATGTTTCCTTAAAATTTTATGAAAAAAGTTGTCGATGCTTTTTTAGATCCTGTAAATTTTCAAGTTGATGCTAACTACATCCACTATACCCACATTTGTTGGTGGCCTAGATCCATTTTCACTAAATACCCACATTTTTTGGTTGCATTCCCCACTATCAATGCACAACCTTCATATTTAGTTATATGTGGAGGAGTTCCATAAAACTACAATCAGGATCGTGAGTCGGTTCTCACTATATAGTGCTTAAAGCCTTCCCCAAAATTATACCACCATCCCTAAATTACTTAAGAAATGAGCACTTTCCTTAAACCAATTCAACACATGCAACGCATGCCTTGAAAATTTGTTTTGATCAAATGTGCTAAGGCCTATCAGGCCCTAGAATTGCTAGCACCCTTCTTGTCACAACCCCACATTGTAGTTGTCAAAATACCACAGTGGGCATTGTGCGACACCGATGTATTTCGTCTTAGTTATACAGGTAATTTAACCTCAAATATTCTTAAATCCTTTTCACTTAAACACAACAGATTTTCCAATTTAAGTTCAATATGTTTAGTTATCTCTTATAACAATTATACCGTTGCAATATCGTAAAACAATATAAGCATCACATATAAAAAAAAGTGTGATATCACAAACACAACAATGAAAAAGAGTATGTGATAGGAGGGGGAAACTCCCAAAAAAAAATTCTCGTTTTCTTATTTTATTAACATCAAAAATACTTTACAAAAATTTACAAAGGGCTGACAATGCCGAGGCTATGTGCTTCGCAAGTACAAAGTTACAAAGGTGCTAGTCGTTGGCCCAACCCAACTCACTTGCCCAAAAATTCCAACCTCAACACTTAGGGCATGCCGAACTTAAGTCTAACACATTTTCTAGTAGAAACCTAGTATTGGTTCAAAAAAAAAAATTAGAAAACCAACATTTTCCCCCTGCATAGAAACCAGCTCGCTTGGGCGAGCTCTCCTCTTCTGATGGCATTCCTTAGCCGTGTTCTCAATTCTGCGATGTGCTCCTTGCAGCTCTGCAATATCATACAATCACATTTTTGCGATATCACATACTTCGACCTTATTGCAATGTGTTATGCGATCTCTTTTCCTTGTGCAAACATTCTTCTATTTGTTGGTCGAATTTCTTCTTTTCAATATATATCTGTCCTTACCTCTCCATTTCATGTGGGATAATGCCCCTTATTTTATTTATCCAACCTATATTTCTTGTGTGGGTGCCCCTTCATGGGCGAGCGCACCCCTGGGCTGACCTGCCTATGGGTGGGCGAGCACCCCTTCATGGGAAGTCACGCCCCTGGGATGACCTAGCCTGGGTCATCCGAGGGCCCCTTTCTAGGTTGGCATGCCCCTACCTAGACTTTTTCCTTCTATATGCTCCATGATATACGTCCCTTAGAATGTTATATTTCTCGCTCCTTGTTGTGTTTCCCTTCAACTCACGCTCGTGCCCCCGATCATTACATCCTGATCGTCAAGTCACCCTTATTTACTATGTCTTACCTGTCGCATGCACCCAAGCACCCCACCTTAGGTGTGGGTGCGTCGATCGGTGAAGGTCGCCTAGTTGGGTGGTCACTATGGTGTGTTCATCACGATGTACCTGCTATGTCTCACCTGATGCCTCAACTCATGTTGGTGTGTGAAACGTGTGCACACCTCAAACTCTCATGCACACTTCAACTATCATGAATGCTGCCCCTATGTGTAATTTTTCGTCCCTCCTCCATGTGGACACATTTATCGCATAGGTGCACTTGTCGTACCTCCAAGTTGGTTTTTTGCCACCAAGTGAGCATGGCCCGTCATGGGTGCCCATTTGACTTGGTGCCAACTCTAGGCCTTGACACTTCTCTATTTTCTTCATGACAATGAACTGAGCTAGTGTAAGAATAATTTTGATTATCATGAAATGTTAATTTCCTTGTAACTTCCTTGTAAAATAATGTAATTCAGATCGCTCATTGGGTGGAAGATCGAACAGTATAAGTTAGGTTAATTTAGGGTCTTTTTTCCTAGAAGAAAACCCTTGGTTTATATGAGGGAATTGTATTATGGCTATGTATTATTATTTTGTGATAAAAACAGAGGAGATTGTGTGAGAGTGAAGAAAAAGTTATAGTCAATTTTTTGTAGGTTGTATCCATTCAGTCTGTTAGATAACATAAAAAGAAGGAATAATTATTTCTTGCGGACATAACCTAGATGTGGTGAACCACGTATATCTGTGCCCCTCTTGTTTTATGTTTTTATGTGTCTCCAATATTTTTTTTTCATTTCACTATTATTTAAATTTATGACAACTGGTATCATAATCAAATGTCTATTTGGATGATGAAACCGCAGGAAAGAAAGGCCCCTAGTTCGAATGGGAGAAATTATAGAACATGGTAGGTTTAGCATCAAGAAATTAAATATCCAAAACTACTATCTATGGAAGATGCAAATGGACCACTATTTGTAGAAAATTTGTCTTTACTTACCATTGAGTGGAAAATCAAAGATGTCTATGAGTATGATATAAGAATAATGGAAGATTGTTGACATAAAGGAACTAGGAACATTACGACTATACCTGGCATTATCACTGACCTTCAAAATTTCGAAGGAAATTATAATGGAAGGTCTAATGAAGGAATTTGCTAAAATATATGAAAAACCCTTGGCCTCAAACAAGGTATTTCTTATGAAGCACTTATTTAATATGAGAATGTTAGAAGGTATATCTATTTCTAATCATTTAAGTGAGTTTAACATTATTAATAATCAATTATATTTTGTAGGGGTATGTTTTGATGATGAAGTTAGGGATATGTTGTTTATGTCCTCATTTATAGAAAGTTGGAATCACTTAGTCATGGCTATCAATAATTTTATCTTTGGTTCTAGTAATTTAAAGTTCGATGATGTTATCAGTGATATCATTAGTGAGGAAATCAGGAAGAAATTGCAGGTGATGTAGATTCTTGGTAATTACATTTCAATCAAATAAGAAACATTTAATATAGAATATATCAAAATAAACACAATTGCATACCTACTTCTGCAGTCTGATGTCAATCACTAGCTATTTTTGCTCATATTCCTCTACTTTCATTACCAAACCAACTTATTCCTCCCTGCCTACCTAGAATTAACCTCTTTGGTTCTGCCTTGTTTATCTGGGATCAATTTATTCCTCCATGCCCACATGCCCAAAATTCCAAGAATACTGCCCATGTATCCAATTTTTAGTTCACCCTAGAGCCCCATGCTCTCCCCTAAATTCGTACCCCTCCTCCTTCTTCAAAATTACTTTCTTCCTTCCCACTCACTTCCACAAGAACCCCTCCCTTCATCTGCATTCACCCCATTATATTAAGAGGTTACCCTCCCCACAACCTATTCATAGAATCATATCCCCCCCAACCCGAGTCAGTCGATTGCAATTTACTGTAAGTATATGTCCTTTAAGGAGAATAAGGGTCTTTATTATTATGTAGGTGCTGGTCCATTTTTTGGATGACAATTTTACCAAATTTGTTTTCTTCTTTTAAACTTTGAGCGGATAATATTTGTCACCTTCGTAAATATTAATGGATTTAAAATGTATAAACTATTACGTTTTGTTTTGTATGATATATATATATATATATATGAAAAATAATATTAAATCAAAATATAATATTATAAATTTTAATAATTAATTCATATATCCTATACTTAGACATTCTTCGTAATCAATTAGTATGTATAATAGTGCAATGCATGTGATGCATACATATGCAGCTATCATATGAATGCCTCATATACATGATAATAATCATATTATGTTTTTAATTCGAGATAGTTTTTAATTCTGTGGTTGAATTCTCATTTATGATGTGAGGAAATTTTAAAATTTTTGTTATGAAATTTTTTTGGTTTACAATTTTAGTATTCATTCCTTACCCTAGAAAAGTTCCCATGCTATTTTTTAATCATCCTATCCTACCTAATCTCTTTCTCTTCCATCTTATCTGTCCTCTAGTAGAATATTACATGGCTTTAACTATACTTACCTAATCATCCATAAAACCATAAGGGTGGGAATGTCAACTATATCGACCAATATTCCCCAGTAGGTATATGGTAGTCATCATCAAACATCTATGGGAGCGTGACTCACAAAATCCTCCCAAAATTCCTGTTTTTGGATGATAAACGATGGGAACATCATTCACCCCTCCTATTAGGACCAGGGTTAACACCCTATAATAGAATCCCATTCATCCTTAAATTTCCTTGGAGTATTATCATCCCGTGGTCGGTTGGGATAACGATATCATCTATAATACAAAAACTTCTCTACACATTATAAAATGTGCATCAATATGTTCAAAACAAGCATAACGATTCCATCTATAATATAACACTCGACTACACATTATAATCATCAATATATTCAAAACTAAAATAGCTATATCATCTATAATATAACACTTGTATATGCATTATAACATGTGCATCAAAATATTAAAATAATAGTTTTTAGCATACGTATTTGTTTTCATCTATGATATTTTTCTTTGAGTTCACCTAACATACTTGGCTATATCTAGCCAATATACTTGTACTTTAGCTTTCACATTCAATATTCAAGCATGGTTGCTAAAATTATACCCATATCATCAATAATAAGAATTAAGTGGTCTTTAACATAAGTGACACATGTTGATAAGTAAAACATACCATGTAGAAATTTCTTTTATAGCACAATTCACATTGGTATCCACATATCTATCAACATGTGCATATTTAATCAAGCATAAATGACGAACATAATTGTTTCAAATAACATCCTAATTTGTAGCTTTTCATAGTTATAGATAAGTTCAGAATGATATTCTTAAGTATCTGTATAAATTAAGTAAGGATATACAAAATATTATTTTTAAGTATTTAAAAATTTATAACAAGTTGGGATAATTATGGAATATGGTCTCTCTGTCTTCCTAGGTAGAATACCTAGGATTATATCTGTCCCATTAGATCTTGACTTTGTTTACTAGGTGGTTCTTGAGTTGTCAAACCCTACATTCGATTATATGCAATTGTTCGATTGAAACGGTCCCCTTGTTTGATACTTGCAGCTCCTTCCATTATAGGATATCATATTCATCAGCTATATAGTGCCTTAGTACAGATACATGAAAAAAATTATGAATTTTATGCAAGTGGTGCAGTATTGCAAGATGATAAGCAACATGTCCAATTCTTTCCAAAAGTTTAAATGATCCAATAAATAAGGTTGAAAACTTTGTTCCCTTCCAAACATAATGGTATTTTTTTTCCCTAATACAGATAAAAACATAATAATCTAACATATTATTTTATAACTCTTGTTCATCCTGTGGGCACCAACATAAATTTTATTTCTACAATGTACTTCTTTTAACAATTTCCTAATTTCTTCTATTCCTCCCTCTATCTCGTGAATTAATTATGGTCCCACTATCACCTATTCCTCTAAAAATTCCCAACTTAGTGGTGTTCCGCAAGGCCTTCCATATAATACTTCAAATGGAGGCATTATGATTGAACTATGGTAATTGTTATCATATAAAAATTAAACAAAGCGCAGACACTTTTCCTAATGTGTCTTTTGATCCATAACACATATCATTAACATATCTTCCATTACTTAGTTCAACCTTTTTTTCCGTCCATAAGTCTCAGGGTGATAAATTATACTTAAATTTAGTTGCGTTCCTAAAGAAGATAACATATAAGTCTAAAAGCTTGAAGTGAATCATGAACCCCTGTCTAATATATCTTCTTAGAAACTCTATGGAATATAATAATTTCATTTATAAATATGTGATCTAAAACAACAACCTCATAAGTATCATTTACAGGAATAAGGTGATAACTTTTTGTTAGTTTATCGACCATGAACAAAATGGAATTGTTTCTCTGTGGGGTAAGAGGTATCCCGAAAAAAAAATTCATATAAATCACTTACCAATTAGACATAGGAATTTCATGCGGTTGTAGAATACCTACTAGGTGACGATGGTCGGATTTTACCTGCTAACATTCTAGACATTTTACAATGAATTTGACAATATCGCACTTCATGCTTGCCAAGAATAAAACTTTCCTCATGTCAACATACAACTTAATTACACTAAGATGAACACAATAGAGTGTTCTATGGTATTCCTTGAGGATGGTATTTGAGACATATTAAATATCAAGGATATGCATCCTTCATTGGAATCGTAACACTCCATCATTCCCTAGTTCATATCATTCAAACATATTTCCTATTATATCTTTACTTTGAAGCCTATAACTTACTTCTAAATAACAAATATCCTATAAGACATGTTGTAGTACTCATTCCCTCAAGTCTACCTTAATTGATATGAGTAAAAATATCCTTGGTGTTCTAATTAGATATTTTTCCACTAAATTCTCCTTCCCGTTGATGTATGAAATTCTAAATTCATGTTCGCTTAAGGACTCACTCCATTTTATGTTCCTAGCATTAAATTCCCTTTGGGTAAACAAGTATTTTACACTTTGGTGATCACTTTTGAGCAAAAAGCTTCTTCGTCAAGGTAGTGACTTGATATCTTTAAAGCTAGCACTAGAATGAACAACTCTAAATCATAATGTGGCACAAAGATCCTCACGAGGATTTAACTTCCTATATTCATATGATATTACTCATATTCCTTTCATTAATACTGCACCTAATCCATCCTTTGATGAATCGATACATATATTAAAGTCTGTGTCCATGTGAGGTACTCACAACATCAGTGCACTATTCAAAAATATTTTAAGCTCACTGAATGCAATGTCACATTATTCCGTTCATTCATACCGAAATCCTTTGCATTGGAGGGTTGTGACATGATTTTCAATTTTAGAGAACCCAGCTACAAACCTTCTATAGTATCCCACTAAACCCATAAAACTATGCACTTCATACACATTTTTTGGTATCCTCGAATGCATGATTTATTTTATCTTCTCAAGATCTACTGATATCGCTTCCCTATACATCATGGGAATTAGATAATGAACCTCCTTTTAAAAGAAATAAACTTCCAACAACTTCCCATAAATGGTTCTCCCTTAGGTATGATATTGTTATCCGTAAGGGTTCTTTATGATCCTTCTAATTCGTGGAGTATATGAGAATATCATCTAGGAAAACTTATACAAAGCGATTGTGATACTTACGAAAAATAATATTTATAACATTCATGAATTTTTTGGGTGCATTGGTCAAATAGAATGGAACCACTATGAACTTGTTACACCCAAGGCATTTTCGAAATGCAGTGTTATGAATATCACTATTTGTAATTCTTAATTAATGATAACTAGACCATAGATAAATTTTTGAAAACATAGAAGCCCCTTTAATTTGGATCAAGAGAAACATTTGGGGCATTGGATACCTATTCTTTACTATAGCTCAATCTAAATCTCGATAGTCCTAAATAGGCACAAGGAACCATCCTTATTCTTGACAATAATTACAGGTGCACCCCAAGGTGAGATACTAAGTCATATGAGGCCTATGTTTAATAGTTACTTTAGTTGTATCTAGAATTATTGAATCTCATGATACATAATTGCATAGGCTATCTTAGGTATTGGTTATGTATCACGCATCAATTCTATTGTGAAAATTATCCCCCTTTTAAGAGGTAATCCTAAAAATTCCATAGAAAAATCATTTGGGAATTCAGCTTACATGGAATATTTCTCTAGGTATCACCCTTTTCCATTGCTTATTGCTTTACTACATATATTTGACAACATTTTCTTAGGAAACACTTCATTTTCATTTCCCAAAGGAAGCGTAAATATAACTTCCTTCTAATACCCTAGATTTGGATAAACTCTCTTTCATCAAATTTTATGCAGAGAATACTTTCCGCATAATAGTCCACCTAAGCTTGGTGAGGTTCCAACCAATACATCCCTATGATGAGGTCATAAATTCATATGGTAGTGAAGTATACTTTTAACTTAGTCTAAGAAACCCAAAAATCAACCATTCATTCCTCGACACTTGACTTTACAGACTGTAGTTCCCCTGAAGCCATTTCTACCAGTATAAAATAATTTTTCATGTGTTCTTCCAATCCACATTTATTTAATGCATATGAAGAAATTAAATTATCTATTGCACTATAGTAAAATAATATTCTGATTTTTATGTTGTTAATCGCTCCTAATGACTCCACTACCATTGACTAATCTGCTTCCTAGTAATTTTTACTGCTCCATAGATTCTATGATTTCCTTTAGTATTTAATGATGTATTTTTTTCTTCCATATGCACAACACTTGTCGAAGCCTCTATGAAATCACACTATAAATGAGTTCCTCCCCATCCCCAAAAATTAACCTGTGTTTATCCCCCTACGCCAATATATGAGTTCCTTGAAAAGGAGTTCTTTCCATTCGTGCTTCTTCCTCTAATGAAAGTTCCTAGAGTGTTTCAATATCTCATGTTAGACCCGGATGAAACCAAAAATATATTATTAGCATCCATTGGAGTCCTTTCTCCTACTCCTCTTAAAGTGAACCTATCACCATAAGGAGGTTGTCTCGAACTAACTCCCCTAAAGAAGTTCTTAGGGTTTTCCATAGATATCCTAGTTGTAGCGGTCCCAATGGCCTAGTGTCCCTTTTGATCACTAGGTACTCCTATCAATTACGGGGAAATTAAATTACCTATGCTACTGATGATGGCCTCTGCATTCTTACCATGGCCTTGATTCATCAATGTATAAATAGGGCACGTATTTAACGAGCTCCATAAACCTCATTTCATATTCATCCACTATTTTTTTAACATGGAATAAATTCTAATAGGATCCTGCTTGCTTCTATTGAAAGTACGTTGGAAATTACTTTGCACAAAATTTTTCCATGAACAACTCTGAGGGTATATCATATAATGTGAGATTCAATTAATTTTCTATATTTCCTGATCTAGAGTAAACACTTTTTCCATACTCTATAATTTTTAATCTGCAAGAAAATTTTAAGTATGGTAATAAATTTTTCTATCTATTACACTCTTTTTTCTTCTTGATGTGTGAATCCTTATTTCTCTGTGCATTTTTTGATCTATTGAATATGGGGTACAAGTACCTCTCTCTATGCAGCAATAGGACTAAAAATGGAAAATTCGAACTCCTAACAGAATGCTATTACATAAAACTTAAATTTGAGATTGGAATTGTCTTAAAAGTAGCTAAACTTCCCAAGTTTTATTTTATCTATGTGATCCAAATCAAAATTCACAATCTATCTTTGATCTATGATTTTTTGGATCCAACAATCACCATTTTTCCAAGAACATTACCATCCCTTGTAGACCTTTGAATCAATATTTGTCATTCACTCTTCTAATCGACAATCTATATGGAAAAGAAGTTTAATATACCATATAACAACTGATATTTATATTCAAATGATATCCTCACAATTCAATTCATATATCCAACTGCTATAGGTCAAGATGGAAATATTAATTTTTTTAATCTAGTTCTATTTGGATTGGAATTGTCATTGCAAAACCTAAAAATGGGTTTACAAAAATTATGAGTATATCCAATATATCAATTACATAAAAATTAGGAGTGGAACCATAATCGATTCATCAATTCCAAGGAGATCAATGCTCTTGTCCCATGATCCTCTAGGTTTGTATATTTCTTTAGTAAACAAGGATGTTATCCATACTCAAGCCCATTGTTATCCAATGAGAAGATCATTCGTCTCAAGTAGAAATTTATAATAAAAAATATTCCACAAAAGTAATAACATATAATTCATTCTTTGTATTGCATGCTTACATAATCCAACCTCACACAATTCACCATAGGTTACAAATTCATAGTTATCAATGTGATTCAATAATGAGAAATTCAAGAAAAAAAATACATATATTCACATAGAATTATCTCTCTATTTTATTATTGTGTTGAATTCTCCAAATCTCCCCCTCTAAAGTTCAAATTGAAGGGTATTTATTACACGTTTTTAGATCCAAGAAATTATGATCTCATTCAATTAAATCAACAAAGATATACTAATTTTATTTAATCAAATCCTAAATAGATAACTATCAACCCTTCGAATGATCTGAAGCCACTGTTCGAATTTATTAAAACACAGTTCTACCTTACAAACTTGACCTTCTAGAAGTAAATAATGATAAATGAAAGATGCCCTCGCATCATACTTGTAGCTTGAAACTGTTCATGGGCTCATGTCCATGAGCTCCATTGAATTGTTGTTTTTTTTGTAGCGCTATAACAATTACGAAAAATTTCTATAGCTTGGAACCATGTACGTTTTTCAAATGACCTACTTCTCCATTTAAGGAGATCTCCTATTATGTCAACCAGACATGTTTCCATTCTTGGTAGCTATTCTTTCCACTTCAAAATTTGATATGTTGCATTTTCAATCTGTTCCACTAGACCTTCTTGTAGAGGTTGTTTTCTTTCAACTAAACATATTCTTATAGATGTCACAGAAACAAACAATAAACATAACCTTATTAATATTTTTTGGAACAAAAAATTCTTTGCGGGATTTTTAAGGTATTTTTTTCCTTTGTTTGCCTCATGTTCATAAAACCATGTCACTTTACTGCTTCTAGCAATATTCTTGAACTTTCCCTAAATTTCAATATTGTTGAAAACAATTTTGTGTTTTTCACCGATCAACATTTCCTCCATCATAAGCATCTTTATTAAAAAACGTATTGGATGTTTTTCACTTTCCATTGACATCTAGTCATTAGTCATCTCATTATTAAAGTCAAATAATTTTTTTTTTTACTGAATTTCAATCAATTACCTTCAGGTTTATAGCATCAGTCCCTATCTAATCTTCTTATTCTTGGTTCACACTCTTTGTGAATTCAACCACCATTTTTTTCCTACTCATTAACAATACACTCAAATTAGGTGTCTCCTTGATTCTTTCACCTTTCACAGGCAATAGAACATGTTTCTTACCATCTTTCTCAAGTCTGTAAGTAGTCATTCTCCTATCATAGTTCACCATCGTATCATATTTTCATAGTCTACTTAGAAAAACATGTTAATCATCCATGTGCACATAATCACAAAATACACGTTCTTTATACGTACCAATCTGAAAGTCCACTTGTTATTTTTCATTCACCAAAATTTGCTGACATTTTTGGAACCATGAGATCTTATATGGCGTGGGATTTGGCACCCTTTCCAACTCTATTTTTTCTACCATCTCTGTAGAAACCAAATTATGAGTACTACCATTATTAAAAAACAATTTATGACACTTACCCCTTGCTTTACATGTTATTCTGAACAAAATCCTCCTTTGAACTACTTCACTAACATACTCATTTTTTTTGTAGCACGACTCACTTCATCGTTAAGGCTTCTCCTCCTTTTGGAACACCGGCACATTTTTATTCTACCTTTGGATATTTAGTTTCAGGTTGTGCTATTTTTTGTTCTCTTCACCTTGCAACATTCTATGGACAATTCCATGAATAGTGGCCCAATTGACTACATGTGTAACAACTCACTTGTTGATCTCTTCCTCTTCCTCTTCCTCTTAAAGAAGAGATTCTTCCTCTGGAATCACTAGTTATTTGTAGTTATGGTTTCTGGTGTGACCTGCTAGTTTTTCCATTTCATTGTTTTTCCTTCCCTCCAGGACTTCTTACTCTCGCTCTTTGACTCTACTTTATCATCATATTATTTTCAGCTTTCAATGTAACCTAGTATTCTTTTTCAATAGATCTCAAATAAATTAATCTTAATCCATCCTGAATATCAAATCTCAACCCATTCATGTACCCTAGAAAATATCTCAGGTGTATCCTATATATATCCTGACCTAATGTTCACTTTGTAAAACTCCTCTCTATACTCCCTATAGTCATTATATTTTTCTTAATATTCTACATATTTCAAAAAAAAATTAACGTATAATCGTTGGGAAGGAATTTAAAATTCAATTTAGCAGTCATCCTACTCCAAATATTGAAATTTCTTTATTATTCAAGTCCCTTTCTTCCTGCGCTCCATCCCACCATAAAGCCGCATGTCCTCTCGGATTTGTGATAAAAAACTTGACTTACTTATCTTCTGTATCTCTTCATATTAAAAATTCTTGTTTAAATATTTTTTCCACTCCACCAATTCTTCTCGATCAGAACATCCATTGTATGTAGGAAGTTATGCTTTTGAAACAAAACCTAGAGAGAAATATGACTTCAAAAATACGACCTCTAGGTGTTTTATAGTTATATCCTCTTCCTCCTCTAGAAGTTCTTCATCACTAGTATGATCACGATGTTAGGTAGCTTACATGGCTTCTAGAATTCGCCAAATAGTTCTCACTTATTCCCTCAACTCTAGATCTACAACTAGTTCACCTCTTCCTTGACCTCTACCTCTTTGAATTCTGAGTACCATCGTTGATAGATTAGATCAACCGCGGGGACAGTTCCCAATGTTTAATTACCACCTTTCCAAGGGATTTCCACGCTATAAGATAACTTTTTGTGGAGCCAACTCTCTTTCCACACTCTAATTTTTAATGTGCAAGATAAATTTAGTTATGGGAATGAATTCTATAATTTATTGCAATCTCTCTACTTCAAAATGCATGAATCATTATTTATTTATGCATTTTTTAAATATCAAACTTGGGTGTAATTAACCTCTCTCTATGTAGCAACAAGCCTAGAAATGGTGGATTTCAAGTCTTGACTAAATGTTATCGCATAAAACTAAAACTTAGGATTGGAATTGACTTACAAGTAGCTAACCTCCCAAGTTATATTTTATCTTTGTGATCCCAATCAACGTTCACAATCTATATTTAATCTATGATTGGTTGCATCGATCAATCACCATTTTTTTGAGCACTTTCTCATTTCTTGTCGACCTTTGAATTGATTTCGGTCGTTCACTCCTCAAATCAATGATATCTATGCATAAAAAATTTGATATACCATATAACAAATAATTTGACTATTGAAATTATATCGTCATCATTGAAGTCATAGATCCAATGGCTATAGATCAATCTGGAAATGCCAATTTTGTTAACCCATTTCTATTTATATTCGAACTGGTGTTGCAAAACCTATAAATGGGTTTCCAAAAATTATGACAAGATCCAATATATGAGTTATAGCCAATGCAGGAGAAAAAACATAGTCGATTCATCAATGTTAAGGAGATCAATTCTCTTGTCCCATGATCCTATTAGTTGTTATATTTTTTCAGCAAACAGGGACATTATACATTCATGAGCCTTCATCCACCCAAAGAGAAGATAACCCCTCTCGTAGAAATTTTTAATAACAAATCTCCACCAAATTCATCACACACAATTCTCTCTCTGTAATGCATAGTTATAAAATTCAACCTCACACAACTCATCGAGAATACAAATTCACAGTTGTTACCAATGTTATTTAATAGTGAGAAATTGAAGGCAAAAAAATCGAGATTTACATAGAATTCTCTCTCTATTTTTTACTTTTTCTAATTCTCAAAATCTCTTCCTCCTAGGTTATAATTGAAGGGTATTTATTAAAAAAAATTATATCCAAGTAAATAGTATCTCATCTATTCAAATCCACAAAAATATACTAATTTTATTTAACCAAATCATTAAAATATAACTATCAACCCACCAAATGATCTCAACCTACTGCTGGAATTTCTTATAGCACAACTACCTAACAACCTTAACCTTTCAGAACTCAATAACAATAAACTAATGATGCCCCTGTATCATTTCCAGATAAAATCAAAGAACTTCATCTTATGTGGAATATAAAAATATGTCTCGGAGGTGGAGGCATATTCCTTTAGCACAAAAATCCTAGTTATAACTTCTAACCGTGATTCAACATGTTCTCCAGCTCACCCCCTTGATAATTTTAGGAGCTTAATATTTTCTATCTCCGTAGAAATATCCTCATGAGGTTTTCTAAGATATGATCATTTATATCCCTCTAGATTTCCTTGCTTAATGTGAGGTCTCTCTTCCTCGGTAGTATATGTTGGTGACCCTTTTAGTGTTTCCAAGATTTATTTTAATGAGAAGATTATCAGATCTAGGCTAGGTGCTAGAGTGGTTGGTGCTGACAAAATTACTAGTGTAGGTTGCAATGGTGGTGCTATTGTTGTTCGGCCTGATCATTGACATGTATCTACCATTGCAAATTTTCTCTGGCCACATAAAAATGATTATGAGTCCCTGAGGCGTAAACTTATTTTAGAATATATATAACATCATAATCTGAAGCTCGCATGCAAGTATAGGTTTTCCACTATTATTACCTTCAGGAAAGCGTTAGTGATACTAAGGTCAAGGACGGTGGTAATATTGCCTCCTTGTCCTAATTTTAAGGGTAATCTATTCTGATATGTAGCAATGTATAACAACACTTATGATACTATGTAGGTCTTTATGCTTCATCTAGGGTTGTTTATTAATGGTTTTAGCTCAAGCTTTTCAATATTTAGCAAATGTAGTTCAAAAAACTATCCTTAATAATATTTCCATGTTACAATCTATCCATATGATTCCTACATAGTTTCCTCCTTATGATGTTTATTTATCTTGTGGTTTGATATTTTCAAGGATATAGATATTCAAAATGTAACCCTAAATCAAAAAATATCTGTAAGCAAAGCTATAATCTGAAGCCAACCCATAAACATATGGATACATCAAATTTTACATTTATCCATATATAACAAATGTGGGTATATGCAGAAGAGTGTACTTCAAATACATTGTATAAATACTAACACTCTAACACTCACATTGTATAAATACTATATTCAAGTTTTCATATATTCTTTATATATAAATTGTAAATTATTGTCTTATCAATTAAAATGAAAATAATTAATTCACAAAGATATAAATAATACACCATGAACAACTTCTATGAAGTGAAATATATATAAATAATAAAAAAACTTCACATGTCATAAATGATATTTACATATTTTACATATTTTATAATACCGTAAGACCTCTGTATTTAAGCACCAACTATTTTGAAGAGGTTCCCAATTGGGTGATTTTTTAATAAAATCTTACATAATCAATGATTTCATAAAAATTCTTGATTTACATATGTTGAAAATAACCTCAGCTAATACTTTATATAAGTTGAAAGTAATACAAAATCTTTCTTATTTAATATTGTGCGCTAAATCTAGTTATCCATCGCATTTATTTATTTATTTCATACATCCACCTTATTTTATTATCAAAGCTCCCCCATGGCACCTGAGAAGAAATATAATGTGACCACCATTCACACTAATCTGCCAATGCTAGAGAAGGTTGTTCAACACAATTTAATGTAATTGAGATTAACATGCTAATTTTAATTTTCTTCATGCATCAAAACGATAGAGTAATATATATAAGGTAATATAAATTTTATGATTAGTATGTAATGTGAATAAATGTTATCACTAACATTAAAGTAAATAAATATTATGACTAACCTGTAATGTAAATAAATATTTTTTTTTTTTCTAAGTTTGAATACCTCTATTATATCATATAAAACAGAAAAATACAGTTTCCTTCCTGTGGATTTGATGAGTCCAATTCAGAGGGAAGTTTTAATAGTTTTCCAACACAAGTTGGACTACCTCGGGTGGGGAAACCAGTCCTTAAAAACCAAAGAGGAACTACTGCCCAAAGCGGGAAACCAACAGATTTAGTAACCAAAATAAAACATGAGTCAAAGAGTAGACAATTCCAAAATATGAGAAGGCTAGAGAGTATTAAAAACTAAAACTAAGGTGAACCTTCATTCTTTTTGCCATAGGTAGGAACTTCTTCCTCAATCCTGCAAACGTAGAACCTTTCACTGGTCTCCTTTCTCACCACGTGGCGAGAATATTGGGGATGTGGCAACACTTCAGAGTCGAGCTTCTTAGAGGAGGAAACTTGTAGACCAGAGTGTTCCATCTTGTTTTCTACCTCATGGTCCAAACTGTTACCTTCACTATTGCTTTTGTTTCCGCCCGAGTCCTTATTGTGGCTTGAGGCCCTTTGCACCAGGAGAGCCTTCATCCTGCAAGGGATGAAAGAAATCTCAGGTGGAATGGTAGATTTATGCGGCCTCTTTTTGCTGTGGGAGATGGAAGGCATCAGTGAAGGAACAGGAAGCTACAGGGAGAGCTGGGCGGTGAAGTTGATAAGGCGATTCCTGTTCTTCTCATATCAACCAACTAAAAGGTTCAAGTCATGGACCTGGGAGAGAAACATAAGAGGTCGAGATGGATGGCCATGCCCTCCTGCACTTCTACATCTCATTATATGACATCGAGGCATAATTTTCCGAGGAGTAGAATCGCAGGACCAGGAGGGAGCTATGGAGAGCACAGGAGAAGAAATGCCTCCAGAGGGGAGGTTGAGGTTGGCATAGTGAGGACCATGCACCAGAGGTGGAGGGGAATTAACAGAAAGATTCATTGAGAGCAGGAGAGAGGGTTGAAGTGATGATGAATGCGCAGAGGTGGTGGGCTTAATGGCCATGGAATTCGACCTTAATGCGTTGCAGAGATGGTGCGTTGAAATGAAGGTGGAAGAGGTCGATTTTATAACTCCCTCATTATAGCATTTAACACTATTTTGGACTCCATGTACGGTCACATGGGGCAGCCAAGTGTCCCTCCACATGGCATCCCTATGGCAAACGAGCTCACTAGCAGGAACCTGCATCCAGGGGGAGCAACGTAAGTAAATGTTATCACTAATATTAAAGTAAATATATTCTATGACTAACCTATAAAGAATAAATAAATGTTATCATTAAAATGTAATTAAAAATCACTAGTTTTAATTGATAATTTAATTCATTCACCAAATTATTAAATAATGTAGAGGTGGATTTTAAAATGTCAAAGATAATGTAAATCTAATCAGTGACATGTGAATTTTAATTGATTTTAACTAGTTGATTAAATTGGTAAGAAATGTAAATTTATATTTTAAAATGTTGAAAGAATCAAATTGATAAGTAATTTATATATAAAATTTAAAACAAAGAAGGACTTGCTCAAATTAATGCAACTAGTTTTCATAAAATTGATATTTATATCCACATTTTAAATTTCCTAAATTGATAAGTGTTACAAGAAATTTTTTCACATTCAACTGAATGGCCTTAAAATGTAATCAATCAACATCCATTGACACTTTTCATTCATCCCTTGCAAAGGCAAGAACATCCTCTCTCCAAATATTCCAAGAATTTTAGGTTAAATAACTCAAAATGTTAATTTTTGGCACCATTTCACTTAGCCTTCATGAAAACTACATTGTTTCAAGTTGTACATAGAACAACTGCATTGACTAGTGCATGCTTCCTTCACTGTATGTGTGATGGCACCTGAAATTCAATAAAATAAAAAATAATTTCGAATATTCTTTTTATAGAAGCTTCCGAACTAGTTTCAACTATTTACTATTGGATTACATCTTGAACTCCTACTATTGAGGTATTATCTCTTATTCATAGAAATTTTACTCCCTCTAATGTGGATCTAATTCCTAGAATGGTAAATTCCAAACCACCCCTTTTACGCTTTAAATTCACTGCCTCCCATAAACTCTGGGTTGGCTTTTAGAGATTCTTAGTTGTGCCCTCATGCTATTTATTTGTGCCTAGGGATCCATTATCTATCCATGCACTTGAGTTGTGATTAAAGACTCTTTATTCCTCTCCCTTAATAACATCACAGTGGAAGATATTTTTTGATGACACAAACATAAAGTGGACTCATGGGAAGGAGAATCTTGAGAGATTTTTTAATTACTTTAACTTTATTTCAATGAAAGTTTACCATGGAAGTTGAAGAAAATATGAGCATTCCATTTTTATATTTCCTTGTTACCAGGAAAGAGGATGGAACATTGGGGAATTAGGTGTTTAGGAATCAAACCCACAGGAACAGTTATCTTCACATTGATTCATACCATCACCCGACTTAGAAATTTGGTGTCCTAAATACTCTTGTTGTTAGGGCCCTCAGAATATCAGAGGTTGGGCACCTTAGTGAGGAAGTCAAGAACTTGACCTTTGGATTTAAAGGTATAATATTTAAGGATATGGATATTAAGAAAGCCATGAAAAGAGCTGAGGGTTCGGTCCTTTCCAAATAACACCAAGAACATGAAACTAGTTGTGGTAGGGTTTTCCTACCATACCTCTAAGGTGTTACAGATAATATCGCTAAGGTTTTGCGGAAGAATGGCATAGTCACACAATTTACAGTGTCAAGAACAATAAGACAAAGAATGTGTTTAGTTAAGGATAATATCAATCACGAGCAACTTCAAGGAGTTTATAACATTGATTGTTCATGTGGGAAAAGTTATATTGGGGAAACCAAGCGTTCTTTGCAAAAGAGATTCAAAGAACATGGAACCGATATTAGGAATGGGAGATCTCATACCTCATCCCTTGCAGATCACTCCTCGAAAACTAATCATCATGTATGTTTAGAAAATGCCAAAATTATCGCAAGAGAGAAACACTATCGGAAAAGGAAGATCAAAGAAGATCTTGAGATTATTAAGCATCCTCATAATCTCAACACCGATGGAGGGAGTGAAATCAATGGTAGTTGGCTTCCTTTGATCAGGATAATTGGTTCTTCTAGTTCTTCTTCCCAGTTATAGTATCTCAGGTGTATTTTTCTTTCCCTCTCATCATTTAATTTTTTGGAATTAGAGTTTAATAATAAAAATAATAATAACAAAAATAATAATAACTAATATTAATAAATTATTCAATTAATGAATTAATTAAATATTTATTAATTATTAACAATAATTTAATATTTCCCGGATGCGGGTGTACATATGGAATGCTAATGAGATGGGATAGAGGCATGGCGAGTCATGCCGACACCTGCTCGTCCAGTACGCAAAGTTAATTTTCCCTCCATGCGATAGCCTGCGGCATTTATACACTGCTCCTACCGAGGTCATGGTATCAGAAAATTTCAGCTTTCACTTGATCTCCTCAGCGACGGCTCCGGCCTTCAAGTGCTCTGGCTCGATTCACATCAAAGGAGAAATTATGAAGGTTGATCTCCTATGCGTGAGAAGGATGGATATGGTGCGAGTGGGCGCTGAACATTCAAAGGATTGGTACCATACGCACCGGGTTATAAGTCACCTAGCCTCAGCTTTCATTCTCATCTGCATTAGTGTCGTTGGTTGGTATTCTCATCGCTGGGAGAGGGTCTTTCGGTCGAAGTTGTGTTATGTGCAGAGTGTAGCTCTGACTCCCCAGTTCCCCGAGGGTATCCTTCCGATCTCTGGCCTCCCTCCGTAGTCTTTTAGATCTGTCTTTGCTGCTCTCAAGTATCTTCCGACTCTCACTATGCCTCGGCTGCGACACCGTATGCGCAGCCGACGAGGAGGCTCCAGGGGATGCCCCTCTAGAGGTCACTCCAGCCCATCCTCGATCTCGCCTTCCTCGTCCAATGGCCCAGACACTGGCCATTACCCCCGAACTCGTAGTGGAAGGGGGCACATTCATGGCGTCTATCAGAATCGGAGCTCCCAAGCGCCGCGTCCTCAGGCCACCTCGGTCCCCACCTCAGGCTCGGCGCGTTTCATATTTGACAGTGCCCTCACCCGACCTCGGATCACAACTATATTCTCGGTGGTCTTTCTTGAGGAACACCAGCCTGGGAAGTCCAGCACGCAGCCTGCGGTTCCTACTGCGGAAATTGTCCAGTTCTCAAATATCAACTTGGAAAGTGGTCGAGCTTCGGTGCAGCCTCCGTCGTTCCCTGCAAGCTCTGTTCAGGCTGAAGACAGGGCCCCAGCTGAACCAGGTCCCTCGGCCTCTGAAGAAGCGCTCGCCCGTGATATGCAAGCCTTTGGATGGTGTAGGATAATGGAGGAGTCTCCCGACGATTAATGGGTTTGTTGCTTGTTTGTTCTTTTGTTCCTGCTGCCCAAACTATTGGGTCTATCTCTGTTCTGTTGGTTGTGGAATTTTTTTTGGCGTCTTTTTGTACCTTTCTGGCTCAAAGTAATCTCTGAAATATCTCAATATGTTCCCCTACATGGGCTATGGAAATTCTCTCTGCTTCTTCTTGAAAAATATGCCTCTAAGGCAGTAGTCTCTGACTTCGGTCTCATTGTAATATTATCCCTTTGTTAATAGATCAGTTTTACTTTTAAAAAAAAAAACAATAATTTAATATTAATAAGTTAATAAATAAATAGTATTCATTATGTAACCCTTAACCCTATTTTATTTAGGAATTAATAATTTAATAAGTATTGTTAGTAAAAATACAAATTTAATAATTATTATTAAAAATTAAAATATATAATAATTTAAAAATTAACTATTTATTCATTAATTAATATTTTTCATTTAAAATAGTTATTATTATTAATTATTACTAAAAAAATTAATAATGATTATTAATAATAATTATTATAATAACAAATAATAATTTTTATTTCAATATAAATAAATATTAAAAAACAAATAATTAACAGTAATTATTTGACAAATAAAAAACTTTTAGTATAATAAAAATTAACTAATTAAGGCATGTATGTTTCCACATGGAGGAATACAATGTTGATTAGAGCTTCTCGAATCCTGTGTATTCAGTTTGAAATGCGCAACGTTTTAGGTGAACACTTCACCCATCTTCAGGGGCAGAGAGCTTTTTTAGATGATAGGAGGAATGCTCGATCAGAATATATATATATATATATGTATGTATGTATGTATGTATAGCTAACGGGAAATTAGTTGTTAGAAAATTAGATATTTAAGGGTACGATGATAATTAACTATTTACTAATTAATAAAAAATATGATTATTAAATATTATTAGTAATTTTAAGTAATTATTATTGTTAAATAAAAATTATTATTAATTATTATTTTTTCTTTTCTCACAAAGAATGGGACTCGTTATATTAACTAGTTAAATATTTACAGCCATAGATCTACTAGCTGGACGGAAACCATACCTTGTTTCCTAAATTATCAAAACGTCTCCGCCCATCACAAGAAATCAGAGGAATATCAAGTTTAGTGACCCCTAAAATAGATAGAAGGGGTAGAGCTTTAAAATTTAACCAACTAAAGCTACTAAGACTTCGAACTATGTACATTACAAGGCTAAAATCCCACTGAAAACTTATTATAACACAAAAAAGGCACTTGGTCAACCTCAATGCTAGTTCTCCCCTCTCAGGTTGTTCGACTATTGCATTGTCACGACGTCCTCCTCTTCTCCATCCACAGGGCCATTCTAAGGGGGCACACAGTCTAGTCAAAGAATGTCCATACACCCTTCAATCATCAAGGTGTTTATCATCTTATCAATACTTTTGTCGAATCATTCCCTAATGTTGCGGAGGTTTTCTCCCACAGCTTATCTAATTCTCCTCTCATGTATCAGGCGACCCAGGATGATCTCCGTCACCCAAACTAGTTGCAACTCGACACTCTCCCCATATTCCTGCTGCAAGGACATGACCAGGTCCGCCTCCAATTAGGAGATGGCAGAAGCATCCTCGTCGTCATTCTCGAACTTCAGTTGAGACCCCTGCCACCCCCTTTTCGACCTCTAGACGTCTCTTCCCTGCCTCTACCTATTCTGCATTCTACCCAGTGGTGGACTTGAGTAATACGACCTGCCATTCTCCCCTAATAGATGGAGCATCGAAAGACCACAACCACTATTGCCTATGACGCTATTGATATCTCTTCCCCTTTCTCCCCATTCACCCTATTATACGAAGCTAAGATGATTCCACCTCGTCCTCTTCGACATCTTATAAACCCATCCTGAGTTCCCCACTCTACTTTTCCTTCATCTCTACACCTTCCAATGCAATTAACTGCACACTCAAGTATACTGGGACATATATGGTAGCTCCCTACCTTTTCATCCTATGATTCCATTTCCTCCACCTCCGTTTTTCATTGTTGTACTACATTTCTCGCTACCATCGTCCTTCCCCAGCTTATATTTTCCTCTTCTGTCATGCGTCACCTCCTACATGCCGCTCACATGTGCTCGACCTCTAGGTGAGCCAACGTGCGTGGCACCACTCTTACATCTCATCGGCCTTAGTCACTCGCATCAAGGGTGTCCCTGATCGAATACCAGGTTTAAATTACAATTGGTCAGGTTCGAATTTCAATTGGTGGTCGGATTAATTTTATTATATGTATTCAAATTTTATACTAAACTCTGAACTTATGGTTCGTGGAATTTTTAATTAAATTATGGTTTATAACTAGGTGGAATTTGATATATATATTGATGGTCGAAGACCATAGTTTGAAAAAAAAATTCTTATGTCGCATTCAACCTTAGTCTAAAACTTATGGTGTAGATTTTAAACATTGTAAAGTACGCAAGTTAATATGAAGGAGTAATATTTAACAATTGGAAAAATATGAAAAGAGGGGCGAGGTCGGGGCTCAACCCCACAACATCCCCCATACCACTCTCTGCCCTTGCCAACGGGCTATCATTATGGTTATTAATATCATATGTGCCCAACGTCAATTTAAACTTCATCGGTATCCTTGATGGCAGAAGGGAGGGGCATAGCCCTCCTCCCCATATGACTATGTAGCAGAACCGTGGTGGAGGGTTCCAGATAATAGTGCACTTAGAGAGCTAAGCCTTTGTTAAACAATGATTATCTATTAATTAGTCCTCCATTTAAATAGCAACAGATTTATAGGGCACCTCCAAATTCGGCAGAATTTCCTATTTTGTGGGAGTTATCTAGAGTCTTGTTTAGATTTGGAGGAGAAATCTAGGGAAAAATTGAATAGGCCATACCTTGAGAAATTTTCGACAAATTTTGGCTCAAGAAGAATCATTCCTAGCATATTGGTATGATTTGAGCACATTGGAACAAGTTTTAGAGGTATACGAAGAATTCTACATGTTTTTTTGTCACTTTGAATAATTTATAAGCCTAGGGCCACCGGGAAAGAAGGTCATGCCTAGATCAACTAAAGGAAAAATTGACTGAATGAATAGTAATTTCTAATATATTTCGACATTTTGAACTCATTGGAGTAGGTTTCAAGAGAAATTGATGCATGTAAACAATAATTTTTACAATATTGTGCTAATATAGAGGCCCAAGCCATAGAAGTTGGACCAAGGAGATGTAGCCTGGGAGGGGTGAAATCCTTCATCAAAACTCTATTTTAATAGATCAATTGTGATGGTTTTCTATTCTTTATGTTGATGTTGTTCAAAATTTAAATTTCATAATTTATGCTCTTGAATTCACTCATAAAAACTCAGTTAGATTACCTGTTAGACATACATAAGCAACAAGGAAACCTGTACATCAAGCATAATATCAGTAAATAAATTTTATATATGAAAATGAAATAAGTACAAAAAAACTAACATTCATACTCAGATGAGGTCTTCCTCAATCATGGATCTAGATGCTAGGGAATATTATTCAAGCCTAAGAGATAAAAAAAACTTTTGGAAAATATTATGTCAAGTTTACATGTGCTACAAGAGTGCTACATCACTGGTACAAGAGTGACATGATTGCTACAAGAGTGGGATAACTTGTCTAATTCAAAAGAAAATAAAATGAAACTAAGACGGGATTTTTTTTTAATAATTAGGATATCCTATGACTCCATTCCATGTGGAATCACTCAAAAATACACATGTTAACATGTTTTGCAAAATAATAGAAAATTAATACTCTAAAAACCAGAATTCAAGAATTAGCAAGCTAGTTAACCTACCAAATTCCTAACCTAATCAAGTGAAAATTCTATGGAGTAATTTTTTATATTAAATCGAATTCCTTGTATGACACAATACAGGCAGAATAAATGCAAGTGAAGCTCATCAACATGTTATAAAAAATAGCGGAAAATTACTACTATTTTTCTACAAGGGACTTCGGGAAGTTCTAGATTTCTGAAATAGTAAACCAATACGAGAAAATTAATGATGAATATGACATTTAAAAGCTTTTATAAGGATATATAATTCTTGTGACTCTATAAATATCATACAAACAAAATCACTCAATCATTTAGCCAATATAACCTACAACAAAACAGGTAGGGACACTAAATGCAAAAATAAGAGATGCAAGTGAAAATACATTCAAAGTAAATAAAGAGATTATAAAAGAGGGATCTAATGCTCCTGGGATGGGAAAGCCTGAGGATGCTCAGATTACTATGAATGAAACCAATATTTGGAAGCTAAAAATGGCACTAAACATCATTATTTCAATGAATCCAAGTACATCTCTGCAATAAATGAATGTATAGATGCTAAACAACAGGTTTTTTCCACAAGAAGGTTAAGAGAAACATGCCCCTAGACGAAAATTTGAATTTTTACTTACAAAAAGTTTCAAGGAAGAATTCTCCTCAAAAGGAGGTAGCTTTCCCCTCCAAAATCCCTCAAAAAGTGGATCTGGTTCCCAACACTAGGAATATTCATTAAATGATACAGAACACATTCCTAGCTTTTCTAAATTAGTGGAGCTTCAGAATTTGTCAATAATTTCATGATATTTTTCTCATTTATTATCCAATATTGTTCCATCCTATAGTATGGAAAAATTCCCTATATTATCTCATTCAAAATTTACCCAATATTCTCTCAATATTCTGCAAAAATAAATAATGTTATGCACATAATATGAAATTATCTCTAAACATTATTAAGGACATATTAAATCTATAAAAAATGATTAAGTGTTGAAGGAGATATTTAATATGGCCTTTTTGTGCCTAATAAAGGTTATATGGGCCATAATTTTTATCTGATTTTGAAGTCCCATCACGAGCATTCACTTACAAACTAGCCTTCCGACTACTTCGAAATTCCACTCAGGCTTCCATGTATCTAGCCTCAAGAAATTTGTGGGGAAAAATTGCAGGATTCAAAAAAGTATGCCATAATTGGATGAGAAAGGTTCACTTTGGTTCCAACCCAAACACGTCCTAGATTGTCATGCAATACATCTCTGCAGTCTCATGATCAAGGAAGTCCTCATCAAGTGGAAATACACCTCTCCATATGATGCAACATGGGAGCCAACCACTATTCTTTAGCAGTTTCCGCAGCTTCAGCCTTGAGGAAAATGCCAATTTTAATGGGATAGGGCAAGTTAGGGTCCAACACTAACCCTTTCATTTATGGAATAAGTTGGAGGGGACTAGTCAGAGTCATAGTTAGTTAGTTGAGTCAATAAACTTCATAAGCGGTTATCCGCATTAATAATAATTGTAAGTGGTCGAC
Source organism: Pinus albicaulis (assembly GCA_034641835.2). NCBI lineage: Eukaryota > Viridiplantae > Streptophyta > Pinopsida > Pinales > Pinaceae > Pinus > Pinus albicaulis. The sequence goes on along the minus strand of CM076569.1, from coordinate 381,233,139 downwards.
CCACATTATAAAAAATGGAACATAATTAGTTATAAATGGGACATAGTTTATAAATGAAGTGGTTCACACATATTATGCAAGGTACCACTATTAGTTAGGGTTTTGGATGTCATAAAGCTAGAAGTAGTCTCAGATAGCGGTGGAAAAATCATCGAGTCTTATTGTAATTGAGCTCTTCACTGTTGGTGGTTTCCCCCTCGAAAAGGAAAGTGAACATTTTATTTTACATCTGAATAATAAAATATCTTTGCAATTTGTCTCTATTCATGTGATATATCTGTGTTTATGGAAATATTGTTTCGTTTCTAGCATAATGTTATTCTCGCAGGTCAAGTGCATAATATCTTCTCTAGTTACTTGCTCCGAATTTGAATAAATAGTGTATGGTTGATAGCTTGTTTTGAGACCTTTGAAATTGTAGATCGAAATTCTTCTAACTGAAAAGGAGTGAGGGAAAAAATTTGTTTTAAGTGAAATGGAAATAAAGAAATGTTCCAACCTATTCAAAGGTACAATATAATAGACTAAAGCTTGGGCCGATATGGACTATCCTAGTAGTCGAGGACTGGTATGAGGCTAGATCAGTATGGAGGAAGCATGGGCCATTATGGACTAGCTCAATATTTCAAGGACTTGTATGATTCCAGTATGGTATATGAACCCATAGGCACAAGTCGGTATGAACATGCCTAGTTAGCTAGGGACCGATGGAAGGGAACACAACCTAGTTTGGTATGTGAAAATTTAAAAAGGGCTATTTTCTATATAATTGGAATATCTCGTTTCACTATGAACCCAACCCTCCTTAATCACAACCATTAGTCCAGAATTAATGTTATTTTAACATTATTAGGTGGCTATTGTAGAGGATTAGAAAATATTAATTATATCGGGATACTTGATCACCATGGTTTGTATGATGTGGTTCATGTATGACATGGACTTTCAAGATAGATGATAGGTTAAAAAAATAATAATGTGGAAACTTTAGTATGTGACACATGGCATGAAAATTTGACACTTTTGACCACCCAAGTGGACATTTTGTAAGTGACACATGTAGGGAAAATTTTAGGGGTGAAATTTCACAAATGGGTTACTTTTTGGACATTTTCCGAAAAAACAATTTTCAGCAATTTTCTTAAAATTTGAAAATTTCGCCCCTAGAATTTAGACCTTTTTGAAAATTTCAGAAAACCATCCTAATTTTGTTGGTTTTGAAAATATTCAATTGTTATAAGGAAATATTAACAATTACTCACAAACTTTGAAATAAACCCTTTTCTTCCTTGTCGTCTTGTCTTATGTGTTGAATGAGTTCCATTTTGTTTTCTTTTCTGCACAAAAATATTTGAAAATTAATATTTAATGTTAAATTATTTTTTTATATGTACAAATTCAATCTCTATTACATACATTTGAAGCACGTTTTTGTTAATATGACTCCTCCTGTGATGCAATTATGTCATTTTCTTTGACCATCTCCTGCTACACTTTTTTGGATATTCCTACTGTCATGTTTCACATATCAACTCATTGATCATTTTGGATTTTTATAATATTCCTAAAAAAAGTAATAAACTTAGAATGGTTATATTAGGATGGCTAAATAACTATAAAACCTTCAGATAATTTTATCTAGTTAGATTTTGAATATAGGTAGGATTGTCTCGTATAGTCTAGTTCTCTGCATGCAAACAATCTTAGTGGTAGTCAGTGAAAGTTTTCTTAACTCTCTCTGTGCATTCCCATATTTTTTTATCATCCTTGGTTTGGTGCTAGCTATTTTCATGGATAAAATACAACAAAGTGGTTTCCTTCCTCTTCATAAGACCCTTGCCCATCTTCAGACTATTTTTTCATGACCTCTTGCAATGAATAAGGCTTCCCCTGAGGACTGAACTACACATAGGTCTGTCATTCTCTCCTAGTTTTTTCCTATGTTACAGGGAATCCATATCCTGATATGGGTCTATATTTCATTCATTTCTATCAATATGCCACCTTAGAGGGTCCAGGTTCATCAAGGGGAAACTTATTAGCAAGAAGGAGGGTACACACACTCACAAGAAAGGGCTAAGATTTCTACTACATGGTTAAAACAAACCACCTATCGACATTTTCAAGAGGAAATTTCTTAGGTTGAGCAAGAATTTGTAAACTAGAAACACACCCTTGCAGACACGAAAGTATTAGAAAAAATTGTTGACTTGGTTGTTTATTTGAAGAACATTAGCGGGTGTTACAATTTTTACGTGTATACTATGGAAATCTGTTGCCACCTTGAGTTTCGTCTTTGTCAGATCTTATTGGATAGAAATGAGAGCATAAAGAACATTCTTGTGTCTTTGGATCACATGCAGCGACAATTGATTGTTTCAGATCATAGGTTGGGATGCATTGAGAAACATATGGACATCCCTCCTAAATGAGTTTGCTCTTAGCGCAACAATAATGAGCACATAGATTTAGATAAATTCTCTTCATTGCCTCTTTTATTACTCTTCCTATCTCTTTATGTTTCAGTTTTTTATTTCTGAGCCTAACAAGGGCCTAGGTGGTCTTTCTTCTAGTTTATGTTTTTTGGTTTTGAATCTACATGTTAAAGCTCTTCTTCTTCTCCTTTGGAAAGACTAAAATTTCGGGTCTAATCTGATCTCTCCATTGATGAAGTGAGAATTCAATGTCTTAAATTATATTCCTTGTTCCCATACAATAAAAAATATTTACTTTACCAAAAAAAATCATATTCTTGATTTCATTTATACAGTACTTCACTTTATCAAACCAATTACAAATGTTTTGTATACATTCATTGTCCTCACACTTTCTTGTGGGAAATGATTGTGAGATTTTATGCTAGTTTTCTTTTTGGCTTGATGCACTAGGAATTTGAACCTTCAATCCCATAGTTTACATTATTTCATAACACGACGATCACCAATTAAGCCACACAAAAGGAAATTTTTGTATGATATATATATATATATATATATATATATATATATATATATATATATATATATATATATATATAACAGAAGGGTATGGGAAGGTGTTATCTAGAACATCTGAGAATTGATCCTCTCAGAAAATGGCTTGCAGAAGATTGGAATGTGACACCTTAAGAGGCAGGTATTTTGACAGCCTTGAATCTTATGCCATAGATGTCTACCCTAGTCTCATGGAAGTTAGGACACCCTATGCAAGTGTCTCCGTCTAAGTATAAGGCGCCTCCCCCAGAATTTATTAAATTAAATTTTTGTGGGGCCTCCAAGGGAAATCTGGGGGAGGCATCTTATGGTGGAATATTTAGAAATAACCAAGGTGAGACTTTAAATTTTTATTTTTCGGATTGTGGCTACGCTAGAAAAAATGAGGCAGAGTGTAATGTGGTCAAACATGGCCTTCTTATTTCTACCCGAAGGGGCTATATAAAAGTACAGGTGGAAGTAGACTTGACATTGATTATCAACACTATCAAGCGCCTTCACCTCGAAGAAGCTTGGGAAAAACTAAGTAAAAGTTGGAGAATGACACGCCTGGTTCAGGAAGTGGGTACTCTCCTCCATGATTTCAAGTCCATTATCCCTATGCATTCCCTTCGTAACAGCAACAAGGCATAAAAAATGTTAGCTAATTGGGGATATAATCATAAAGAGTTAGCTTTGGATCTCGCATGGAATTTTGAGCACCCGCACGATTTTGGACCGCTGCTCAGAATGATTGAACAAAACCAACAAGACTCCAATTCCCAAGGTAACAGTGGAAGAATAAAACCCTGATCAGGGTGCAATCCGGTCAGAGTTCCCTATAGGGTGGTATAGATAGTGGCAGGTGGTCGAGGGAAGGTGGGGTTGAAGGCCGCATGCGAGGTCGGTTACTCAGATATCGAAGGTGCCAACATAATGAAATTTGCGATACAGAAGGGAGCATGATCCGTTGGGAGTTTATAATCATGATATGTTTCTCTCAAGCAATTTTTTCATGGGTGCAGGTTAACTGGTTTGAAGCCAACATGAGAGATAGGATGAAGAACCTTAACTTTTGACGCCCAACCAACCAAGGGTATGTAATACTATCCCTCTCACTTTTATGTCTCACCATAATGGAGAATGCTGGAAATTCAGGTCTTTCAGCTTCTAAATGGAATAGTTTGTTGGTAGCACTGACTCTTCTGTCTGCATGGGGTCCTAGGAAGTCTTCCTTGATTCTTTTTGGGTTGATATTGTCCATTTCCATTCTATATGGCATAATGCTTCAAAATATGGGTAATATGGGTCTACGCTGGGGAGGTTTCATTTGCGAACACTTTGAATGGGAAACGTTGGCCACCCGTATTGCGGGCTGGCGAGAACGCTATGACCTGAATGTTAAATTGGGGGATCATTATGTGATTAAGGCATGTTGTTACTGGACCTATGTGGTGCGTAGGGTGGATAGGGATAAATCCTTTAAAATTTCCTTTGGGAGGCCTCGGAAAACCTGACATTGAACCCATGACATGGGTATGTTTCATAATTATTATCGTGGTATGGGATGGCGGATTATGGTTTATATTTTACGTATCACTGGTAACGAGTTGCGTTTTTGTATGGTCTTCACTCCTATCATAGAGATAAGTCCTGGGCGAGGAGTCAGGACCTCAATTGGAGGAACACTGACATTCTATTTATCAGCATACCAAACCTTCAGAAGGCATCAAGATCCAATGGTGCGGGCAAAGAGGATCAAATTGGAAGTAGTGGTGGACTGTCGGAGGTAGACCTAGAAGCCCGGTGCTCAAAATGGGAAAGGTGAGCCCTCCTCCTAGGTGCCGAGAAGGTTGGCCCACAAACCTCAAGCCAACCACATCAGAGATGTCACTAATGCATCCGTTCAAGAGATTCTGAGTCATGTAAGGAAGGTAATTATGAAGTGGGAAGAGGCCCTTATTTGCCAAGCGGAAGAAGAATAAGTGGATTTGGAAGACGAATTCCTTGTTCCTAATCTGAGCAATACTAGAGGTTGGGTATCCCAATACCAGTAAACCCTTCATCTATATTTGCGGATGAAACATCTGGTGGCAAAATCCATCATAGAAACTAGTGATTTTATGTAGGTATATCCCTCTCTAAAAGAAACTTAAAAAGACTTCCAACTCTTGCAGTTCCAGGTAGAACAACAGAATGACCATTTTGGCAGAATTGAAGAGCTTCTTAGGAAGACACAACAATATGAAATTCCTGGGTATAGCACCAAGGACCCGACACCTATTGAGTCCTCTAATGACTAGTTATTTTCTGGTCATATTTGTTTAATGTCCTATTTTTGTTTATGTTGATGAAGAACATAGAAGGATTTAAACTTAGTAGGACAAACTCTTTAAAGGATTTAGACACTTCAACTTATATAGCTGCATGTGATAGACTAAAGACAATTCAGTTATTGTTTACTTATTATGACTTCCGATGGGCAACTGACTAGTTTCCCATAGGGCAAGTTGAGGCATCAAAAGAAATCATCTATTATTGGAATCTGTTGTTTTTGATAAACGAATGAATAATACTACTCAACTTAGAAAAAAAAAAGAATTCAATAATAAAATAAAAATAAAAATAAATATTTTATGTAACAAAAAAAAAATTTCACCCCAAAAAATACGAAATTATTATAACAATATTCTTTGCCACAAACGAATAAGATTTACCATAAAAGAAATTGTAACATTTTCATATATATATATATAATTAATAACAAACTTATATTAATTGAAAATATTTCAAAATATTAAAATTTTATATTTTCATATTTGATAAAATTATAATTATAATAAATTTAATTTAATTTATATTTCAATATACAATTTTTTATATTTAAATATAATATTTTTTTTTAATTATAAATTTATATATCTAGATAGCTATTATAGAAATATATTCATGACCAGCCTAAATATATTATATCTAAAAATGGAAAATGGAATAACATTTATCCCAACTTCAAATACGGCCAATTAACCTATTTACATATATTTTAATTAATAATTTTTTTAATTTTTTTTTTCACTTGTTTATTTCATATAATTTTATTATAAAAATAATTATTCATTAAAAATTTAAATTTCTATATTTTTATTTTCACTTGTTTATTTAATATAATTTTATTATAAAAATAATTATTCAATTCTTACATATACATTGTTTTTGTTGTGATATGATTAAACTGTTCTTGATTTGATTACTTATTTTCGGTTAATTGATTATAGCTAAACGGTTGAATGTTCAAGTTTGCTAGGAAATGTCAACTTACGTTTGAGCTAGATGAAGAGACAGGTGTCACTCTTATCCGGAGCGGAGGGTTTCACATCCTCTTAAGTTTTTACAGACATGTAGCAACACTTATACTAACAGTGGTCCGATGATGTCTACAACAAATTCACCTCTTCATTTGTTTTTTTTTTTCTTTTTCTTTTTGTGTATATAACATACTAGCCATTAGTCAAATCTATATCCAAAAATATTACAGAAAATACACTAGCTATAATTCTAGTTCTCCATTCCGACCACTATCCAAGATACACCAGATTTACATATCAAAATCTGACTAAAATGTATCAAAAACAAAAATTGTGCCTTATTCCCTCAAAAATCATAATGTCAAGTTCAAAAAAAAAGTAAAAGTGAGCCGAACCCCATTTTCTAGCTTACTATCTTCACTTCAACAACAAAGCTCCGATAGCCCAATTGCTTGTTAGAGACTTAATCTTTATGCCATTGTTGTAGGATTAGTTTAGTTAGTAATCTTTTGTTGTAGAATTAGTTAGCATAACGGTTTCTTTGTTTTAACTGTTTTTCTAGTTGCGTAGATATCTCTGTCATTAAATAAAATATAGTGTGTTCTCTCTAGCGTCTTGCTTGTTGCTTTTCTTTTTTTGTTGCTTCAGTTTTTGTCATGGTATCAAAGCTTGCAATTGAAGTAAGAACCTGCAACCCAAGTAGAGAGAGCGATCGTTCACCTGAGATTTGTTTGTTGTTGCGTTGAAGAGGCAGTTCTGTCGCCATTCGAAGGGTCTACTCCTGCGACGTACATCAGGAGTTTTTTGTTGTGAGAGAGCACATAATACTCCTCTTGAATAGCCTAAAATCAAATATTTGCATCCTCCGACACTATTCCATGTTCTGTTGTCGCTGAGTCCTTGGCATTGAGCCTCTCCGGATGCCATTTCTGGGGAAATCCCGTGTAAGCCCATCGGACATCCAAGGTCAAGCACATCTTCTCTAGACCAAAAATTGAGTAAAAATAATTCTCATTTCTTGGGACAAGATATTCTGCATGTTCTTTTTTGAGTTGAAACTGTTTCTTTTTTCATTATCTTTGATTGCAGCCTCAAAAAATTTTATACGTCAGAGGAAGGTTGACGTCATACAAAAACGTAGACTTTAGACAACAGGATAATGGAAAACAACCTATCCTCCTTTTCTTTTCAAGTTGCAAATAAATATTAGCATTTGAATGAATGGTTTTTTATCAAGACTTCGAATTTTTTTTCGAATTTTTTTTTCGAAGAGCATCATTTTAATTTGTCAAATTTTTTGCTAAGTTACAACATGAAGATTTTATTGTAATAATTCTACTACTAGAGAGTGCAGAAAAGGTGTTTTTTTAAAATTTGTTTTCTGCTGGAAAAGGGAGTGTAGAAAAGGTGTTGTTTTAAATTTATTTTCTGCTGGAAAAAAGAGTGTAGAAAACGTGTTGTTTTAAATCTGTAAAATTCTGGTTGCTCCAAACATGGCTTCGACGAGTCATTTTAATTTGTCAAATTTTTTGCTAAGTTACAACATGAAGATTTTATTGTAATAATTCTACTACTAGAGAGTGCAGAAAAGGTGTTTTTTTTAAATTTGTTTTCTGCTGGAAAAGGGAGTGTAGAAAAGGTGTTGTTTTAAATTTATTTTCTGCTGGAAAAAAGAGTGTAGAAAACGTGTTGTTTTAAATCTGTAAAATTCTGGTTGCTCCAAACATGGCTTCGACGAGTCAATTTTCCATTCCTACGCCTTTATTTAGTGGGAAAAATTGTGATTTTTGGAGCCTTAAGATGCAAACATGCTTACAAGGTTTAGGTTATTGGGAATCAGTAGAATTGGGGTTCACAGAACGTAACCCAAATACCATTTTTGGAATGAGTATTGCTCAAAGAAAACAATTTAATGAAATTAAACAGAAAGGAGGTATAGAAAAGTCGTGCATTTTAAATTCCTTATATTACTCTATTTTTCCTAAAACCACTGCTGGTATGAATGCTAAATCAATATGGGATATACTTAAGTTTGTTTATCAAAGAAATGATAAAGTAAAAATTGTAAGATTACAGTCTCTCATAACAAAATTTGAAACACTTAAAATGACTGAATCAGAAACCATTGATCTATTTATGACTAAAGTTGTGGGTGTTGTTAATCAGCCTCAGATGAATGGTGAAGAAATAGAAGACCAAAGAATTTTTGAAAAAGTTCTTAGATGTTTGCCTAAAAAATTTGACATGATTGTTACTATTTTCGAATTGGGGGAATTAACAAAATTATCTGTGGAAGAATTAATTGGTTCTTTGTTGGCTCATGAAGCAAGAATTAATTTAGATGTCAGTAATTTAGACCATGCTTTCAAATTTAAAGCATTTATGGATAGAGGTAGAAGCAGAGGTTTTCATGGTAGGAGAGGAAAAGGTAGAGGACAGTCTCAGTTTGATGATAGATGACAGGTAACTCAAGCACATTCAGAGCAGTCTCAAAATTATCATGGTCGTATATGGATAGATAAATCAAAAATTCAAAGTCACTACTGCCAAAAATATAGCCATTATAAGTCTAAACATCGAAAATTTCAGTATGTTTTAAGTAAAAACAAAGCCAAGGTAACAAACATTGAATGTGAAACATCAGATTCTTTATTTTTGGCATGCCAAGTGACTGTGCAAGTACCTCATAATTATATTTGGTTGATAGACAACGGATGTAGTAATCATATGACTAGTCATAGTGATTTATTTTCACATATTGATACATCTTTCAGTTCCTCTATTGGTTTGGGTGATCATCGCGAGGTTAAAGCTTCAGGAAAGGGTGTTGTACATGTCTTAACCAAACAAAATGTTGTGAATAATATCTATGATGTTTATTATGTACCCAATTTCAAGCATAATTTGTTAAGTGTTCGTCAGTTAGATGTACATGGTTACGATGTTAGCTTTCACAACACTACTTGCATGATTTCTGATAAACATAAGTCTCTTGTTGCAAATATTCCTATGACAAAAAACAAATTGTATCATTACAATTGAAAAGTGAGAAGTTGTATGCACGTAATGTTTTAATGCCAACTGACTCTGATCAGTGGCATTTGCAATATGGTCATTTACCTATGAAAAGTATGAGTTTGTTGTAAAGATATTCTATGGTGAAAGGTTTGCCTACTTTTTCTGATCATATCTCTTCCTATACAAGTTGTATAATGGGTAAACATAAGTGAGATAGTTTTACTTCAGCCTCTAATAGAGCCAAAGATTTGTGCATACAGATTTGTGCAATCTAATGCAAGAAAAATCAGTTGCTGGCAGTCTCTATTTTCTTACTTTCATTGATGATTTTAGTAGGAAAATTTGGTTATATTTCATCAAATACAAATCTGAAACATTCTCCAAGTTTAAAGAGTTCAAAGTTGAGGCTGAAAAACAGAGTGGAAAGTTTATTAAAGTTCTGAGCTCTGATAAAGGAGGTGAGTATGAATTTAACGAATTCATTAATTTTTGCAAACAACGCGGTATTAAAAAAAACGACAACCAGTTATACTCTGCAACAGAATTGACTCCGAGAAAGAAAGAATCAAAAAATTATGAATATGGCTCGAAGTTTGCTCAAAACACGAAATTTTTCTAAAGATTTATGGGCTAAAGCATTTGCATGTTCGGTATATATCTTAAATAGATCGCCAACTTCTAGTATTCAAAGCTTTATACCTGAAGAAGCATGGAGTGGACAAAAGGTAACTGTTTGACACTTTCACATATTTGGTTGTATTTCTTTCACTCATGTACCAGAAAAATTGAGAAAAAAGGTTGATGATAGGAGAAAAAAGTAAATATTTATAGGATATAGTGATCAATCTAAGGCATACAGATTGTTTAATCCTATAACTAAGAAGTTTTTCGTAAGTCAAGATGTGAAATTTCTGAAAGACAAATCTTGGAATGAAATAGATAATAATACTTGTCCTAATCCTTTTATTTTGTTAGACGAACATCAAGCTTCTACAACTAGCACTCCAAGGTTACAGGTTCAAGACAAAACCAACAGTAGTTCATCAAGCAGTAGCAGTTCATCATCTTTTGAGTCTGATTCTGATAATCCTAAAATGAGAAACTTAAGTGATATTTATGCACAAGATGATGTTGATGATATTGTAATTTTTTCATTTCTTTCATTTAAACCTACTTGTTTTGAATAGGCCTAAAGGATAAACAATGGGTAGATGCAATGAATAATGAAATCGATGCTATTGAAAGAAATCAAAATTGGGATTTGGTTGACTTACCTCATGATAAAAATTCTATAGGTGTCAAATGGGTTTTTAAAACAAAGCTAAATGAGAGAGGTGAATTTGATAAGCACAAAGCAAGATTAGTTGCCAAAGGTTTTTCTCAGCAACCTGGCATAGATTATGGTGAAACGCTTGCACCTGTAGCAAGAATTGATACTGTTTGATTTGTATTAGCTATAACAGCACAAAAAAAATGGTTGATTTACCAAATGGATGTAAAATCCACTTTTTTTAATGGTGTTTTGAATGAAGAAATGTATGTTGATCATCCACTTGGTTTCGAAATTGAAAATCAATAACATAAGGTATACAAGTTGAAGAAAGCATTCTATGGCTTGAAGTAAGCTCCAAGAGCTTGGTACAACCGAATATACCATTACTTGCTGAATAATGGTTTTAGAAGGAGTGACTATGAGCCCACTTTATATATCAAGAATGATCATCAAGGTAATATTTTGATACCGTGTCTTTATGTTGATGACATAATTTGTACAGGTAGCATGCAGTTAGATGAATTTAAAGACGCAATCAAAAATGAATTTGAAATGACAAATCTTGGATTAATGAGATACTTCTTAGGTATCGAAGTGAAACAAACACACGATGGTATGTTTATGAGTCAACATAAGTATGTTACTGACATTTTGAAAATTTTTATGATGGACAGGTGTAAACCGGTGGATACTCCTACTGAATTTGGAACAAAGTTAAGTAAAGTTGATGTGGGTACTATTGTTAATGCAACTTTGTATAAGCAACTTGCTGGTAATATTATGTATCTTACTGCTACTAGTCCTGATATAGCATTTGCAGCTAGTTATATTTCGAGGTTTATGGAATCTCCGAAAGACTGTGATTGGAAAGGTGGAAAAGGGGTGTTAAGATATATTGCACGTACATCTACATATGGTTTATTGTACGCAACCTCTACAGACAATAAGACTGCTGGTTATATAGATAGTGATTATGCAGGATGTATTGATGATTGGAAAAGCACTTATGGTTATGCTTTTGTATTTGGTAGAAATTTGATCTCATGGTCATCCAAAAAGCAGCCCATAGTTGTGTTATCTTCAACAAAGGTCGAGTATGTTACAACAAATTCAGCATCATGTCAAGTAGTGTGGCTAAAGAGACTTCTCTTTGACTTCAGATATACAGAAAAAGAGCCTATTTCAATCCTTTGTGACAACAATTCCACTATTTCCTATCGAAGAACAATGCCTTTCATCAAAAGAGTAAACATATCGACACTCATTTTCACTTTATTCGTGAATTCGTCAAGAATGGTGATATTGCTGTCAACTTTTGTGATTCAAAGGAACAATTAGCGGATATCTTCACCAAACCACTAGGAAAAGCTAATTTTTAATTTCAAAGTCAAAAGTTAGGCATAAAAAATTGTAACCCTTAAGGTTAAGGGGGAATGCTAGAGAATTAATCTTTACGTTGTTACTGTAGGATTATTTTAGTTAGTAATCCGTTGCTGTAGAATTAGTTAGCAAAACAGTTTCTTTGTTTTAATTGTTTCTTAGTTGTGTAAATATCTCTGTCATTCAATAAAATATAGCGTGTTCTCTCCAACGTCTTGCTTGTTTCTCTTCTTTTTGTTGCTACTTCGGTTTTTGGTAGTGCTCTCTACATCATAAAACTCATAGAACATATGTCCAAGTGTGTAGTGTAGTCATTTTTTAGAAAAATTGTCTGCTACCCCATTCTTTTCCTGGTAGACATAGTGAAATGAAATGTTTGTAAAAGAACTTCACAGCTCATATACATGATCTAACCATGTAGTCAACTAGAGAGGAGAAAAATCAATATTATGATTGATATGATCAATAAGCTTGTGTGAGTCTCCTAAGACAGAAAAGATGTCAATGTATAGCTATCTAATGAACCACAACAACCCCAATAACCCAATCCCTATAAAGCCAACAGCTTCACGTTGGTGTTGGTGCCCTGACCTCTATTCCAATATATCTTGTAGTGGCACTTAGGATTCGATTTCAACCAAGCCCGCCATACACAGCAATAATTCTGTGAGGCTCCATCAAAAAATCCGACGAGGTAAATTATGAGATGTGGTCTCAACATGTGTGAGAGGTCCCTTCGTTGTAGTGTTTCTACACACATACCACCCCAGCACTAAAGAATCTTAACCGGTTCACAAATATCCTCCTGGAATATCCATTTATTTGGCGCACACCATAACTTCCAATCAAACAACTTAGGTATATATAAGATTTTTGTAACTTTCTAAAACTTAATTTGAATTTTTGGCATAATTTTGTCAATTTTGGTCAGAATTTGTTCAAAAATTAAACTTAAATTTAATTTTTATTCATATATTTAAAAATGTATGTTAAATATAATAACATTACAACTCTATATGAAAATATATTCTACGAAAACAAAACAACCATATATATTTTCTTACTTCACATAATACCATATACCTATAATTAATTTGATATTGAGAAACAAAGATAATATCGGCTATCTTGAACTTTGGCTTATTGCATCGTTGATTTCAATTGGGACCGCAACAAATTAATTGGGGCTACACCAGATAAACATGTATTTTCGTGAATGTAATTGGTACTAAGCTAGATAAAGAGACTTGTGAATATGTATTTTTTTTTTTCAAGTATTATTGGTGGACGTAGCATTGCTTTGAGTAGATTTATTAAGGATTTACGAGTTTACGAACCGAATTCACTCAATTTAACTGGGAAAGCATCAGAAGAATTGACTCAGTGACTTTTTAATAGTAAAATGCTTTAAGAATTTTATTATTTAAATTAATTTTTTTAATAAAAAAGCTTCAAAAATTTTACAAATTAAATTAATCTTTTTAATTTCGATAGCAAAATGCTTGAAAAAAAATTGAATAATTAAATTAATTTTTTTAATAATTTTTTTTTTCAAAAACTTAACAAATTAAATTAATCCTTTCAATAACAAAATGCTTCAAGCACTTGACGAATTAACTTAAGTATATTTATAAATTATTACAAATAGTTATAAACAACTTGACAAATTAAACTAACCCTTTCAATAGCAAAATGCTTCTAAGAACTTGACGTTAAACCGTAAGGCTGAGTATATTTATAAATTATTACAAGAAGTTACAACAATTTTCTGATATTCTTTAGCATGTATTTTTATCCTTTCTTTTCATTCTAAAGAGAAAACAATGACGAATTCAAAATAAAGTAACACATGAAATTTATGGAGTGCAAGGCAACCTTTTACATTTCACTCTTTTTCAAGATCCAAGCTTGTACAAGCAAAAACCATCATGGCTGTACAGAATGTGCAGCGCAATACTAAATGGCAGGCTTACAAACAAACTCTGCAAAACCAAACTGCCAGTCATGGCCATAGAAAAGAGTACTTAAGAAAATTAAATTCACTCACAATCATCATTCTGCATCACACATGTGAGGCCGAGGAGCTCCAAACAAATAATGAAGTCTCCGAACATTTAGAAAAACCCTTGCCATGCTGCCGCAATAAATTCATGGCCCGTGTTCCCGCAATAAATTCAGTTCAGAGCCGTTGGAAGTGGCTTTTCGAGGGAGGCAGATAGTGCAGGAAGTGGCCGCCATGGCATAATGAATCGCTTTGGCCAAAGTTGTTCCAATCCTTTTTACGGCCTGGAGAATTGATGCCGCCATGGAAGTAAATATCTGCTTTTTTATTTTCCCCCGACTTTGGGGAAGGCGAGCCATGCTTCCATGACCTCTGCCAGCGCCAGTGACAGGCGTTGCCGTCATCACAGGATCATAATCTCCCGATTGTTTAGTCTCCATGGACACCCTGCTTCACTGGGATCCTTGAAAACCAGAAACCCCAATTCCGATCGTGAAAAAATGACATAAATGACTGGGAGCCGACATTGGGTCAATTTATAGGCAGCCTAGAGCCTCAAATTCAATAAATGGAAGGACAATAAACAACTGGGGTAGTTCTCAACCAGAGTAGTTCATATCCTCGCAGAAAATCTCGAACATGTGTGAACGGACTTGGAACTCATATTTTTTTCAGCACATTTATAGATATTTAGACTAACTTTCGATCTTTTACGAATCTCGGTAATGTTATCTTGATATAATTTATTACATGCAAGCTGGATCGTGGGCCAGTGCAAACTATCCTGTGTAAAGCCAGGCTATAAACATTAGATCAAGAGTGAATTGATCTCTACGAAGTTATCTTAATATAATTTATCATATGCAAGCTGGATAGTGGGCCAATGTAAAGCCAGGCTAGACACATTGGACCACAAGTGAATTTTTAGGTTCATGTATTTATCTCTACGCACATGTTCTTTATGCTCTTTATAGTTAGGTGTATGCTAGTTAGATCTCCATCAGATGCACATATTATGCACATAATATTTTATAGTTTTTTTTTTTGGGTGGGTGGGGGAGGCTTTAATTCAATGGAAGATTATCTATTGCAATAGTTATGATTATAAGTTAGTTGAGAAGAGGTAAAGGGTTGTTGAGTTTGTTCAAGAATAAGATGGATGATGGTAATCAATTCAGTAGTTATGATTATGATTATAATCTAGTTTAGAAAAAGTTAGAGGTTATTTGATTGTTTTTTTAGAATTTGATTATAATCATAAATATTATTAAATTGTAATTTAATGTAGATGTATGTAATTATTTATGGAGAATTTCATTTTCTTTTTCATTTTCAATTTTTTTTAGTTTTATAGAGATGAGAAATTCTTTCATCAAATACATTTCAAAAATCATTCAGCAGGCCATGTTTTATTATGGATTACACTAAAGTTTTATTATGAATTACACTAAAGTTTGTTATGATTTAGTTTATGTTTATTTTCTTTTTTACAATAGTTAAAATGCAGAAGATACTTTTGATGTTTTAGATTAGGGTTGATCACCAAGTTCTAGTATCTTAATTTTCTCTTACTCTCGCATACTTTATCTCACAACAATTTCTCTTCAAATTTAGATTTAATAATATTTAAAGTTAACATTATTTTGTAGTGTGACATCTTCTTTGATTCTTCAATCACTTAGCCAACCCGTGGCATCGTTATGCTAACCCCACTTGCATCTGTATGCTAATCCCACTTAATCAACAAGTGGTTTTGACTAGAGCTTCAAGCAATCTTAGGAATTCCATTTTCTTCCATGTTGTTTATCTTATTCTTGTACATTACTTACCATTATTGATATATATCATCCCACCTGAGGAATGTCGTGCCTCTATGATGATAAGAGGATAAGTTGTATAGATCTTAATTTAAAAATTACAAGTTATAAAACATTTTTTTATTTTCTCTATATTCCTCCATGACTAAAGATGTTGCATCCCCAAATTTCACAACCATATAAAATAACACGAGAGAACCTCGACAAAGAGTTTCTTCTTATTCCAAATTCACAACTCATTGGTTTACAATTATTTTTAGGAAAATAATAAGCCGTATATGTTATACATTCAAATAAACTCGTGATAAAAATCGAATCTGAAATATTTGTGTTAAGTTACTTCTCCAAGTTGTTGTGATCATACATGAAATATGCATACATGATATTTTTAGAATTGATTGTCATAAACTTTTCTTTGCCATTATTAACAATCATGCTAATACTAGAGTATAACTTTTTGAGAATTTTTAGTTTCTTGTTTAGATAGGGATTCCTCGTCATAACAATAATATCATTAGAATAAAGAGGGAGGGTGATGTTTATGCTTTTTAGATAGGGATTCCTCATCATAACAATAATATCATTAGAATACAGAGGGAGGGTGATGGTTATGCTAGCTAGATTTATGCCAACACAATCCTTCATCTTGTTCATCTATATACCAAAAAGGATAGGGGGATAGGGGACATCATTGTTTAACTCCTATGTTATAATTAATTTCTTTTAATCAGCCATCATTATACTTAAACTTGCAAATAATGTTCCCATACACACTTATAAGTGAAAATTTTAGTCTTATGATCCATTTCAATGGTTAGTTGTAGGGATTATGTTAAATGTTTTTCTAAATTAAACTATGTAACACATGAGATTGGTTTATTACTGTGGAAATTCTCCACAATAATCCTAGTAATAACAAGGTGGTCTATAGTTGAATGATAGCTCCTAAATATGGCTTGGATGTCCAAAATTTTTATTCTCTCTTAAATTAACTTGGATAAATTATGATTAATTATAATTGTCCTATAATCAAATGGATTTCCTTATTCCTCACTTTAGAAATGTAACAATAATAATTTAAGTCCAACCATTTACATAACCCTAATTGACTCTTAAATAAGAATTTGATTTTTAAATTTGAAAAACTTGTGTATCTAAAATATTATGATGGTTAAATTTTAAGTAATTATCTAGGATCAATAAAATAAATTTTTTTCTAAATACATGTGTTACACAACAATTTGTCACCGTCCCTGCAATTCCCTGTCCCGCACATTGGAGGGCTTATTCCGTGACCTGTGAGCAGTGAAACGATCTGAAAACAATTTCATGGCATTCCCCTAGACATGGAATTTCATTCCCCTGAAGACATGTCCTTGTGAAAAACCCTAAAAATAACCTTTTTATCCTTGGCGCGACTAGCCAGTGTTATACCCGTGCCAATGGGGGAAATCCTCCAAAGAGAGCGCGCCAATTAGCGCTCTGTCTCAGAGTCGCACTCGCGCCAGGCTTAATAAAGGGTGTTTTTTAAAAATAAATGGTGGAATATTGACTCCAACCAACTCCTGAACTGGTCTCTAAACCGAGTTGGGATGTTTGGCTCCAGTTCTCCATGTAGAGGAAGTAGTTTTCCACCTCTCATGGAAGCTTCCTTAAGGATAGGGCCAATCCCATGATTGTAGGGATCCCAACTCGCCTTCCACCATCTATATAATCTTGTTATTTCCCTTGGCAAACTAATCTCCAAGAATCTCCAAGAGCCTTGATAGCCTAAAGAATGCTGCAAGAGCCTTGATAGTCCTCATAGAGCCAAATCAGTAGCAAGGAGATTAACGATCGAAGAGAGAGGCTTGTCCCCATTCCCGACAAGCTTTACCGAGATGTATTCCGCTGACGACCCGCCGAAGGAAGGTTCAACGTCAGAGCCAAGTTGTATTTTCCTTTGTATGAATTAATGATAAGCGACTTTGGTTATGGTTCCACTTGTATTGTTCATTATGATCACGAGTTGTGTCTTCTCTGACTGATACATAATTGCATATATCGGGTTTTACGCTTGTGTTTGTCGTGTTTCTTGTGTGTGCAGGTTTTCGATCATGGCAAGCGAGAGGATTGTGATCTACTGGAGCAAGGAAACAAGAGCGCTATCTTCTCTACAAACAACAGCGTTGGACTTGAGGTAGGCCTTCTTACAATTTGGTCTATTGCAATTAGGAACTTGCACCTTAGCGTGATATGATTGTTGCTAGACCTGATCTGGGCTAGTAGGGATCACCTTTGTCTGCAGAGGGGATTTACCTCTACAACAAATTGGCGACTCCACTGGGGAGTTACCTTCTTGTTTTCTTTATAAACTACAAATGGAGCCTGAAGTTAGCCATATAGCCTTTGAAACGCTCTTGCTTTGCATTAGCGAAAGTAGATGAATGTTGCTTTAGTCAATCTCCAGTTTAGTTTATGAACTGAACACTTGGAGTATTATCTTGTCTTTTGGTCAATTCTTGACTTTTCCTGCTTGATCAACTCTTTTGGCTAGCTCTTGTTGTGTGTTTGGCTTTTGTTTAGCTTTACCATCACTATTCTGCTTCTTGAATTGCTCGTTTTTCATTTTTCCTTAGTTAACTCGGCTGGTGCGCTTTTCAATGGGACAATCGCGCCTACTGGCGAATGTTGTCAGTGTATTACTTGTGCCAATTGTACTCTGGCGCTAGTTTCAGCCTTACAGTCGTGCCAATCCTATAAGGTGTTAGGGTTTACTGGGTTTTGAGCCTTCTGAGATTGATCTAATTGTTTGGTCTTATTTTTACGACTGCTTGAGTGTTCTGGAGCCTTGCTTGACTGACTGTGACCTTCACCCTTTGGTTGTCTGCCTATTTCTATCGATTTTACATTGTAGCCCTAGGGCATCTAGGTGCTATTGTGTGTCAAGCCTCCCTTGGGAGTTTGTGGTTTCTGTCTGTTCAGTCAACTTTGTGATTGCTTCTCTGCATTTGTTTGGTGGTTGTCCATCATTTTATTGCATTATTTGAGTGATTGGATCCTTCTTCATTCGAATTTCGCTTTGTCTTATTTTGGGCCTAGATCACATGGTTCATTTGAGTCTTTCGGTGTCTTTTGATTTGAGGGATTTTCTGTCGATTTGAGATCTAATTGTGTGCTTGCCTTGAGTGAAATTTGATTGTTTTCCTCTTTTGCTTTTGCTTCTCAAATTGCTTCTCTCATTGGTTTTCATTTTGTTAGTGTGTTCTGCTCTTAAACATTGAAAATACAAAAAAAATCTCTTTTGCTTTGGATTAGTTAGTGTGAATTGAATCTTGTCGGTGTTATTAGTGATTAGTAACTTTGAAAGAAAATATTTTGGCTTCCATTAGCTGCATTAGAGATATCATTGGTTGTCGTCTGCTCATTTTGTTATTGTGTGAAAAGCTCTTAACTCTCTCGTAATTAGCTTTCATCGAATGAATGATATACTGTGGCATGTAGTATGCATTTAGGAGATTTTGAGACATAACACTCGCTAGGGCCTTGAAACCGAAACATAATTGAAGATAAACATTAAAATTTATTCAATTTACACTAAGGCAGCATTGGAACATTAACAAAATATTTAGAGGTATAGGCTAGAGACGTGTTCTGGCATCTTTAAACCTAGTAGTTGTCGTTCGCCTCTTGCCTTTAGACAGCACTAGTACGGACTTGTGCTCCGCATACCGTTGCGTATATAAAGGGAGACCCCACTAGGTTTCTATCCTTTATCCATAGGAAGCCGAGTTTGTCGCCCTATACCCATGATACACCGAACACAACATTCGGGGAGATTGCTTTCACGTACGTCAAGTCCTTGGTTGATTTCTCTTTCATTTTGAAACCAAGGTGTATATTGCAGTTCACAGTTATTTGGTACACCCTTTGCCTAGAATTCCTGAGTAGTCATTTTGATCTTTTCTAACTCTTTAAATTTGAAGGGATCATCAAGCGCTTGTACTTTCATGCTTGTTTCAAAACTGAAAGAGATAGAGTCACCTTTCATCTATTTCTCGACTCTTAAAACATGAAACGATGAAGTTTCTAAGTTTCAATGTGGTAAAATAAATCACCCGCGATCACATGCCCTTTTAGAGTTTTCTTGTTGGCCGTTTGATTGTGTGCCTTGGTTTTTAGTCCGTGTGCAGTTTTGAGTTGTTGATGGAAACTTTTCCATAGTTCACCAACAAAGGAATCCACTTCGAAGGGAATCCTTATCCTTTTCCTCCTTTTGGAAATGTTGGTGCTCCTTACATGGCAACGTTGTCCCTTCCTGGGTTAACTGTTGGGTTGCCTGTTTGGTTGTTTTTAACCTCTGTGGTCCTGAATGTCTTGGCTACTGGTCAATCAGTTCCTCCACCTGAACAACATCATGTTGATTCCAAGCCGGACCTCTCCCCTTCTTCACCTGTTTCTGCATCATCCTCTTCTACTTCACCCAGTGAAAGTCTGGATTCAAGTAACCAGGTGGCTAAGAAGAAGAAGAAGAAGACAAAGAAGAAGAAGTCTGATAAAGGAGAGGTTAGCTCTGTAGCTATTGCGCCTAAGAAGTCTCCTCTTGATAAACCTTCCAACCCTCCACGGAAAGTCAAGTTCCCTTGCATGTTGTGCATGGGAGACCATCTCCTTCGATATTGTCCTAGCATTCCCAAGGTGCTTGAATAATGGTCCAACGGTCATCCGTCATTGCCTTTGGCTTCCGGGAGTCAGGTTGGGGGCACGTCTTCAACTGGTGTTGGTAAGGCTCCTAAGAAGCAGGGTAAGATTACCAATCCCTGTAAGTTGTGGGGGTGGGCACCATGCCATTCACCTTTGTCCATATATGGATGAAGCCAAGCGATTTTTGGAAAACTTAACTGCTTCTGCACCGCGCCATCCAGCTGGTTACAAGAAGCTGTCTTTGAGTCCTCCACTAGTTGATCCTACAGTTCGTCAAGAGTCATCCTTGGTCAATCTCGCTCCCCCAGAAATTCCCATTCAGGAATCTCTTCCCAACCAACCATTGGTCGTGGGATTTGTTGAGCTGGCCTCATCTACAGAGCACCAAGTCTTTTCCATAGAGAGTGGATCTCACACCCCCCATGTCCTTCTGGTTTCTTCAGATTCTTCGGACTTGGAGAAAGATTCTTCTTTCCCTATACCACAAGAAGCTCCTCCTCCACCTCCCGTGATGGAGGTCCTGGAGGATACTCTTCCCAACTCCGAGATGGAGGTCATGGACGATGCTCCTTCTTCTTTCATAACACCAAGGGAAGACCTTCTTGGTTCGATGGTTGACCCTTTGAGAAGTTTGGTCGCTTCCTTTGATTGGAGTCGACTCGTAGGATATCACCTTCCGTCTTATGTGCCTTTCGAGATAATCGTACAGGCTTTTGGTCTGGTTGTACCCAACACCATTATAGATGAAGGTGCGTCTGTTAGTGTTCTATCCTCAACTACTTGGCAAGCTTTTGGTTCGCCACCGCTTGCGCCTGTTACACAGAAATTGTTGACATTTAACAGAAGAACTAGTCAACCATTAGGGATCCTTCCAAGGTTACCTCTTACTTTGGGAGGTAAAACCGTCCATATGGATGTGATGGTTGTTCCAGGCCCCTTGGATTTCAATCTACTCTTGGGGCACGATTACACCTATGCCATGGGAGCTCCTGTCTCCTCCCTCTTTCGTGTGGTCTGTTTTCCACATGAAGGATGGATCGTGACCATTGATCAGCTTTCGTTCTTTGGTCCTGATGTGGCATCTGGCCCACCATCATCCCTCCCTGTTTTTTATCCACCCATTGTATCTGCCCCACCACAGGTCAACTATGTGGCTACCTACCCCATGCCTGTACTTAGTGATGATGTCGTCGTGCATAGTGTTCTGGGGGCATTGGGTCCTGACTTCCAGGATGTTTTCCTCCCATCCGGAGTGGAAATCTTGGAAGCAATGACTTCTTATTCATTATGATGAGGTCGGTCGGAGCAAAGTTCGTTGTCTTATGTCAAGCTCGTTAAAAAATGAAACAAGGTTGTCCGAGCAGAGTTCCTAGTCTTGTGCCAAGCTCCTTAAACCACGAAACAAGGTGTTCTGAGGATAGTTCTTTTAATGTGTCAACCTCGTTAAAAAAATGAAACACTTTCCTGTTCAATTCGATTCTTTGAAAAGTTCTCGTAAAATCCAAGTCGAGTCTTTCTCTTGATCTCGTTTTTGAACCTTCACTCCATCTGCCTTTCATATGAATTGAAGCTTGGGGGGCATGTACCTCGAATTGAGTCACCATGCTGGGGGCATGCTCAATTTTTCAAGCATAGTTTGTTTCCGTTTCAAGCTTGTGTAAAAATGAAACCGGTTTCAAGCATAGTTTATCTTTGTTTCAATCCTGTGTAAAAATGAAACCAACTTCAAGCAGAGTTTCCTGATTTCAAGCTTGTGTAAAAATGAAACCTTCCCATTTTACCTCTTGTGATTGCCATCTTATCAGCCTGTCTTTGCCAGATGAGCCTTTGTTTTCTCACTCCATCGTCACTATCTGCTTGGCCAACCATATGCCTTCACTTGGTTGTTTTAACCGTTCCTGAGGAAGCGCTGCAATGAGTGGTCTTGTTAGCTAGCCTCTTAAACTTTACTTGTTTTGAGTAGTTCCACCATTACTGGAACCAGTAGCTTCCCTTTATACCACTCGTTCCTCCAGGAGGAGTCATCTTTCAGCTCTTTTCTGACTCTCTAAACATGAAAAGATTTCCGAGTCGCTTGTCGTTTTGATCTCTTTAAATTGGTTGCAAAACGACATCTACCGAGTATACGTTTACCCCTTTTTCGGGCTGGGATAGATTACTTACGAAAAAGGAATACCCTAGCCTACCGCGACTACGAGGTTATCTCAGACATAGTTTTCTACCTTTTTGTATCTAAGGAACTATTTACGAAAAGGGACTGTTGGAGTTTACTTTTCTGTTGTCTTTTCAAACTCTCTAAACATGAAAAGACACCGAGTTCTTCTTTTGTCAGACTCGTTAAACCCTGATGACATCGGATCCAGTCGTAATGACGATATTCGAGTTTCTCCTTCCTAGGGCTCATTAAATGTACTAGGATGGATTCGTCCGAAGGATGGACTTATATGACAAGAATATGGTATCCTCTTCAAGCTTGTGTAAAAATAAATAGGTAATCGCCAGAAATGGTGGGGAAAAATGGAACCAGCATCATTGTCGTGTCGACAGTATGTCACTCTTGAACATGGCACTTGTCTGCATTCGTGTTGAGTTCGGGACATCTCATCTTGTTTTTCACTTGCCCTCATGGGTTTGGGTGATCCATTTTGACCTCTCATCTGCTCTTTGCCTCGTCATCATGACCTCTGATATTTTGATGTCAAATACTGCCAAATCCATTGTCGTGCCGCCATATGTTCAAGAGAAGTTGACCTCTGCAAATTTCAACCTTCCTCTGATTCTCATCTAATCCTGATTCACAAAGACATTATGTTCCTCTGTCTCACGTCAATGATGTGGGAAACACTATGGCCCACCTTCGATCAAGATCACTTCCCTGTTGACTTCAGCTCATTATCGAGGAATATGATCTAGAGACTCCCTTCTGGTACCTTGGAGCTTGCATGCCTCAATGGCAGGTTCTTCGCGTTCGACATGAGGTTTTCATCATTGGCTTCCGATCTAGTGATTCTACGGGTGTTCGATGCCATCTCACTGTTTCACATGTCGTAGATTGTACCTATAGTACCTTGGGGGCCATTGTCAGTATTGGTGGTACCTCTTGCATCTGCTAACAGCTTTCATCATTGGCTGGTAATCAGGCGATGTTCTTGCATGTTCGACTTCATCTCACTTATTCGCATGCTTGAGCTTGTACTTTGTTCGGATCGAGATGGAGCGCAAGACCCTGGATTTTGTCTGTTGGAATCCAGGCTGTGATTTTGTGGATTATTATGATTAGTTACATGACTCATTCATTGGATGGCTGCAACCTTACTTGAGTCTATTTATCGATCCTCATTAGATGGCTACGACCATACCTTGGATCTGGATTATTGTATACTCTGTTATGGATGGCTGTGCCCATGCCACATATATCATGTATTTTAGGTATCAGTTGTACTTCTCTACGTAGGTTTTCCGACGGCAGTGTTTTCAGTTGGACATGTTCTCGTAAAGCATTTCACCCCTCTCTCTCTTTCGGGCCTCATGCTTTAGGGGGCGTCTGTTACACAGCAATTTGTCACCATCCCTGCAATTCCCCATCTCGCACATTGGAGGGCTTATTCCGTGACCTGTGAGCAGTGACATGATCTGAGAACACTTTCATGGCATTCCCCTAGACATGGACTTTCATTCCCCTGAAGACATATCCTTGTAAAAACCCTAAAAATAGCCTTTTTATCCTTGGCGTGACTAGCCAGTGTTATACCCACGCCAATGGGGGAAATCCTCCGAAGAGGGCGCACCAATTGGCGCTCTGTCTCAGAGTCGCACTGGTGCCAAGCTTAATAAAGGGTGTTTTTAAAAAATAAATGGTGGAAGATTGAATCCAACCAACTCCTGAACTGGTTTCTAAATCGAGTTGGGATGTTTGGCTCCAGTTCTCCATGTAGATGAAGTAGTTTTCCACCTCTCATGGAAGCTTCCTTGAGGATAGGGCCAATCCCATGACTGTAGGGATCCCAAATCCCCTTCCACCATCTATATAAGCTTGTCATTTCCCTTTGCAAGCTAATCTCCAAGAATCTCCAAGAGCCTTGATAGCCTAAAGAATGCTGCAAGAGCCTTGATAGTCCTCATAGAGCCAAATCAGTAACAAGGAGATTGACGATCGAAGAGAGAGGATTGTCCCCATTCTCGACAAGCTTTACTGAGACGTATTCCGCTGATGACCCGTCGAAGGAAGGTTCACCGTCAAAGCCAGGTTGTCTTTCCCTTTGTATGAATTAATGATAAGCGACTTTGGTTATGGTTACACTCGTATTGCTCATTATGATCATGAGCTGTGTCTTCTCTGACCGATACATAATTGCATATATCGGGTTTTACGCTTGTGTTTGTCGTGTTTCTTGTGTGTGCAGGTGTTTGATCGTGGCAAGAGAGAGGATTGTGATCTACTGGAGCAAGGAAACGGGAGCGCTATCTTCTCTACAAACAACAACGTTGGACTTGAGGTAGGCCTTCTTCGCAATTTGGTCTATTGCAATTAGGAACTTGCACCTTAGCATGATACAATTGTTGCTAGACCTTATCTGGGCTAGTAGGGATCGCCTCTGTCTGTAGAGGGTATTTACCTCTACAACAAAATGAAAGAAGTGTAAGCCTTTAGTTAATATCATCTAATGTTATTGTGAATAAATTTAAAAAATAATTATACAATATATTGATGTAAATTTAAAATTATCTCATATCTCAAAAAAAAAAAAAACTTGATATGGTATATATTTACTATATTTTTGTATTAACTAGGTAATGTGTAATAACTACAAATTTTCATTAATATATAGTATACATTTAATTTCTTTAAAATTGAAAGAAAAATAGTTGTAAAATTTTAAACTTCAAAGATATAAAATTTTTAAACCTCGAAGACATATTTTTTATTAGTCCATACTAGGACTATTGTAATCGAAAAGTAGCTACTAGCGTTAGTCCATTGTAAGCCATATGAAAAATAACCTAATTTTTGCAGTTGATATCATGGATTCTCATGGATTTTCCTTTTGTAGGTTATATCACGTCTTATTGGCCTCTTCCAGACCCAAAGAGGCTAGGCTATATATTATTTTCTAACTATACCCTTCATATTTCTAGCTATTCCCTTCATATTTTAGGGAATAAGGTAATGCTAGTATCAATTTGCAGTTATTAATGCTATGAAATGATATGGGTTGTTTTTATTCCAAAACTAAAGTTTTTAAAGCTCTTGGAATTTAAGACAGCCAGTGTTGGATGCATGGATGTATGTTGCTGCATGTTGAAGCAGTGGCATTAAGGAAAAGGAAGGCCTTTACAATGTTGAATATCTATGAAAAAAAAGAGAGATCATTACTCTTTGCACTGGTATCACATATACCATAGGATAGAGAAAGTATGGAGAAATGGATCTATTCTTGTAGCAAGAACACATTACGTGGAATCTACTAAGCCACCATCCAGGATAGATGTAACCACAGCATGTAAGTGAACCTATCGAATCAATGTTTTAAGCCACATATGGGGTAGGTGAAAAATCATTATAGAAGCAGGAAACCGAATCAAGACCTTGTATATTCCCTTACTCTGTCTGGAACCCTAAAATCAATTTTAGGGGTTCTTAAGAGAGGTAGCTGCAATTCCAGGCTTACCCTTTTGTATTAGTGGGCACAACATGTAGTGACAACTTGTTGCGAACGTAGATAGAGATTTGATTAAAGGACTCCTTCAACTTCTGACAGAGGAGGTTTTCCCTCAGGGAACTGCTTCAGCCATGGAAACTTTAATGGCCATCTGTTCCCCCTCAAGAAAGCAAAAAATCAAGGGCATAGATGCCAAAGCGATTTATGTATTAATTGAAGTGCTTCCAAAATCACGTGGAGTGACTTGCTAGAAGAAGTTGTGTCTTCTAGAAATTTTTTGTTAATGTCGAGCAGAGCAACAACCATTGATCATGCTATGGGAATAACTTCCATCTCCAAGAAATAGCTTCCATCTCCAAGAAAATATTTAGTGTGGCACACATAGAGCAAGCCATTCGAATACTCATCGATTTTTGGAGCATCCACCTCAATTTTCATTATTTAATTATGTAATAAGGGGGGTGAGACATTTTAATTAATTTATTAATTAAATTGTTTATTTTTTATAAATTAGGAGAGAAATTATCAATGTGAGGATTATTGTATATATTCTTTTAATAATTAAAATCATATGAGTGAAATAGAATTAGGTATCAAATTTAGGGAGTAGGAATTCTATGTACGGGATTTTGTTGAGTCCACACCTAGAATGAATCTAATTTAGATTTAATTGAGATTTGTGTGGAGAGATTTTTGAAATGGAGTAAATCCAGATTTGTGTATAAATAAGAGAGTTGTGTAAAGAAGAAAACAAGGGAAGAGAGGTGAGAAGTGAGGAATTAAGAGAGAGTGTGAATTGATTTGAGAGCTATTGTAAAGGGACAAGAGCTGAGAGAATCTCTCCATTGTAATATGTGGCCGAAGATTTCTTTTATGTTATTAATATCTACATTTTGTTTGAATAAACTCTCTTTTTATTTGTATATTTTACGTTGAAGTTAATGGCATTTTTATGCGACTATTTGAGTGTTTATGAAATAGAGGAAGTATTCATTGTTTTATAAACGAGATCTAATTCAACCTAGATTCCCTGCATCATTTGGTATCAGAGCTTGTTAAGATGCTTGTTTTGAATATATACATAGACTGTGTGTTCAAGTGTGAATGTATGAATACACACATCACGGGAAGGTGTTGATAGCCATCACAAGAGAATTCCTTCTGCGTTAGCAATGGAATCGATACTGAAGTTAAGTGGATGGCCGTGAGGCAGAACAACTGGTGCTGAATGTTTCCAGAACATATAGCGTAAATGGTACCAATACATTAAATTTCATATATACAGCATCTGTGGGTAATTGTCGTGAAGGAGAGCAGTCATACACACTGCTATCGTATCAATGCATTCAAGGATGTCAAGAAGAGAGGTCGTAAATGCTGCAAATGTTGCATTCAAGGATATTGGAGGAGTGTTGAAATGAACGCAGAGTAGATGTATGCAGAGCCACTCACGAATTATACGTAGAATAGGGGTTGGGTAATTCAGCTAGCAAATTTGCTTTGTTTCTTTTGTGCATGATTCTATAGAATGGTGAATGTTTGCTCACTATCGTAGAGACCAACTATCTCTAAACAGTGATGTATTGTTTCACAGATTCCAAATTGAAGAATACGCTCTGTGCTATGGAAAGGAGTATGGTTATGGCAGTAGCCGGA
This sequence comes from Pinus albicaulis, assembly GCA_034641835.2. Lineage (NCBI taxonomy): Eukaryota > Viridiplantae > Streptophyta > Pinopsida > Pinales > Pinaceae > Pinus > Pinus albicaulis. The sequence goes on along the minus strand of CM076569.1, from coordinate 381,205,373 downwards.
GCCATAGGCCAACTTGAATGCGTTAGTTTGTTGTATGATTGAAGGAATTCCATGATCGATATAGCTGGAGTCACCATCAAACACATATATATTACCATGGACGTTGAATTAATGAAGTCACATTGTTTGAGAGGCAAACTTGAAGTGTTGTCATACTTTGTTTACATGACCATGACAGTAAGGGAGTCGGAGGCCAGCATACATTCCGATGGATAAACTGTGAATGGCCACCTTGCCATTGCTGGGAATTGACAATGTCACGTTTTTCTTGTGATCGGTTTCATCGTAGGAAGCATTGTTGTCTTTACAATGTTGTGTATCCAATTCCACAGTGACCATGTCGTAGGAATTACATATGGTATGGTTTGAGATACGTTTGTGTGGAGGCATTACATATGTCATAGTGTTAACGTTGAAGTCTTGAAATAACTACAACATGGTTTATACAATGGTTTGTAACGATGACAAGGTATGAGGTATGGGAATAGCCCATATGGCATTTGATTTTAGTTTATGTCATTCAATAAACATAATGGGTATTCATTTATTCATGATACATTTAGAGCGGAATATTAAAATACCACTTGGATTGAATAAATGGTATGTTGTTTTATGACACTTACATAGTTTGTGATGGAAAATAAGTGGCATTCTATGTTGATTGACATAGTAGAAATCTGGCATATTTATACCAACAAGAGGTAACTAATTTTGTCTTTTTGGAAATTCTGGGCCTTGGTAAAATTGCACATTTTACTACAGTACTTTGAAGGTAGGAATTGTGTTGTTTTGGATTTTCCTACATTATTTCCTACATTTTTTTTGAGAATTGCAGAGAATGTACGTTTGATGAAGAAATTAAAATGAGATCGAATTTTGAGTCTGAAAGATGATAGCACACAGAGATATAGTGCAGATGAGAGATGGATCAAGACCACACAGAGATCTTGAATGTGAGCTGATATGTTTTGTTTTAACTCTAGTTTTGAAGATGACATTTCTAGAATATAGGTTGCAGAAATTTGAAGAAAATATCATCAAATGAAGATCATAGCTTTAAAAGCAGTGATTAAAGAGACTAGTAATAATTTTTGAATGAAAGCAAAGTGTGGGAAGAACCTTGAAGAATTCCAATGAATATTGGATAAGAAGGACAACTGTGTGCATGTGAGTTGAAGCCTAGAGGGAGAAGAGAGGATGCTCAAGAGGTTCCAGAGAATAGAGAACTGATGCTTGCCAAAAGACCGAGTCCAAAGAGAGGATTGGTGAGGTAAGTGGCAGCAGGGAAGACTTACTATTGTAGAGGCTTTAGAACAGCTCATGATGAGTGAGTAAGGAACTTGAAATGAAGATATAGACAAGGATGACTACTGAAGGTCATTGTAAAGGTTCTGAAGAAGACCATAGCAGAGGAAATGAGAAGGAATATGCCAAGTCAAATGGCATGAGAATGAGCCAAGAGAAGATTGACAGAAAGAGAGCTAAGATAAATTTCCTTCTTGAGTTGTTGATGGAAATGTTATGGAGAAGTAAATTAGACCAGATATGTTGATGGAGTATGAAGAGGAAAGTCGCATGGCATAGACTGCAAGTAAATTGGGAGCATAGAGTGAATGTTCAATTGAAGGAAGAACTACACAGTTTAAATGAGTATGTAAAGGGAGATTTGATATGTGAGCCAGAATATGGTCCATTACTTTCTTAAATTAACGATGTGATAGAAGAGAAATCTACAGAGGAAATGAATCAACTGAAGGATTTAGAGCAGCAAGGGAATATGATAACTGAAACATCAAGTGAGACCACAAGGTATTATGTTTTTAAGGCTAATGATTTGTGTGTGATTGTAGGTACATCACAGGGTGTTGAAAAAACTTTGAAGTTTGTTAAAGAAGAAGAGTTGAATCTGAAATCTATTCAGAATGATGCTGAGATAGCAAGATCTCGAAAAGAAATGAAGACAAAGGGATCTCATGGAAATATTCAACAAAATATTGAAGCAGAGGAAGAAGAGCCATCTGATTATTGGTCAGCAGGAAGTGAAGGTATGGAAAGTTGTGTAAAATTTCCAGGTTATACTCCAATTGAGATTGTTGAATTATATAGAAAGTTAGATTTTTAAAGACGAAAGTTGGAAAAGCAGAGGATCTATACTCAGGGTGAGTTGCTAGAAGACAAATAACAAGAAGACATTCTCGAAACAAATGATATGGAGGAGGGACTAGCTGACAGTCCCATAGAGAATTTAAATCAGCATACTGATGTACTGAAGGAAGAGGAAATTTCCAAGCATCATACGAAATGTTGCCAAAGGAGAAAAAGGCACTGAGGCCTTATGTTTTTAATTTTAATAATTTTTTTGTGAGTACAGGTTTTATTGCAGATGCCGGAGAAGATATATTGGACAGAGAAATTAGACTGATAAGGAAGATAATCATGAAATTATCCTGAAAGCAGCTAGTGACATAAAACAAAGAAAAAGCAGCAAGAGGAAGAAAACACAAGACTGTGAAAACATAGCCAGTGGGGAGATGCAACATAAAGTGTGGAGACCTGGAGAAAAACAACAAACAAAAGCAACAACAAATGGAGAATTGCAACACAGTATATGGGATCTAGGAAGAAAAATATCTGAAACACATGATTAGGCGATGATGGTTAATTTCAACCTTGGGAGTCTGATGTAGGAGCATCAAGCTCAATTTTCATTATTTAATTATGTAACAAGGGGCGTGAGACATTTTAATTATTTTATTAATTAAATTGTTTATTTTTTATAAATTAGGAGAGAAATTATAAATGTGAGGATTATTGTATATATTCTTTTAATAATTTAAAGGATATGAGTGAAATAGAAATAGCTAGAAAAGTTAGGGATTAGGAATTCTATGTACGAGACTTTGTTGAGTCCACACCTAGAATGAATCTAATTTATATTTAGCTGAGATTTGGGTGGAGAGATTTTTGGAATGGAGTAAATCCATATTTGTGTATAAACAAGAGAGTTGTGTAAAGAGGAGAAACAAGGGAAGAGAGGTGAGAAGTGAGGAATTAAGAGAGAGTGTCAATTGATTTGAGAGCTATTGTAAAGGGCTAGGAGCTAAGAGAAGCTCTCCATTGTAATATGTGGCCGAATATTTATTTTACATTATTAATATCTGCATTTTGTTTGAATAAGCTCTCTTTTGATTTGTATATTTGATGTTGAAGTTAATGGAATTTTTATGCAACTGTTCGAGTGTTTATGAAATAGAGGAAGTATTCACTGTTTTATATGCGGGATCTGTTTTAACCCAGATACCCTACATCACTTTCTAAAGAAAATGGTGCAAATAGATTAATTTGAAGTTTTTAATACAACACCCTCAAAACCATATGAAGACTCTCAGTTTTGAGCCTAATGCCCATGATCCAAAAAGCCCAACCACTTGGTTGTAGGCAGTCGCTTCGCTACATGCAAGATGCACTTGGCAGTTCACTTTCCTTTTGTAATTTAACTTTGTTTATAATTTTATTTTTTTATTTTTAATTAGAGTTTTTATTTTCAATTTTAATATATTAAAAATTTATTAACCAATTCACCATGATTGCTCAGTGAACACCATATCAAAGTAACCTAGCTTCCTTCACATGATATTTAGGTGAATCTCCTCTTTCCAGAACAAACTTTGGAAAAACTTGTCTAGATACTTAGGTAAAGCATGGATAGCTCCAGGTACTACAATTGATCCTACTTGCTCTTGGTTGAAATGACTCTTGGAGTCTCTTGTTCTGGTGTAACACCATGCCTCCTATCAATCTCATCGTTCTCCAGGTTATTTATTTACAACTCAAATGCCTTTTACCTATTGTTATTTTCGTCAATTTCAAATTAATAGGGGTTCATCTAAATCTCTTCCTTTGCTAGATTTTTTATCTTCCTTTCATTCTAGACTAACCCAGATGTTCAAAAATCTATCATAAATTGATCCAAACTCAGAATCAATAAAAACCCAAACTCTAGTCCAAATTTCAAACTCCATTGCTGAAATTAAGGAAATATTGCTTCTAGTAATATTGCTTCAGGACTAAAGCTTGTAGGATATTTGATTGTTTTCTACACAATAGTATCTAGAACGTTCTCTAGTTCAATATTGAAAAGAAAAGACATTGTATCTCGGATAAGGCTCACTTCCGTGCAGAAAGGCAATTCCATAGCCAAGAATAGGGATTGTTGTGATTGTCCGCACTGGCATGATCTCTGTTACAATGTCTCTTCTTTTCTAGGGAGCTAGGAGGGAGTGCCTTTTGGAGCAAAGAGAGTGAGTCACATAACAATAATAAAATTTTAACTCCCTAATATAGCATAACATAAAAGAGGACAGGGACCCCCGAAGATCTGATAGAAACCAAGAAAATTTTAGCGGTTGAAGTCAAAAGTTAGAGAGATAGATTCATCTAAATCTCTTCCTTTGCCGACATTATTATCTTCCTTGACTCTGACATGCAGTTGAGTGATTAGTTGAATTCCAAGTAAAGACATAGTCATAGGTTGCAGAGTAAGCCGTACTAGTCGCATCTTAGCCACCATCCCTTCCAGACACATATCCAGTAGCTACATTTTCTTACCTTGAACCAATTGAACCAGGAGTTGATTTAGCAGCATATACTGATCTAACGTTTCAGTATCATCACCACCATCAATAACATAGGAACTCAACTTCTAGTTTATTATGTTATTTGAATTTATAGTTTCCCCTCAAGGAAGGGAGGCAGGGACTAGGTTCCCCTCAAGTATTCAACCTTATGATTGAATGAGTGGTTGATATTGACTAAATTTTCAAGTTGAATCGAGTAGTCAACTAGCCAATGAAAGATGAGTTGAGTAGAATAACCAACTACCTAAAAAAATAGGCATATTTCACGGAAATGGTTGGAACTACCGATGCTTCTTTATGAATGAAATCTTCCACAACCCAAGGGATCTAGTTAGATATATGGGTCAAATATAAATAATTATAGCTCATATTGATTATGTAGTGATGTATTATCTCATTACCATGCATTGTGATGTTTTTATCATAATGTGATCTACTTAAGTCTTGTAATGGCGTCTTTTGATAACACCCATCATCTTGGAATGTGATTTCTCTTATGTTTATTTCTTTTAGATTATGCTCTATGTTCTCTCATTAGGTTCATTTTTAAAACATGGTATTATAGTTTTGAATTTTCTCTTATCCTTGTTCTCTTCAAATCATACCAAGTTACATATATATATATATATATATATATATATATATATATATATATATATATATATATATATATATATATATATATGTATATATATATATATATATATATTATAAGTTTGACTACTTCTATTATATCATATAAAATAGAAAGTTATAGGTCTCCTCCTTCAGACTTGGCAAGCCAAATCCGGAGGGAAGTCTCATCAGTTTGCAAATAGAAATTGGATTGCCCCAGTTGGGGAAACCAATCCTCAAAAACCATAGTGAAAATGCTGCCCGTAGAGGGAAACCAACAAACATAGTAGCCAAAAATAAACTAGAGTCATATCGCAAAAACTTCCAAAACATGAGCAGACTAGAGAGCGTTAAAAAACTAAAATGACGGGAGGACACCCTATAACAAAAACTAGGTAGGACCTTCATTATTTTTTCCAGAGGTAGGGTCTTCTTCTTCAATCCTGCACACATAGAACGTGTCATCGTTCTCCTTGCGCAACGCGTGGCATGAGTTCTGGGGCTGTGGCAATGTGGGAGAGTCAAGCTTCTCAGAGGAGGAAACCTACAAACTAGAGTGCTCATTCTTGTTTTCTGCCTCATAATCTAAGATGCTTCCATCACTGTTGCCTTTTTTTCCGCTGGTGTCTTGGCTGCTGCTTGAGGCACTTTGCACTAGGAGAGCCTTCATCTTACGGGGGATGAAGGTAGGCTTGGGTAGAATAGTTGATTTACGCGACTGTTTCTTGTTGTGGGAGCTGGAAGGCGCCAGAGAAGGAGCGGGAAGCTGCAATGATAACTGAGCTGAAATATTGACAGGGGGATTACTATTATGCTCTTCCCATCCCATTGAAAGATTCAAGTCTTGCCCCAGGGAGTGTGACAATGGAGTTCTAGACGTGAGGCAACATCCTCTTGCTCTTCTGCATCTCATACAATGACGCAGAGGCATAATTGTCAGAGGAGCAGAATTGCAGGACCAGGATGGAGCTTTGGAAAGCGTGGGAGAGGAATTTCCACCGGAGGGAAGGCTAAGGCTGGTCGAGCTAGGACCATGCACCTGAGGCACAGAGGATGAAACAGAAGTGCACGAAGAATAGAAGAAGGGGCGAAATGGAGGGCAAAAAGGCGGAGGTTGTTTGAATAATAGCCATGGCATGTGACCTTAATGCTCTGCGAATAGGGTACGTCAAAGTGAGGGTGGTAGAGGTTGAATTTAGGACCACCTCACGACTTTCGTTAACACAGGGATGGCCTCCATGTGCAGTCACGTGGGGAAGCTAAGTGTCCTGCCACATGGTAGCCCTATGGCCTGCGTTCTTACTAGCTAGCACCCGCATCGAGGGTACCAAGTTAGATATATTAATGATAAAACCTATGCTAATTTCTTTCTTGGCTAGAATTAGAATTTTTTGAACATATCTTCCAATATTGATTCATACATTCTAAGTGGAAAAAATTATGTTATCTGTGCTAATTTATTTCTTGACTAGAATTAGAATTTTTTGAATATATCTTCCAAGATTGATTGATACATTCTGAGTGGAAAAAATTATTTTTTGTAGGCACCATGCATGGAAACCATACTGAAGATAAAATAGTCTTGGAGGCATACAAAAATCACTATTCTAGATTTGAAAGATGACCAAATGAACCTTGTCATTAAAACCATACTAAAGAGAAAATGGTTTTGGAAGCATACAAAGACCATTATTCTAGATTTGAAAGATGACCAAATGAAGCTTGTCATTGATGTAAAGAAAGAGGAGGTCAAACCATACTAAAGAGAAAATGGTTTTGGAAGCATACAAAGACCACTTCTCTAGATTTGAAAGATGACCAAATGAAGCTTGTCATTTATGTAAAGAAAGAGGAGGTCATTGAGATCATTATGACCTGTATTTCTTAAGAAATTCATTTTCATATGAGAAATATTGACTATCCTCGTGAGTTTTAGAAGAAGTTGAAGACATTGTTTAATAATGTCAGGTTATGCAGTTAAAAAAAGTGTTGGTCTATATTCATTCCCATTCCTTTGAAAGGAGGACTATGTAGCTCGTGTCAAGGAGCTACAATTGAATGGGAAGAATGTGGGAATAAATTTACAAATAAATATGGAAAACTCATTGAATAAGTCGTAATGAATTAAGAACACCTGATGATGTGCTATTTTCCTCATTCCACATCAATTAGAGATCACACAAGGAAGGTGGAAATGACAACACCTTTGATAAACAATGTGAATTATTGATCAAGGACCAATAGAGGCTACTTGATTAAGGAAATATTGGTGGTAAGCACCAAGCACACAAGCTCAAGGGAAAGAGAAGGCTGAGTTAGAAGAAAAGAGTAAATATGTAAGAATGCCTCAAGTAGAAAGCTAAATAGAAACACAATGGATAACTTCAACCAAGAAGAGTTGAAAAATGACGATATGTCACTATTGTGGGAAGATAGGACATATGGAGAAAACATGTTGGAAGAATATTAGGGAGCTCGAACAAAAGGATAAGATGCTGGAAGGAAATCCCTTAGGTGAGAAATCAATAAGCCAGGTGGTTGATTATTTCACTTTTCCATTGGAATTCAATTATTATATTCTTGCACCATGGAAAATGAATGCATTATAAGGTTGAGAAATGATTTTCATTAATGTCAGGTTAATTCATTGATGAAAAGAAATATCAAGTTCGTGGGAAGCTTGCTAGAATAATTTGTTGCACTATAGTTTTTCCAAAGCTCAAGGGAAGATTATATATTATGTTATCATGGTCATGGTTGTTGAATAACTATGGCCAAGAATGCAGATAATGTCTTTGCAATAATTTATGTTCCATTGTTTGAGTCCAAATACGAAAGCTCCATGTTCTGAGAGAATTGCAACGATATATGGCTAGTAATTTAAATCCCATAGATTAAAGAGAAAATGAGTTATACATTTGCTAGTGTTTGTTCATATTGAATTATGTGGAGTACTAGTCTCATGAGGATTCTTGATAAATCACATTAGTGCTGGCAAATTAAAGCATAGTGAGATCGCAAAAGCAATTAGGCTGCATGTGCATATGTTACCATGTGAACAAATTGCACAACAAGATCCAATGGCAGACAATCGTTTGATTCGATAATCAAGGAGTAATATAGGATGCCAACACGTGCGAGGAATAATATGTAGTCCATAGTACGATATAATCCTATGGTGGAAAAAGGGTCAGATCAATGGCAAGTTTCATATCAGGAACTGGTCTACAGAGATGCTAAACGTCAATCTACAACATGATGAAATCCAATGGTTAAGTTTGTTTGTCATCAATAGTCTTGATCTGGTATCAGACATCAAAATGCACAAAAGGAAAGTATTAGTACAAAATCCAATATAATGCAATAATTTAGATGAGTTCAGTTTAATGGTCCATATTTGATATTGAATTACAATAAGCATAGATCTTAACATGAAAACGTGCACACAATGTGATCCAATGGTTGCATGCGTGTTGATCAAATGACACTGATCAATGTTAGGCTCTCTTCATGCTCGAGGTTTAATGAGAATAAAATTCCCGATATGGAATTATGATGCTGATAAAGCTACACATATGGTACTAGACAACAATGGCATGGTTTAAATAGTTATTTGACATTTTCAATTAATGACCGTAGCATTTTCATAGCAGTGATGTGCCTTCACATGTGGCAGTCAGTAATGGACAATGAGATGTGATAGGTACTCATTCCAGGTGGAATTCAAAGGAGTTATGTCCTTGAGTTAAACATTAAATTATAGAAAAAGAATTAAGGAATAGTTCTAGGCATTTTGGATTCGACAATTGTAAAATAAAATACTTTTAACAAATATGGATAAATTATATCTAATGGTTAACAAGGGAGATTTATTTTTTATATAACAATGAATAGTTAATGTGATCTAATGGGGTTGAAGATTAAGAGGGTACGTATGGAAGTGAAAAAATGATTCTCTGTAGTTTAATGAAAATATGGAGAAAAGGATGAAGCTAGATCAAAGAATTGGTCTAGAGACATATATGAATCTACGACTAAAAGTGAAAATCCAAAGTTAATTATGTATAGAATAGAAAAAGGTATTATCGAAGATATGAAGTGGAAATTGAAAAGTGAAAATCTAAAGCGTTTGACTTAGGTTGTATAAAATAAAATTAAGCAAATATTGAACAACAAAAGAGATTCTCAAGGAGATTTGATTGAATAAATAAATTGAAGAAAGGATAGTCGGTTGCATAGGAATGGACCATGGATCTAAATCCTTGAGATTCAAGTCGCAAAAATAAACTTATTAGACACCTTATCATATTTTTAGGTGATCCAATTACATTAGAGAATCATAGGAAACATGTAAATGAAAAGCATGGAGAGACAAATTGTATCAACGATATTTCAACCATATTGCTAAACATCTAATTTGAAAAAATGATGAAAAGGGGATATGATTTTTTTTTGCAAGTAGGTGCTTGCAGATCAAGGGGTCGAAGTCTCTTTTGGATTAGTGCTTATAAATATTGGGAGGTTTGTGTTTGCAAAAATCTAGAATTAGAACTTTTAGCAAGTTGGTGCTTGTATAGGTAAAAGGATTTGGTGCCTCTTGCAACTAGATGCTTGCAAATTAGTGGGTTGGTGCTTGTAAAATTGATGTAATAACGTATTGAAATTTTCATTAAGAGCACAAGGAATATTTGTGGTTTTATTCCTTTATGGTTTTCCATGTAAACATTTGTCTCTAATGTGTACTTAATGTTTTATTTTTGGTATTGTGATATTATACCCATTGTGACTTAAATATTTGTAAGTGTTTTTGAAAAGTACATAATACTACTTCACCTCCCCTCTCAATATTGTTACTAACAATTGGTATGATAAGGGGTTCATTAATCCAGATTATAATAATTAGAGGGTAGATATAAGAAAATGGCTAACTAGGAAGGAAGTTCCACTAACAAAGCACTATTATTTACTGGAACCAGGGAAACTTTTAAGGATGCACATTTATCCTAAAGTTTAGAAACCTTGGATAATCTTACTAGTCCATAATATTCAAATTTTAAAATGTTTGATGATAATTTTGTAATTTTTTTTATATTTTTAATTATTTTATATTAGACAATACATAATATTGGAAATTTTTAAGGTAAAATAATTTTATACTATAAAATTTGGACGAATTCATTTTTATAAAAATTGAAATTGGCGATTTTTTTTTTTTTGGAGAAGTATGGAATATTAGCCTGCCTGTGAATATTAGCCCCTAGAATTTTCCTTGACTCGAAAAAATTGTTCATTTTGGAATGTTCAAATACGAACATAATTGATGTATCTTGTTGCAAATTTTTGGTACATAGTGAAAAATGGGTATGCAAAGCCACCTGAATTATTGAGTAAATATGATAAAAATGCATTCACCAAAAATTCCAAATCTATGAATGCAATCCTATGTGGAATTCCTGAATCTCGGTTGGTAAAATTTGTGCATTGGAAGACTAACAGATACATATGGAATAAGACGATGAGAGATTATGAAGGTGAAAATAATGTGAAGAAAGTAAAACTCTAAGGCTTCACTATGCAATTTGAAGCACTGGAGATGCAGGAGGATGAGGATATATATTAATTTTTCCTTCAAGTAGATGAAATAGTCAATACAATCAGACGACCTAAAGAAATTATGTAGGATTTCTTAATAATTAATAAATTATTGAGATAATTTCTAGCTAGGATATCAACCATAAAGGAGATGCATGATATCAAGACGCTAATGTTGGATCAATTGCATGGAACACTAATATGCTATGAAATCCAAACCTCCAAAAGTAAATTTCTTTGAAGGGAGGTCATATTTAAAGAACATAGGAAGAGAAAGAAACTAGAAGAAGTTTGTAAGTGTGAATCTGATGAGGAAGATGATAAATTGATTAGTAGGTTAAATATAGGATATGTAAAATACAAAGGTAAGTTACCTTTTAAGTGTTTTATGTAGACATTATATTGTATATTTGCAACTGATTATGATCTTTTAGCCAAAATCAAAAGACACAAACCTACTCTACTTTTATACGTAAATTATTTCATAATTTAGAAAAAAAATTCAGAGATGCACGATGCAACAAATCCTGGGAAAGAAATCTGCTAAAAACTGCAATGCCTATCACATTATTCAGATGAAATAGATATGGTTGCAATTTCTTTTCTCAATTTATTTCACCCTACAAGTGAACAACCTATCTCACTTCTCACTAAAAGCTTCTAGCTCTAGCCCAGACTTAGTCAATTTTTTTCTTTGCTTGAGCCCCTAATTCCTTGAATTTTTACTTGATTTATGAAGCCCATATAAAATTCAAGTTCCTCTAATTCATTCCGCAATTCCCAAGAATGGTCCACCTGACATCATGTAGAATTTGTACACTCAACTAGTTTAACTAGTGGTTAACTGCCTTACAAACTCGACTACAATTGGGAACTCAAGTTCTTTGCATGCATGAGCTAACTATTATTTACTTGATATGTTAACTAGATGATCTCTGAGTTGGAATGATGTACCACTACTTAGCTGAACACAAACTAGTTCTATTAACAGTTAGAACTAGTCTAACTGATTACAACTTAAATTAACTCAACCTAGGCTCCTAAAATTTAGGAGTCACTACATACAACAACACTTCATCCCCTTAACTCGAATTAGCTGAGTTAGACTCATATTTTTTAGGAATCAAAAAAGTAAATTGAACTTGAACTCATTAACTCAGATTATGTGTTCTTAATTGATTCATAAGATCCATGTCAACTCAGTTAACTCCACCAAGTCTTCTACTAATGTGGAATTCCGAATTTCCTCAATTTCAATTAAGGAAAAATAAAAAGTCAAACTTTCTTGTTGAATTTTCAACATTTTAAATATGGATAAGTAGAAATTTATGCATCAAAATGTCCTTAAAAAATGAAAATCATGAAAATGACCTTAACTAGAACAAAAAACATAGGAAAAAAAGCAGAAGAGATACAATAACAATATTTTATATACTAAAGAAAACAACGCTTCATCACAATAAGATGATGAGAAATTGTTAGGGCCCTATATTACTATTGTAGTCCCTTATTCTTCTTAGTGTAGTTCCTTTATTATTATTTTTGTATCCATGTAGGCCCCATATTTTTATTATTGTGGCCCATAATAACCCACTATTGTTATTTATATTATTATTGTTAGGTAGGCTAGGATTATATTGTGACCTCATAGACTCCTATATGTAGAAAGGAGGTTTTTTCATTTGTATCATCCAAGAATTGTTCGTTTATGTAATGTAAAGGAGGTTGCCACCTCAAAGTGGTTGATTTCTAAGGCTTTGATCTCTCTTTTCATCTATTTTGGGAGCTAGTTTCATAACATTTGGTATAAGAGCTTTGAATTCTAGGGTTTCACTGCTCCAAACAAGTCATCGTGTAATTTGCGTTATAATTTTTTTTTTTATGAAGGTTCAGATGCTAAAACGAAAACAAATTTGCAAAGAAATTATGAGCAATGTCATGTAAAAGTTTCAGATCTTGTTTCACAATTTTTTTAGAGATATGATCTATGGAAGTTGGGGTTTTTGCAAGTTCACAAATTTCATCTAAATGAGGTGACCTTGGGAAAATTGTCAGAACTCTCTCTCTGAGCATCAGATTTGAATTATCTAAAAAGTGGTTGAAAATACATGGTCTTTAGTTTCCCTTGTATAAATTTAAGAGCCAAAGGAGGAAAAAATGACACGTGGCATGCCAAATAAGTTCACTCTACTAAACTAATCGATAATTAGATCCACGTGGGAGATTGGGCATAAATTTTCCTTGAAGAACCCAAATCACGTTAGAACTGTGGAATTGGAAATAAATTTTAGAGGGATAGTAAAGGACATAAGATAAAATATTTAGGATCTTAAATCAGAGAGATGCATCAGATTCAATATCTAGCTTCTCAAAAGCAAGAAAAAGGTGTGTATTTTTTTAAATTGGATAAGTCTAGTTTGAAAAATCAATTTGAAGGAATTCCAAGGGAATATTGAAGCACATATATCAATATTGGGTTCTGAAATGGCCCCTAAAAATAATTCAACACCTATTAATCCCTCATAAGGCTCTATTATGACTCATGAAGAGGAAAAAATACAACATGATATATCAAAATTACAAGAACAAGTGCAACAAATTTTGCTATTGCAAAGAGTAACAAAAAATGAAATGGATGCTAAGATGGATGGTTTGAAGAAAGCCATGGAAGCTAATATGGATAGTCTAAATAAGGGCATGGAAGCTAATATGGATGGTGTGAATAATGGCATGGAAGCTAAGATGGATGGCGTGGAAGCTAAGATGGATGGAATGGAAGCTAAGATGGATGGTATAGAAGGCAACATGGAAGCTAAGATGGATGGTTTGAAGAAAGGCGTGGAAGCTATGATGGATGGTTTGAAGAAGGGCTTGGAAGCTAATATGGATGGTTTTAAGAATGGTATAGAAGGAAACATGTAATATTTGAAGAAATACATGGAAGGTTTGAAGGAAGGTTTCCCAAAGTTGCTTCAAGAAAAGCTTCCTAATGGCAAAAACGTAGTAGAGGAAACTCATGACAAGAAGAAAAAAATGTTAACCATTATTTCATATAATCTAATGTTGGATTTAAGACCCACCATATTCCAAATATAGATATGAGAAAATTTTATGGCAAGGATACGATAACTTAGATACTACAAATGGAGCAATACTCTGAGCTCCATAATACCAAAACACACAAAAGGTAAACATTGGAACTTTATATTCAGAAGAAAATCAGTTTGTATGGTATTGATGCCTTTATTCTCGTAAACCACTAGTCACTTGGTAAATTTTTACGGAGGAAATGATATCACATTATGAGGATACAAACAGAAACACCTTCTTTAGCGAATTGATAAATCTAAAACAAAAGGGTTCAATGATGGAGCACGTTGAGGACTTCGAAAAATTGAATATAAGGGTAATTAATATTCTAGAGGAAAATAGGATTTATAACTTTGTAGGGAATCTAAAGGATAACATCCAACATGAGGTTCGCCAAGTTTGGGAACCTAATACATTGGAGAAGGCATTCAGGTTGGAAAGAAAAATTGAAAGAAATATTACGGTGACAAGGAAGCCTACCACTTATAACTATAAAGATGTAATTGTTGCTACTACTAGACTTCCACAACCTTCAAGTTTGACACCACAACAATTGGAAGAAAAAATATCAAAACGACTTTCTTATAGTTGTGATGTCAAATACATTAAAGGTCATAAGTGTGCTGAGAAGGAATTATTTTACATAGATTGTAAAGAGGAGGAAGAAAAGGAACAAGAAACTTCAAAATAATAGGATATACAGTAGAAAACAACCTTAGAGGAAGAAGAAATGAATCCGACCATATCATATAATGCATTGGTAGGAATTACCACTCCTCAAATTCTCAATATAGAGGGAAATATCAAGAAGAGAAATGTAATAGTGCTTATTGATTTGGGTAGTACCCATAATTTTATTCATTGTAAGGTAGCCACACAATTGAATTGCTTCCTATACCTAGCGCCAGAGTGTCAAGTGATGGTGGAAAATGGAACATTTATAAATTTCTTTGGAAAGTGTCATAATATCAAGCTAACTATGGGGGAATATGTATTGAATATTCCAATTCTTTCCATTCTAATGGGTGGTGTTGATGTTGTACTAGGAGTACAATGGTTACAATCTTTGGAGGTGATAGCTTTTATTTTTCATGAACTTTTCTTGAATTTTTTTTTTGAAGCAAAGGAAGTTGAATTAAGGGGTATCACAGGGAAGAAAGGAATGATAATAAGTTCTATTGTCTTGACAAATATTCTGAAGAAAGAATAACGAGGCGTCATTCCACAATTATTCTCACTAGAATTTCCAACATCAAAATCATATACTTCTCCAGATCTCCAAAAACTCTTGAACAATCACTCCAAGGTGTTTGAAACTCCCAAAGGACTCCCACCTATTCATGATCATGATCATGTTATTCATTTGATTCTAGTAAGTGTTCCTCCGAACATTAGGCCTTACAGATATCGTTATGTCCAAAAGAGCGAAATTGAACATATGATTGCATAAATGCTAGAGGCTAGTATATTTAACCTAGTCAAAGGTATTTTTCTGCTCTAGTAGTATCAGTGCACAAGAAATATGGATCATGTAGCATTTTTCTAGATTATAGGGAGCTCAATAAGCTCACTATTAAAGATAAATTTATGATTCCTGTGATTGATTAATTATTGGATAAATTACATGCAACAATTTATTTCACCAAGTTGGATCTCCGTTCAGGATATCATCAAATTATAATGAAGACTGAAGACATTCTGAAAAAATAATTTTGAACTCATGAGGTTCATTATTAATTTTTGGTCATGCCTTTTGGCCTTACAAATGCACCATCTACATTTCAAGGGTTGCTGAATTCCATTTTCAAACCCTTCCTTAGAAAAATTGTGTTAGTATTTTTTGATGATATACTAATCTACAACATGTCTTGGAAAGGTCATGTTCAACATGTTGATAGGGTGCTCAAACTATTAGAGGAGAAACAATTTTATGAATAAATCTCCAAATGTTTCTTTGGAGTACAAGAGGTGGAATATATTGGTCATATTGTATCTCAAGAGGGTGTTAAGGTAGACCCTAACAAAATTAAAGCCATCAAGGAATGGAAATTCCCCACAACCATAAAGTAGTTGCAATGATTTCTCAGGTTAAGAGGGTATTATCATGATTTTGTTAATAATTATGGGAGAATAGTAGCACCTCTAACAACACTGTTGAAGAAAGATGCATTTTCATGGACTCCTTAAGAAACTAAGGCCTCTGAACATCTTAAAGATGCAATGTGCCAACCACCAGTCTTAGCTATGCCAGACTTCACAAAAACATTTATTGTGGAATGTGATGCCTTGGGAAATGGAATTGGTGTTTTTTTAATGCAATAAGGAAGACCCATTGCATTTGAAAGTCATCCAATCCGAAAGGAAAATATTTACAAAAAGCTATTCATGAGAAGGAAATGTTTGCAATACTACATGCACTAAAGAAATGATGACCTTACCTAATGGGAAGACACTTGAAGGTAAACATTGATCACGATAGTCTTAAATAATTTTGGAACAAATATTATCTTCAGAGGAGCAAAAAAAATGGCTCACAAAAAATTTGAGTTATGACATTGAAATCGTATACAAAAAAGGGAATCTAAATGTTGTTGCAGGTGCAATCTCAAGAAAGGAGGAGTATGTAGAAGAAGTATTCATGCCATTTCTATTATCCAACCCAATTGGATAATTGAAGGAATATAGGAATGAAAGAATGACGAAGAAGTATGGATGCTCATTCAAAAGTTGCAGCAAGATCCAAGTACATCTAATACATTTAATTCGAAAAATGATTCCTTACAGTACAAATATCACTTATATCTTTGTAATAATTCCCAAATAAAAGAAAATATTCTTTTGGAATTGGATACCTCTCCCTTAGGAGGACACTGGATATTTTTAAAAACTTACCAAGGGGTGTAAAAATAATTTTTTTAGGATGGACCTAAATCTGATATTCAAAATTTTGTGGCAAAATGTTTGGTTAGCCACAAAAATAAATTTGAGAGAATTAAGACCTTTTGACTGCTACAACCTTTATCCATTCAAAATCAATGTTGGGAGGAGGTTTCAATGGATTTTATCATAGGTTTACCTAAGTTCGAAGGAAAGAGTATCATCATGGTGGTAGTTAATAGACTTACCAACTACGCACACTTTTGTGCATTATCTCATCCATTTAAAGTGAGTACAGTTTCTACTGCATTTATGGAAACAATTCAAAAGCCACATGGAAACCCAAAGATTATTGTAAGCGATAGAGATCCCATTTTCACTATAATTTTTTGGATGGAATTGTTTTCTTGTTTGGGTACTCAAATAGCTCATAGCTCATCTTATCATCATCAATCTGATGGGAAAACTGAGATAGAGAAAAAATGTTTGGAAGGATATATTTGTAAACAAACACAATGGGCCAATTGGTTATCTCTAATTGAATGCTGGTGTAACACTTCCTTCCACACTGCAAAAAAAGTTACCCCATTTATGAAGCTTTATTGATATCATCCACTATCCATCACATCATATTTAAGAGAAATTCTAAGGGTCAAGCAGTGGAATATCACATCGAGCATAAACAAGATTTTCAACTCTTAAAGGATAACCTAAATTTGTTACAAAATCAAATGAAACAATAGGCAGATGAACATTGCAGCGAGGGAATTTATTATGTACGATATTGGGTATTTTTATGGCTACAACTATATAAACAAATACCCCTCAAGCAGGCTGAGAAGGATAATAAATTATCGCCAAAGTATAATGGACCTTACAAGGTTTTGCAAAAGATTGGTATGATGACATAGAAATTGGAGCTTCCTGCATATTCCTGAATGCACCCAGTTTTTCATGTTTCATGGTTAAAGAAGGCTACATGTGACAATTTTTTGGTTCAAACAATATTTCCAAAACTTTATGAGGAAGGAAAAATCATATTGGAACTTGAAGAAATCAAGAAAATAATAACTCGACAGCTACGAAATCGATCAATTTCAGAGTATCTCATGAAGTGGAAGAAATTACCCACTAAATATTCCACATGGGAGGAAGAGATTTTTATACATAAGCATCAAGAAATACTCAAGTGTTGAGGAAAACACTTTTTTGAAGGAGAGGGGCATGTTAAGCCCTATATTACTAGTGTAGTCGCTTATTGTTGTTAGTGCAGCCCCCTTATTATTGTTTTTGCACCCACGTAGTCCCCATATTGTTATTATTGGGCCCCATAATAGCCCACTATTGTTATTGTTGTGCCCTTACTTTATTATTGTTAGGTCAACTAGGATTATATTGTGAACCCATGGACTCCTATATATAGAAAGGAGGTTTTTTAATTGTATCATCCGAGAATTGTTCATTTATGTAATGTAGAGGAGGTTTCCTCCTCGAAGTGGTTGATTTCTAAGGCGTTGATTTATCTTTTCTTCTATTTTGGGAGCTCGTTTCATAACATAAATCCTCTAGAAAATAAGAAACAAAAGAGGCAGAAAAAACAAATTAAGGACTTTATATGTATTGTCTTGGATAATTTAGATTAAAAACAAAATTAATTTAATTAAGAAGATGCAAAAGTTGAGATAATAAGTGCGCTAATATAACTTTAAATACTGGGAAAGAAAATTAAAAAAAAGGAGATGCTTGCAATAATTAATGTCGAAAAGGATGACTTAGAATATTCTTCAATTATTTTTCTAAAAATAAAGTTGGAAGAAGAAAGGAACGTTGAATATAATCTACTAAAACAACTAAAAGGGAAAAATAGGGAGCATGGAAGGAGACGGGAAGAAATTATATACCTCGTAAAGGAATTAGGAAATACTAAGGATCAAATTAACCAAAACACAATTTATTCAAATATGAAATAAGCTAAATTATATTCCAAGTATCTAGAGATATCCTCTCATAAAAAATATGCTAGTATATGAAGCATATTTGAGCAAAAAGGAAGCTAAATAAAAGGAACATTTAACTATGTTGAAATGTGCAAAGGCCTATTCAACAACGCACACCAAAAAAGACAACAACCTAGAGATGTGAAGGACAATAATTCATCTCAACAATAACAACTAAAATATCATGGTAAGTAATTGAAAATTGAAAGGAACATTTAAGGAACCAAAAAATGCGTCAGTTCCATCACACAGAGAGTTATTCATGAATCTATAGACCAAATCTACAAAGGAAATTGCATTGAGGTACCAAAGCATTTTCAATGGTTGTTTTTTTTCTTGTACTAATTTTGGAAAAAAAGCTTGAAACTATAGAGATTATCTTGAAAGGAATTAGTTAATAAATAAGATAAATGAGTATTATCAGTGACATGAGAGTGGTAGATTTGTACATCCATAGAGAAATAGTTTCAAGGGCAACAATCCATTTGCAACTTTATTCGATGATGTAGAGCGTTAAAACTATCACAATTATGGACACACAATTGTTGAGTGTAGGACAAGAAATCTAAAAAAAAATCCTTATATTAAACAACCTATACAGGAGTAAAATATACGAAAAAGGAAAAAGGGTAAGAATAAAGAAGAATGTGGCATTGTGCTATATGATCAAAATGAAGGGAGTTAATGGTATGTGGATAGTGGATGATATAAGCATATGATTAGAGATAGGAGAAAATTCCTATCATTAAATGAAAATAAAGACATGAAGTCTTATTTTTTGAAATGAGACACCAAGTAATATTAAAGGAAAAGGAATAGTATGTTTTGACAATGGATGAAGTAAAGCCCATAATTCTCTTTAGTGTAAGTCAAATGTACGACCAAGGATATGTTGTTACTTTTTTATCCAATGATTATGAGATAAAATTAAGAAACACATCCGAAGTAATAGAAAAAGTTGTGAGAACCTCAAATAATGTATGAAAACTCAAGGAAGAAAATGAAAACTACTATCTTGGAAAGTTTGATGAGAGCTTGTTATGGCGCAGGAGACTTGGTCAGTTGAATTTTTATCACCTAATGAAAATCAATGAAAATGGGCTGCAAGGGATTTACCAAATATTACAAAACTAGTAAATAATATTTGAAAATCATGTCAAATAGATAAGTAAGTATGAGTGCCCTTAGGAGAAAGATAATTCATTTACTAGACCTCTTCTACTTGTTCATGTGGACCTATGTGGAATTTTTAGGACCTAGATTCCAAGTGGTGAGATATATTTCATGTTGAAAATTCTTGATTATATTAGACTTACATGGGTATATTTTTTAAAGGAGAAGTATGAAGGATTTTAGAAGTTTAAAACATTTAAAGCCATGTCTGAGAAGAAAATTCGTTGCAAAGTAAAGTGTGTAAGGTCAAATTGAGGTGGAAAATTCACTTCAAATGTGTTTAATAATTCTTTGAAGAAGGCAAGGGTAATGATGGATGAAAGAGTTATGCCAACAATTATTTGGGTTGAAGCCATTAATGCAAAAATACATATTTTAAATAAGGCTCATCTTAGATCAAACAATGATACAATGAAATACGAGTTGTGGAATGTAAATATAGCCACAATAAAGCACCTAAGAGTCTTTGGTAGCAAATTATACATAAAAAATAATGATGATAATATAAGAAAGTTTGATGTAAGGAATGATGGAGGAGTATTTTTATGATATTCAAGGAAAATAAGGGATATAGATACCATAATAAAAATATTTGTAAAATATTTAACTACATTAATATCAAGGTTGATGAGGAATTGTTAGTAAAAATCCATAAGTCAAGATTTATTAGTCCACCTATTAGACCAACAATGATGATTCCAGTCAAGTTAAAGAATCAAGAGAAAAAGAAGAAGAAGACTAGAAAAACTTAGCTCACCAAAAAAAACCCTTAAGGTATGTACAAAAGCATCATCCTACAAACCAGATTGTTGGTGATAAGGAAGATGGAGTTCAAAATTGAAGAAGATTAATGAACACTTCTAGTCAAACACATATTTTAATGTTTTTTTATAAGTGAACCAAAATATTTTCCCCAAGAAAGTAAAGATAAGAATTGGGTAAAATCCATAAATTAGAAACTGGAAAAAATTGAAAAAAAAACCAAAGATAGGAATTTGATCGAAGACCAATAGATAAAAATGTCATTGTCACTAAATGGACCTTTCGAAAAAAATGGGATGAGAGTTAGAGAGTTGTTATAAATAAGGTTATACTTTTATGAAAATGTTATGCTCAAATAGAGGGAATATATTTTGAAGATACATTTGCACATATATCATGATTGGAGGCAATAAGGGTGATCCTTGAATTTACATGACATAAAATTTTCAAAGTGTATTATATGCTATAAAATAAATTTTC
Source organism: Pinus albicaulis (assembly GCA_034641835.2). Taxonomy (NCBI): domain Eukaryota; kingdom Viridiplantae; phylum Streptophyta; class Pinopsida; order Pinales; family Pinaceae; genus Pinus; species Pinus albicaulis. The sequence goes on along the minus strand of CM076569.1, from coordinate 381,184,150 downwards.
TTGAATGGAAATATTGAAGAAGAAGTTTACAATAAATAGCCCAAAGGTTCTCAGCTATCTGAAAATCTTGAATAAGTGTGGAGGGTGAAAAATACTTTATATGGACTCAAATAAGCATCGAGTGGATGGTATTCAACAACAAACAAGTACCTATATGAAATATGAGAATGGTAATTTATTAATCATTGTTGTTTATGTTGATGATATCAATTTTAGCGATGATGTTGATCCACTCAAATAAAAATATGCATGAGACATGCAAAATGAATTTGAGATGTCTATGGTTGGATAAATCTTATTTTTTCTTTGGTTGCATCTCACTCAATCATAAAAATGTATATTGATCTTATAGAGCAAGTACCACAAGGAAACACTACAATTTTTTAGAATGGAAGAATTCTCTCTCGTTAGTACCCCTATGGTCACTATAAGCAAGATTAGAAAGGATGATGAGTCACTAGAGGTAAATCAAATGGTACATAGATAAATAATTTCCAGTATTTTTTTTCTAACCACCTATCAAACAAAAATTAAGCATGTTCTTGGTGTAGTTGCAAGGTATAAATCAACCCCCAAAAAAGGTCATCTCTTAGATTCTAAGAGAATATTTATATATCTAAGAGGTACAATAGATTATGGTCTTTGGTATCCAATAAGTGAAAATATTTCATTTATTAAATACACAAATCTTGATTAGGATGGAATCCTAGGTGAAAAGAAAAGAACAAGTGGTGATTCTTTCTTCCTCGAAAATAGCTTGGTGGAGTCATTCAACAAAAAGAAAACATTTATCACCCTTTCTATTTTTGAAGTTGAGCATATAATAGTTGCAGAAAGTTGTATTCAGATTTTATGGATGAAATGAACATTTCAAGGGTTTAAGGTAACATAAGATAAAATTATTCCTATCGATTGTGACACTACAAGCACTACAAGTATATCAAATAATATTGTTTTTCATTCCAAAACCAAGAATATCCCTATCGGGTACCATTTATTTAAAGAAAAAGTACTAGAGTAGATTGTGAAATTGGAGTATATTCTAACAAAATAATAGGTTGTCGATATTTTTAGCAAGCTTCTTTGCAATGTGCCTTTTAAGTACTTAAGGGATAAGGTAGTAGTACTATGTCTCTCTTCTATTCAGTAATTTTATTTACTAATATGAAGTGTGATTTTCTGCACATGAACTTGGATTGACGTAGAAATTTTAGATAAGACATAATATAAAATTCAGAGGGATTTTTAAGATGAATAGGAAGAGTAAGAATTTATGAGGAGCAACTTATCATTCCCGACTTTAACGCAACATTTACGACTCATTTAACACAATATTCACAAAATAATCTTGCGAATAGGTTCACATGGGTCTAAACGTGGACACAAAAGCCTCCACAATTTGTTCCTGTAATTTGGTGTATAGTTGGTGTCAGCAAGAGTGAATGGTCTCAAGGGGAGACTCTACATCCTTTGACATTAATGTAAAAACGTTAGAGTAATGAGAAAACATTTCATACCTAGGTGATGTGTAGGATACATAGTAAAAAATAAGTCGCACATGCATATGGACATGAGTATGAGTAAATACGAAGAGTGAGAAATTTTTTACCATGATAGGGAATGTTACCAAGCAGTTATGTTTTCATCAATGAACAACAATGTTAAGAAGTTTTCCCATCAATTCGAAAGGAAAATATTGTTAAGCAATGATTATCAAAAATGTCAGGTGAAGTGAATGATGACAAGTGATATCAAGTTTAGGGAAGCTTGCTAGAACAATTTGTTGTATAATACTTGTGTCAAAGCTCAAGGGAAGACCAACTAATATGTTATCATGGTTGTATTAATATGGTTATTGAATATTTGTGGTAATGAATACAGATAATTTATTCAATAGGAATTTATGTTTGAGTCTCTCATTCCTAATGCAAAATATCGATGCTCAGTTGGAAATTATTTCTCGAAATGATTCCAATGATATATGTCTAGTAATTTAACTCCCACAGAAGCTTTAATATAGACAAATAATGATGTGGAGACCTAAAGCTTCCCCAATGGAAACCTACGGTTTCTTCAACCCTACAATGGATGTCGTTAGGGACTCTCCCTTCCCCAACAGTGGCTTTACGCTCACCTCGCAGTGATGAAACTCCTTCTAAATCTTCTTATGAATAATGGTCGTCCCACTGGGAGGCGAGAGAACCCCTCCCCCTCCTGGAAATTTTGACATCGCCAACAAGGCTACACATACCTCTGACTCTATAGGTATGCAAACAACCAAATGCTATGCAAAATGACAAGCCTGTAGACCATCTAGTGAATACCGAGATGCAAAAGGCCTCCTCGGCCACTTGTTTTCCGATCACTACAGAACAACCAAAGATTTACCTTCCAAGCCATCACATCAATGCTAAGATATAGTACATGAAATATCATGCATTCATTAGTAAATTTATAGGATTCTGGCCAATAGATAAATCCCTCCAAGGTTGGGTAGCCTCTAAATGGAAACCAAAGGGGCATGTCACCCTTCAGTTGGGGCCAAAAGGTTTTTTTAACTCTATTTTTAACTGCATTGAGGACAAAAATCGTATCCTGGACGGTGAAACTTAATTATTCAAATTTGAAGGCTTGTATCTCAGGGATTGGGTTGAAATATTCAACCCAGATAAGGAGGACTTCAACTGGGCACCTGTATCGATCAGAATGTACCCTTTAATACTGGAATATTAGGATGAGGATTCCTTAAAGGACATTAGCAATGGACTAGTAGTGTTCATAAAGGTTGTTGAAGAAACCAAACTCAGAAGATACACCTCATACACAAGAATCTGCATCTACATGCATCTTGCCAAATCCCTCATTGACTTGGTAAGTCTCTATCATGATGATTTTTAATGGGTGAAAACCATAGACTATGAGCATGTCCCCTTTCGTTGTCGAAAATGTCATGAACATGGTCATCTATTCAGGGACTATTCCTTAAACCAACCACCTAAACCTAAACCTAGCCCTGAAAATATGAATGTTGAGGGATTTACAAAAGTCCCCAATCGTAGAAAGCACACCAAGGAAACCACCTCCACCCCCAAAGCTCCCCCAATCCCTCCCACTAGCAAAAGCTCTAATATCCTAGCTAAACAACCACTCATGGAAGGACAATCCTCGCACCAAGAAACTGAGAAGCCCACATCCTCCACCTCTGATCCCAACAATGAACTCCTTCTCAGCCCCATCCCCCCCGAATCCCAGTCAGACCCTTAGGGTTCTATCCCCAAACCTAGCACTATCTCGGATCTTGCCATCTGGCATCCCAATCAAATGGAGATAGACGACACCTCTCAATCAACTTCTTAGAAAGCAAGATCTATGAAAGAGGGAAGCCAACCTACTCATCTGGATGAGGAACTTGAAAACATTAATCTAGAATATTTGGATATATTAGGTCTACAGAAAGGCTGCAAGAAAAAATAATATGAAAAAATACCCACCAGACAAATTGACAACCCGTAAGTGAAACTCGTTCGAGTACAACAACAAATATCCCTAGGTGTCCATCCATGAAGTCACTAGAATGGAAAAAATTTATTCAAAGAAACAAAGAAAAGAGGACGAAGAATAGATCTGCAAAGAACGATCATTGTAGGGGAAATTCTTGTTGAATATGGTAGATATCCCAGGCTGAAAAAGTTCTATCAATGGATCTCCAATAGTTCTCAATGAAACTCACCTCATGGAACATTCGAGGGGTCAATAGCCCCGCCAAGCACCTAATTATCAAGAATATGATATATTAATAAAAAAAAAAATTTTCCTTCATGTAGGAGACTAAAATCTCTAACAATATCCTCAATTCCATTATTACTAAGTTATGGTTTGGTTGTAGTACGGTAGCAGTATATGCATCCGGAGCCTCGAGAGGCCTAGCCATAGCCCAGGATTCTCAGATCATATCCCTCTCTAACTTTCATGCTTCTCACAACCACATTCAAGCTTACTTCCACTTAATAGGCTCCAACATCCATGGATATTTATCCAATGTATATTTCCCTGAAGACCTCCTTCACAAAATTTCCCTGCTCGATACCTTGGAAACTCTCAATACCACCAGATTGCATCCCCTTTGGATTATAGGTGGTGACTCAACATGATCACCAAGCTTGAAGAAAAAAAGGGAGGCAGAGTCAAACTAGAAATGGATAGTCTCCACTTCAAGGAATTTATTCAAAGGAACTGGCTCATCGATCTTCCTTTCCCAAATGGCATGCACACATGGAACAACAGACGATCAGGCTCTCAGAAAATATACTCTAAGCTAGATCTCTTCCTCATCTCTGATAATTCCATTCATTTGGGAGGTGACCTACACTCTTCAACTATCCTCTTAGCTAGTTCAGATCACTGGCCTATCCTCCTGCAATGACTATGCCCTGGTGCTACAAATAAACAACCTTTCCAGTTTGAAACTTTCTGGTTAACCCATCCGGACTTCAACGACATGGTTATCAACTGTCGGAGCAACTTCACTCCACCTGCAGGATCCAAAATGTATCAATTTCAACAAAAACTCAAACATCTCACGTACAAGCTCAAGCAATGGAACCACTCCACCTTTGGGAATATTTTTCAACATCAAAAGGAGCTGGAGCAACAAATTTCTGAACTACAGTTGCGCATCATCCAAGAAGGAATATCAGAAGCACTTGCATCATAGGGATAGAGTCTTCTCATCAAACTGGAAGAGAGAAGACTACAAGAATAAATCCTCTGGAAGGAGAAGTCACGGATCCACTAGCTAAAAGAATGAGAGAAGAATACAAAATCCTTCCATCGCTCAACCATTTAAAGACACATGCATAACTGTATCACCCTCCTCAACAATAGGCAGGGGGAAAGGTTAGAGGAACATGAGCACATAGAAAAGGAGCTCCTTTTCCACTTGAAGAACATTTTACAAGATCCTCCTGGAAGCAAACAAAAAGCTATCAACAAATTCACACAGTACATCCCCAAGCTTATAAATGTAGAACAAAATCAGATGCTTCTCAAACCTGTCTCTCTCCAAGAAGTGGAGCAATCCATGGCACAACTCAAAGATGGCTAAGCTCCTAGTCCGGATGGATTCACCTCCAACTTCTTTCATCACTTCTGGGATCATATCAAATTTGAGGTTTGGGACCAAATTGAGGAATCTAGAGAAATGCATTAGATTCTTTCTTTTATCAATGCTACTTTTCTATCCCTCATCCAAAAAGAGTAACACTCGGTCACCCCTGACAAGTACAGGCCAATTTCTTTGTGTAACATCATTTACAAGGTGATTTCTGAAGTAATTTCCAACCGGCTCAAACCCTTTCCTCCCCTGCTTATCTCTCTAGAACAGACAGGCTACGTATAAGTTTGTCATATCTTGGATGGGATCATACTCACTCATGAATTCATTCACTCATTTAATCACACAAATAAAGCAAGTATGCTCTTAAAAATTGATGTTTCCAAAGCTTTTATAAATTAATTTTGGACTACATTAACCAGATGCTCTTAGCCTTCGGATTCTGCCCTTCTTAGACTCGTTGGATCATGAACCTCATCTCCTCCCCTTTATACTCCATACTTATCAATGGAGTTCCCTCCTGCCCCTTCTCCCCCTCCCGTGGCATACGACAACGTGGTCACCTCTCTCCTTTCATCTTTGTCCTAATGGCAGAAGGTCTAGGACATCTTATTCAGAATTATGTCCATAATCACTGCCTCTGAGGGATCTCTTTTCACAATGTTCCACCGGCCACTCATCAACATTTTTTTAATGACAATATGTTGTTCAGACACCCTTCCTTCCAAGAAGCTAGTACCTTCAAAGATCTGTTGGAAATATTCTTTGATGCCTCTGGCACCTCCATTGACGCTGGAAAATACCAAATTTTATTTTTTAATACTCTTGCCATAACTCTTTCCATAACTCAAATGTCTTGGAACTCATCTAATTGACTCTGCAATTAAGCACTCATCTTGGCAAGACCTTATAGAGAAACTTGAGGCTCGCCTTTCCTCACGGACCTATCTTTTGCGCAATAATTCCAGCAGACTAGTCCTAATCAAAGTAGTCTTCCAATGCATACCTATGTATCTCTTTTCTATTCTAGCAGAGCCAAAATGGGTTCTCAAACAAATCAAGAATCTACATCACAACTTCCTTTGGGGCACATCAAGGAAAAATAAAAAATGGGCTCTAGTCAAGTGGTAAATTTTTTGCATTCCAAAATTGGATGGAGGTCTAGGATTGCGAGATCCAAATCACAACAACACAATTATGGGTGTGTGCATCTTGTCGAAGTGCCTCTCCAAGAAACACACTCCTTGGGCCTGACTGTGGACAACCAAATATGCACACAACAGATGGTCCGATGATCTTATAAGACTCACTATTGTAGATGTTGAATATCTTATATGGAATGCTCCCAAACAACATAGAACTCTCATCCAATAACATAGCTTCTGGGAAGTTAGAGAAGGTGGCGCAACACATTTTTGGGAGGATTCATGGCAACAAATGCCCAAATTGGAAGCTCTGTTTCAACGACCTCACTGGAAAGCAGTTCTTCACACTCAACTGGATAACCATGTCAAAAAATTTTGGAGACCGACGTCCATCCTAGGTTATCGTCAAAGGCGACCTGCAGCTCAATGACAAGAAGACTGGAAAAAGGAATCTTATCAAGATATTGATAAAGAGCTCAACAACAGGAAAATCAGATGCTCAGAGAAGGAGGATATTCTTATATGGGGCCACACTCCTCAGGGAACCTTCACCACCAAGGAACTGTGCCATCCACTATATCCCACCACTCAAGATCCCAAGGATATGATCTAGACCCAAATCTGGAGACCCGAAATTTGGCCCAAGATCTTCACCTTCCTTTGGCTCATAAGGAAAAAGCGAATCCTCACTTGGGACAATCTTCTGAAAAGAGGATTTATAGGCCCCTCAAGATGCCCTAATTTCCTTCAGCACACCGAAAATATCCCTCATCTTATGGACACATGAAAATTGAACAACGACTTGTGGGAAGAAATAGACATCAGATGTAGAAGATCCATTTGAATCAAAGGTGACATCTTCAGTACCATCAGAAAATAGCCTACTCAACCTTACAATAGAAAGCTACTAAATACTCTCTGGATTATCCTCCCAGGCTTCTTGCTTTGGTCTATTTGGAAGGAAAGAAACAAAATAATCTTCAAAAATCAGATCACCCCTCTGTACCCATATGGACCAATATGTGCATAAATATCCAAGAAAAGTTGGCATTACATCATTGGTAGGATTCTGACATCGCAAGTCAAGCTCTAGAGAGTATCATCTAGGAGAATTGGCATCTCTCCATTCCTGTCTGCCCTTTGAGCACTGGCACTCCCACAACCCATCCAGACTTGCCCAACTCTTTGATCCCCCCTTCTCAGGGTCTCATCAAGATGAATTTCGATGGAGCTTCCAAGGGTAATCTAGGAGCTGCTGGCTTTGGTGGCATATTTAGAGACTCTACAGATACCCCCCTCGAGGTCTTCTTTGGATCAATTGGATGGGACTCTGACAACTCAATAGAACTAGAAGGTCTTTTGCAGGGTTGATCTTTGGCTCAGGTGCACAAATTTTTCCCTTTGGAAGTGGAGGGGCAATCTCAAATCCTCATCAATGTAGCAACTCATATCCTCATGGGTGCCTCTACTTCAAAAGTCTTCAAAATATGGTGTCTTGCTACTAGACTTTAGCATATAGAACAATGGGTCAAGAATCATCGTGCCACATCGTTAAATCATGTAAAATGCTCTCGCAACAAGATTGCAGATCTCCTTGCAAACAAGGGAGTCAATTATGAACACACCATATTCTCGGTCCCTCTCGACAATGTCAATGATGTTTCTTTACTGCAGGAATTCACTAAACTAGTGAAAATTGAAACAATGCTCCTAGATGCGGGTGCATAACAGTAGGAGGCCGACGACAAGCCCAGCGTGTGCCACTTGGCCATGCCACATGGACATGCATGGACTTTGTTAAGCGGCATTTATAACTACCAGCTGCTCCCCTCCCACTGCCTTTAATGTGATCAAACAATATTACTACTCTACATTCCTCATTATGGCTCCACATTTCATTATTCTCCCATCTCCCTCCCACTACATCTGCCCCATGTGGTCTCAGATTCAAGCTCTTGAACACCCACAAGGAGGAGATTCAGCCTCTACTGCTGCCTCACACTCACTCCTACCCCTCCATTTCGCTCATAGCGTATACGGTAGCCTCACTTTTGCTGCTGTGCACTATAATCTCAATCCCTCTTCTCATTCACCCCTTGGCTCTGTCACTCAGCATCCTCTCATTTTCCTTCTAAATGACTCTGACTACCTGAACATGCCTAGACGACACAGAATGCACTACTGTCGGGGCAGCACATGGGGTCAATCATCGCGTCCCCCTTTTTCCATCCATGGAGTATCCCATTCTCCACCTCCAGAAGAGAATTATGCCCAACCTCCCTCCACTCACCGACGCAGAGGTAGGGGTCAAGTGTCTCGACCTCCTCCTTCTATTCATCCTGAAGAGATACCTGATCACAGCCATTCCGCAAGCCACGATAGAAGATGAGGTCAGATTTCTCAACCTCTACTGTCCTCTCACATGGACCCTTGACCACTTCTTCCTGAGGAGAATTCTGCGTAGTTTCACTAAAAATGTGCTCTGGACAGACCCTGTCTAACGGCCACCATCACCATCAATTTCAAGGAATAAGCTTCACATTCTGCGGAACAAAGCACCAGGAAAAGACTGAGACAATCCACCATTGCCTCAGTGCCTCTGCAACTCTCGCAGAAGTCAGGGGCTCTACCTACCAAGTCCGATGACACTTCCTTTAGCAATGACGGTAATAGTAGCAGTGGAAGTGGGAGTCCAGAGTGGTCGGGAGAAGAATGTGGTAAGGGAAGTGCTACCATAGTCTGCACTGCTACAACTCTAGAACCTGTTGGCCACCAAAAGACACATGCTAATGACTCCTCCAAGAACTACAGGTGCCTCATTGTGGAGGAACCACCACATCAAAAAAATTACACCTAGCATGGAGAGGTATTTTTTTTATTGCTATGTTTATTTTCTATGTTCACATGTTTTTCCAGAATATTTTCACAACTTTCAAGTCTTTTTGCATGAAGTTGGTTTCCCCATTGCGAGCAACTATAACACGACCGGTTTCCCCATCTGGAGCAGTCTTCATTTTGTATATTTGATTTATAATGCCTCCAGAATTGGCTAGTACAGCAATTCCAGAGGCCCGTCTCATCATGTATATTTTGTATCATTAATAGAAATTGGTCCAACTTTGAAAAAAAATATTAACTCTGACAGATTAAAGTGGAAATTATTTATACATGCGAAAAACTATATCATTGATTTTATTAAATTATGTAAAGTACTAGACTCATGAAGATTCTTAATAAATCACATCAGTGTAGGAAATATGAAGCATAGTCATATCTCAAATTTAATCTAGCGACATGTGCATATCTTACCATGCATACAGTTGCACAACGAGAGAATATGTTTCCTACAACATCATGTAATCCTATGGAAGAAAATGGGTCTAATCAAATGATGATGTTTGATATTAGGAGTTGACGTACATGGAGGTTAACCATTAGTCCATCATGTGACATAATCTAACGGTCAAGGTTGTTTTTCATTGATGATTCAAATCTAATATAGGAAATCAACATGCATGAAATTTAAGGATTATTACAAAACCAAATATAATCCAATAGTGGAGATAAATTCATTTTAATGGTTTGTATTTGATATCGAACATGAGTAATTATGTAATTTAACATGAAAAACTACACACGATGTGATCCGATAGTTGAAATCATCTTGATTGGAGGGCTTTGATTAATATCAAATTGTCTACATGATTGAGGTTTAATGGAAAAAAAAGAAAAAAAAGAAAAAAAAAAGAAAAAAAAATTGATATATAATTTCGATGCTAATAAAATTTCACACATGGTACCAAAAGACAATTATGTGGTTTAAACAATGATTTTGGTGTTCTCAAGTGATGATCCATGACAGTGTCATAGCGATGATGTGGCTTCATATGTAGCAGTCAGTTATAGATAATAAGATGTGATAATAACTCATGTTAGGTGGAAGTCAAATGAGTTAAGTTCTTGAGTTAAGCTTCATATTCTGGAAAAATAATTAAGTAATAATTTCTTAAATCTTGAATTTTATAATTGTAAAATAAAAGGCTTTTAAGAAGTATGAATAAATAATATCTAACAGCTAACAAGAGAACTATACTGGTTAGATAAGAATTAATTATCAACATGATATAATGGGGTTGAATATTAATAATTTAGGTACTACAGTCAAGAAATGGTGCTTTGAAATTCAGTGAAAAGAGGTAGATAAGGACACAAATAAATCAAAGAAGTGTTTCAGAGACAGAAATTTTGAAACTACCAACAAAAGTGCAGAAGTCAGATTTCATTGTGTAGAGAACAAAAAGGAGGTATGGTTGAAGTTAGGAACTGAAAATGAGACCAAAAAGTGAAAATATGAATCTTAATAATCAATTTTCAAAAAATAAACTTAAGGACATATTGCCGAGAAAAGGATATTCTCAAGTATATTTAATAAAATCAATGAATTAGTGAAAGGATAGTCAGTTGCAAAGGAATGGATCATGGATCTGAACACTAGATATTCAAGTTTCATAAAAGAACATTTTTAGATAATATATCATATATCTAGGTGATTCAATTAAATTAAAGAATAAAAGGAAACACATAAATGCAAAGCATATACATATAGATGGATGATTTGACAAATTTTATCAATAATATTTCAACCATATAGCTATGAATGAGAGTTTGAAAATTAATGTAAGTTGGATATGAAATTTTGTGTAAGTATGTGATTGCATATCAATGGGTTAGAGCCTCTTTTACCTTGGTGCCTTTTCAATCAGGAGGTTGATTCTTCTTGCGGGTTCATCACTGTAAATAACTAAGTACTGAGTGTTTATAAAGATGGTGTTTATGAAAATAAAAAAGGGTTGATTACTCTGGAATGTGGATGCTCACAAATTATGGGGTTGGTTCTTCCTTCTCGTTGGTGCTAGTAAAATTATTGTAATAAGAAATTGAAACCTGCATTAAGAACAAAAAGAGATTTGTGGTTTTCTCCATTTATGGGTTTCCATATAAAAATTTGTGTCTCATGTGTATCTAATGTTTGATTTATGGTGTTCTAATGTTATTCTTTATTTTGAATTAATTTCCTTTTATTATTAAAAGGTAAATAATTTTAATCCACCTCCCCTCTCAGTATTATCCTGGTTACTAACATATTGATTCTGGTTATATGCATCATATTGTGAAGGATTCTTCCTTATTTTTCTCCTCATATAAATTTTTTGGGCCTAATATATATACTAGACCAACTATCTTCCAAATATTGCTCCAACTAGGGCTATAAGGTCTGTGACTCTCGCTGAATTATGGTGTGGAAATAATCTCCCATTAAATCACCTCAAAATTTTTAGATCTATTTCTTGGAAAAAAAATTTCGATGACTAGAAAAGGAAATTGGATGCAAAAATTCATGCTTACATCATGAAGGGATCATGTAAGGAGTGAAAATGTTATCTATTATTTCATCCTATCAAAAAAAAATCACTATTAGTAGAAATGTGAATTTTATGAGAATTATTTTGGTTTTTCTCATTTGTAATTATTTTAGACAAGTGTAGAGTGATCCCTTTGATGTTGTTGAATTTTATTGATTGATTGTCCCTTATTTTAGTGTTTCAACCACTTTTTCAATTATGTTTACTAACCAATGGTCATATCTAACTGAAATTATAACCTCTCTTGATTGAGTTTCTTAACTAAATGTTATCTCATTGACTCTATGTTTACCTTGAGGGGATGCTAAAATAATCGAAGCTATTAGACCTAATTTTGGTGATGTCTCATCACAATAACAAACATGTAGTCAAAATTATGATGTCGATATTGCATTAACCGCTCATGTTCATGAGACCTATGATCTAGACACCTAAGATGATGCAGAATGATGATATGAATCAGAACAAGATATGAAAACTAAATTCCTTTCAATTTTGGCTTAGTTTCTCAAGCACAAGAGAAGAATTTCATGAAGTTTCAATGGGTGTATAAGAAAAAATTCACTTATGAAGGTGTTGTTGAGCATCATAAATATTATTTGGTATCAAAAGGATTTTCATAGGAATAAGGAATTAAATACACCAAAATCCTTTCCTTTATCACAAAGATGAATTATGCTTGACTAGTCCTATCATTCACTTCCACTTTTAGATGGAAAATTGATGTAATGGGTGTTAAGAGTTCTTTATTTCATGGTGACTATTCCAAAGAAATAAACATCGAGAAACCCCCTAGTTTTGTGATATATTTTAATATTATCTGCCAACTGGAAAAGTTGTTTCATGGTTTGAAGCAAGCCCGTTGGCCTTGGTATGCTTCATTCTCAGTCTTGGATTCAAATTTTATGAATATTATCACATTATTTTTGATGTATTTCATTTTAGTGGTGATACTTTCATTTATTTTATGTATGTTCATGACTTGATTATCACCGATAATAACATTGAACAAGTTATTCAATTAATGAGTCAACTTTTTGACATCTTTGAGATCAGTAACCTTAGTATTTTGAATTTATTCCTTGGTATTTAATTTTTACCATTATTTAATGGTCACCTCTCTCTTAATAAAAATATGTATTGGACTTGTTGGAACACTTTAACATGAATGGTTGTAAGCCATGTGCTACACCTTTTCAATAGCGTTTCAAGTTGACTAAAGAATGTCAAAAATTTTAAAAAATTGCTACCCTTTTATTGATTAATATTTAGTAACCTAACTCACATTCAACATAATATTTTCTTTATTGTTAGTGTGGTTTCTCAATTTATAAATAATACACTATAAAACCACTAAAAATCTACAAATGGAATTTTTTGTTACATTAAGGGTACCTCCCCTTTTGGTATCAAATACAATCAATGTTTAGACTCGTTCGTCAACTTCAATGAATCTAAGTGGGTAGGTGATGGTGATAACCAAAAATCCACTTCTGACTATATTTTTTTACTCATTTCTAGATTTGTAATTTAGTGATTAAATAAAAAACATGTAATCTCTTTGTCGACTACAAAATATGATTATCAAATATGTTAATGTAGGGATGGAGAAATATTGGATTTTTGAACTCTTGGGAGATCTTGTATATAATGTTAATGCCACAATTAATATTTATTTTCAAATTCAAAGTGTATCTCAAATTTTTGAAAATATTATTGCACAAAGTAAGATGATGCGTGTCAAACATTATGCTCACTATATTGGAGAATTGATTCAAGAGAAGGTTGCCACCATTCTGTATTCCATGAGAGATGGTTAGGTCATTGGTATTTTATGAATATGTTTTTACATGATAGAAATTTGGATCGAGAAAGTTTGCAACATTGTTTATTGAAGGATAAATGAATAGATTATTCATATATTATAAAGGTATTTTTAAACATTAATAGTTGATGCTACCTATTTAATGGTATTCAGATGGTATCCAAACTCGCATTCAACCTAATATTACTTTTATTTTTATTATGGTTCCACATTTATTGTATCAAATACACTAGATGTTCAAGTTCATGAGGGTTGGCGAGGGTGACACTACAATGAAAAGACCCTCTAGTGGAAGTTTTTTCGGAACACCCTATAAAAGTAGCCCAAAAATGTGTTTGCAGTAGAGGTCACTAGCGGAGGTGGGAAGGTGGATGTTTTAGTGGATGTTTTTTTAATGGTGCCTCTATAATGTACAAATTCATGAATTCTTTATTATACATATAGACAATGATACCTAATAGAACATGGTGCACCATGGTAGATTTATTTTTTCTAAGTAAAAAAAATGATGCGTGAAATAGCAAAGAGCACTAGTGCATATACTACTCTATAACACTAGAAAAGGGTTAAATTTATGAAAATTCCAGTCATAAAATTCACTTTTCCCAATCTTGTGCTATACTATGATGATGAACCAGTGCTAAACCAGTACTCTATCAGCCTGGTGTGCACACAATATACAACACACCGATGCTTACACTAATCGATAACACCATATAAAGGTTAAATTTTAAAAAATATTGGAGCTATATCCACCAAAAGAATAAGTGTTTTTATTGTATTAGAATGTTGTAATGCATACACAGAAAGAGCACCATTATATGTTTATAATTTTTAAAACAATGCGGCGTTATATTCCAATGAAGCACCAATTTTTTTCATATATTAAAACACCAAGATCCATATGAGAAATAACACTATTACGACGTTTTTAATTTCTAAAAAATGAAGTGTTATATTCCCACAAAGCACTAGTTTTGTTCATTATTTAAAATGTCTGAGTGCCTCTTAACAATAGCACCACTATAGGGGTTTTAACTTAAAAAAAATACATTTCTATATTCTCATGAATCACTAGTGTTGTTCATGTATTAAAACATCCTAGTTCATTTGAGAAAGAGGATTTCTGGGCAGTTTCCATTTTTTCTTAAATGTGGTGCTATAGTCCCACAAATCACCGATTCAGTTCATGTATTAGAATTCCACAACATGTTTTAACAAGAGAACCAATATAGGGTTTTTAATTTAAAAAAAAGGTGGTGCTATTGGAGATGTTATGCATTGGTGAAATTATAATAATGCACCAAAACATGGTTAAATAAGAAAAAACCTATCGCTCATAAATTCAATTTTTATGATCTACAATGTTACAGAGATTTTAAGCACTAGTGCCACTCTTTCATCACAAAGCACCATTTCATCGGTCCTTCTCTTGCTCATCATCCTTCTGTACTATTCTTAGTGTGTGTCTTTCCAATTTTCTCAAATGGCGGTAAATTTTTTTATTTTTTTTTTCTGAATTACGTTTCCACTATGCCTCCCCAATGAATGTCCAGGTAATGTATATGTTTCTCTCTAATTGATTTTTTTAGGAGATTAGAATTGAAAAATAGGTCAAAAACTCCAATTTTTTTGATTTTTTTTCTTACACGGTGCATTAAGAAACTTTGGCTTGCACCGATAGCCATGCACCCTATAAATTTAGAGGGTGCACCAAAGTTTAGTGCATGAACATAACACACTGTGATTTTTGCGATGCTTTTTGTAAATTACAATGCACTGGGAAAATATGTAAATTGTATGCCAGTGCATACATTTTTGGGTTACACTCGATGCATTTATATTTACCAAACACACCACACACATAATATAAAAAAAATAGCTCAGTGCGTTCGATAACCTGAACATTTTGTATCGGTGAAAAATGGTTATATGTACACATCAATGTGTGAGTTTGTCTAGATGCACTGTGTTAGCAACCTATAATATAGCAGTCATAATTTTGACTTGATTGTTGATAATATTGTAAATCTGTACACACTTTTCCTTCTACAAGTTGTATTCACATATTTTTGTAAAAAAAATCAAAAGAATCAAAAAATAAAAAAAGAGGGTAAAAAGTCCTAAAAGAAAAATCAAAGGACTTAGAAAAAATAAAAGACCCCAAAAGAAAAATGAATAAGTGCCCCTACTTTTTACTTTTTGACTGTGGTAGAGTGTCAATAAATGCCACAGTCCATGATGAGTTAAACAATTTAACATTAACTTGTCATTTTTCAATTTTCCTTGTTGTAGATAGAGAATAATGAGTTGTCATACAGTTTAGTCTTGACAATTCAGTAGTTAGATAGAGAAATAAAGTGAATCCAACAATTTAATCTGGATTCATGGATGAAATAAGTGTGGAATCAGATAGTTTTACTTGCTTTCAGAAAGAATAAATGCTGTGAAGGTTGCTAGATAAAATGCAGCTTACTACAAAGGAAGAAAAAGTGTTAGCATGGTAAGCTGGGTAGGTAGAAGAAGGTTAAAAGTCTTAATGTAAATATCATTCATCATGGGCTACCAAATAACTAACTTTCCCTTTCCCATAGTCATGAAACATTCTAAACTATCAGTGAGAAAGGCTCAAGGCATTTCCTTGACTTTTGTTGGGACCAGACCCAAGGCTCTATGGCTGATTAGTTGAAAGTGTTAAATGTCTATATTAATCCCTCAAATCACATCATTTACCATTCATGCATTCATCCCCCTGGATAATCGTAAGTAAAACCTCATTTTTTACTTAAAGGAATTATAATTTCCACTTGACTAATTTCCTTCATCATTTGAAAGAATTAAACCCTCAAAATTACATTATATCTTAAGTTAAAGTGATAAGATTAATGAAAATTGTCTTTTAAACTCCACCTTACTTATTATGTTTATGTATGTTGAGTATACATTATCCCATTTTCATATTAACTTTAATTTATATATTAACTCCCTATAGAAATGACATTTTCCTATAGTATATAACTCATTTTTATATAATAAACCCAAAACCCACTAATTATAACTTTAGCCAAAGTTATTTAATCCCACATGTTTAAATAAAAACCCGCATTATACCCGCTTTGGTTAAAACTATCCTTATATATATATCCCACCCCTATGGTGGTTAAATCACCTTGGTTTAATTAATCATATAATAAAAATATATGAAAAACCTTTAAACATGTTTTATATATGTTTAAAGCAAAAATTTCCCGAAATTTCATTTAAACTAAACTTCAAAAGAAATAACCCCATCTCCTTGTATATTTTCCCTTGCCCGACTCCCTAACCTAAGGTTAAAACCCTAATCTTAGTTAAAATCTGCCATACATACCCCTTATTCCCTAAACTACCAGTCCTAACCTCACTTAAATCCCAGTTTAGAACCCTTCCCGATGATTTTTTGATTAAAAAATTCAATTTTCTATGTAAAGTTTAACCAAATCCCTTTTATCATCAGGATTAATGTCAGCTCTCTAATCCCCTCTATCCATTTGATGCAACGATTAAAAAATCAACGCGACGATTTAATACATTCCCATCCCTTCCCATATCGCGTAGCATGACAACAGTTGGATTTTCCATCAGGTCCAAATCGGATGATCCATATGAAACTCGATGATGTCCTTTCCCCATAAATTTTCAAATGATCTGGGCCCTTCACTTTTAAAAGCCAAATCCAACGGTGCCAATTTATTTTTTCATTTCAAAATTGCTCGACCGATGTTTTGGAAAAGTCGCGTGATATGGGTGGTTTTCCCAAACCACCCTGCGTTGACGTGTCACCAAATAATTGGATCGCATTCGAAAAGCAATTTACCACTTACTGCTCTGGAGCTACGCGAATACCACCTCGGTATTTTGAAACCACTCCCGCCCAAACTATGATTAAATATGATTTAACTATGGTTTAAACTATGGTTTATTCATAAAACTTATGGTTTTTATCTAATTTTCACCTATTTCATGCTTGTAAGCATTGAAACCTCGTAGATTCTGATTTTCATTACTTTTCACCATTTAAAACCCTGAAAACCTCTGCGAGCCCTTTACCAAGCCTCCCAGCGCCATTTTCAAACGTGCTAGTAAACCAGTGACCAGTTAATAAGCCATTTTCTCTGCAATTCAACCATGGAGAGCCTAATTATCCTCTGGTAGACCAAATTTCTAGAAATTGAAGACTACACACAACTTGCAACTCAGTCGACCACAATTATACCTTTTTAAAGGTATTTTTTGTCAAAATTATCCACAAAAATTTCAATTTTAAAGGAAAAAAAACAAGTTTATCTGTTATTGCCTATAATTATCCTAATTTTCCATACCAAGCTTGCAAAAAATATTCAAAATACAGGGGAAAATCTGTCAAATTTTCCCTAGAATCCCTCATTTTCATTTTTTCCAAGTTTTATCCACTCCTTGATCATTTTCGCTGCTGGGATTGATCATAAAATTCCACTGAGCATTAAAACCCTTTTTCTATCCAAAACCCTGCTTAGAACCCTATTTTACGAAAGGAATTCTCTAAAAGTCCCTTGTTTCCAACAGAAGAACTGAGCAAATAGTCTAATCTTGCTCTGTTCAGTTGAAAAATGACAAAGAACCAAGTGACCCCCAAATCAAGAGGCCCAAAACCTTAGAAGAAAGCCTCTGCTAAAATCCCTCAGCCTGAGTCTTCTAAACTTGACAAACAAACCCCTACAGTCACTGTTGATTCCTCAGAAGTTGTCAAGCCTATCCAACCTGCAGTTACTTCACAAGAAAGTAGTCCTCTAGTTGACCCTGATTACAGAATACTGGACCCTTCAGTAGAGTTCAATTTACTTGATGTCTATAACTGGTGTTTTGGAAAACATGTAGAGAAAAGTGATACAGATATATGAGTCTTGGATTCCAATCTGCCAAAGTACATTGTCCCTCTTACACATTCAACCCATGATTTTGTCATATTGTGTCAGTCCTATTATCTTCCAGACCAAAGTTGTATTGTCAATAAACATAGAGAGGTTATATTTTACGTCAATGTAGAATCCATAAACTCTATGCTGCAACTAAACCCTGGCCCTAAGGCTGCTTCATTATCAATAGAGAATTTAACTCAACTTTACCTGGATGGAGATTTTTCTTCCAAATTTAAAATATTTCATAATTTTTGCCCCACACAGGTTGATATCCCTAAGCTTAATCCTCGAATTGATACATTTGACTTTCCAAGTGAAACAAGGCAGATTGTCTCCATGCTGTCATTCATACTGGGATATAACAGTGATGAGTTTACTGGTGTTTTTATCTTAGGTTTTTCGTCTAGCTTGATCCCTGGCCAGCCTCCATGCATTGTGTACAATTTTGCCAAGTTCATTGCAGAAAACATGCACTACTAATTTTCCAGATTGTCAGAAGAAGGAGTCTTTAGATACACCTCATATCTACTTCATCTCTTTTTGTATTATCAAGAACACAAGTTTCCTATTGAGTTTCAGAAGATAGATCCAGAAGGGACTGTACTTTTAGTCATGTTTTGGTCATCAATTCTAAGAAAGTGGAACAGGGAATACAATTGTGCATATTTCAATGACTTGTTTTTAGTACCTGCTATGAATTTATTGAATAAAGAACATACCCCTGGAATTAATGAAGAAACAAAGAGAATATTACAGCTATTTGAGAGCTGTAAAATAGGGGATTGGTACTTATACAAGAATTACACAGAGATTAGAGTCTATGGTGCACTCTTGGCCCCATATAAATTGCCTAGATTGGTGACAACAAGGATATTTGCTTTAGAATATTTGAGGCAGTTGTTGAATGTAGATGAAGTCAATTTCATAGCCACTAGAAAAAAGACCCAGTTCAAACTGAAAAATCAAGTTGGGCCATTAATTTTGAAAAATAGAGAAGTAGCAAATGAAATTAATGTCAAGTTCAAAGAATATAAATTCCCATACAGCTTTATGTGGAATTATGATCCTCAGGGTATTTTAAATCAAAATATATTGAAATGAAAATTGTCTACTTTCTTGCATGATCCCAAGCCCCAACTTGAAAAATATGTCAATAAACTTGAGTGGGAGCCAAATAATTTATTTGATGATGACTCACAGGGCATGCAGAGAGATAGTGGAAAAGATAAACAGGTGAATCAAACACAGGTGGTTACAGTGAACAAAGAAGCGGAAATTGTTCACAAAACAAGCAGAAAAGAAGATAGTTTCACAGCTAAAACTATTCTAGATAAAATATTCATAATTCCCTACAGTAAGAAAAGTAAATTGACTGATGAAGAAAGGGATAAAGCTATTTATATTGAAGATAACAATGGTCATGAAACTGATGATGAAGAAACAATAATAGTAACTGAAACTCTCAAAGAGTTTCAAAATGTCAAACTTGGAGCACAACAGAAAGACACAATCATGGGGGATAAACAAGAAAGAGTTGATATTCCCTCTTCTTCTAAAGAACCTGACAACACAGAGTCAGATATTCAAATCAAGTTCATACAAATCTAAGAAAAGAATGAAGAAAGCAAAATTGAAGCATATTCCAAGTTCCTTAAAGAAAACCCTAGGAATAAAGATAGACTCCTTTCAGCTTTTAATTATTCTTCAAACAAATTGGTGATGTCATTTCTCAAGCCCACAATGACTGATCCAAAAGAAATTGCGGATTATTCGAAAACAGACCTTGAATTTGATGCAGATGTTGTCCATGAGTTGGACCAAATGTAATTCCACAGGAGCAATACAGAGATGCTATATTCTAAAATATTCAATAAGACTATAAATTCTATTAGGCTTGAGAAAACACTGAAAAACCTTCAAAATCAAATGAAATTGGATAAAGCCTCATTATATGCCAATAACTTAAGAATCAAAGCATTGGAATACATAGTAATTGAAGTAGGAGCTAACCCAGCAAACATTGAAGGGGAAAATGATATAATAAAACAGAAAAATGAAGACATAGCTGCTCTTAGAAAGCAACTAAAATTGCCTCAATGTGAAAATCCCCATGCAAAAGGAATCCTTCAGCAGAAGATAGAAAATGATGAACTAAAACAACTTGTTCTAAAAATGACAGCCCAGATAAAAGAAATGGAAAGTGAAAAAGAAGCTTTCATGCAAGAAAATGAAAATATGAAGAAATATCAACAGGTTTTCATTCCTATAGTGATCCCAACTGTAAGTACAACTGTTCCATCTACATTGGTAGAACACTTGGCACTGCAAGGAGTATTGGCAACTGCAGTGCCAATCACTTCTCATGACATCTCTGCCTCTTCTTCATCAACCTCACAGATAAACACAGTAGAGGAAAAAGCTGAAATAATCAGAGCCATGGAAGATATGTCTATAAAAGATAAATAAATACTCATTTTGGAAGGCATCATTAAAAATCTAGAAACTTCTAAAAAAGATACCTTAATTACTTACAAAGGACATGAACAGAGAGCTGACAGATTACAGGAACAAATAAAAATTATTCAATAACAGGGGAATCTTACTGAATAGGTTTCCTATATAAAGAATCATTTCTGGACCAAAATCACTAAGGAATTCATTCACAGTGGTCTTCTATCCAAATTATATATGAGCAAAAAGATCTGCTACAAGCTGGTTTAGCAGAAATTGATAAAACAAAGAAGGAGCTTGGAAAAAAACCACCACAAGCAGTTCAACTCATATCATTCTTGAACAAAAGAAACAAAGAAGAACTAGCTGAATTAAAAATTCCAGATAGGACAGAGGCTATCTTGGAAATCAAAAAGGTACATCATGAATAATCTAGAAGAAAAGTGTGACAATATGAACATATCAATTAGCAAATTCAAGACTAAGTATGACTTGCTACTTGCAGCAAGACTTCCAGATATTCATGCATTGAATGAAAAATTGATGCCACAAAGGGACTATGACCAGAAAATCAAAGCTCATGCTAAGGCACAGGGTAAAAAGCCTTTTCCACAAGGATCTCCAAGTGGCAAAATACTACTTCAATATTTTGAAAATTTGTTCTTTTTGGAGAATGAAATCAAGCATATGTTCACAGTAAAGCCAAAATTTGTTAAAAATACAGAGGCTGATGAAAGCTACAGGAAGCTGAAGAGTATAAAGATCCCAACAGCTCAACAATGGAAATAATTCACAGATCTGATGTGAATTTGACAAGTAAGATATGCCGGAAAAGCACATGAAAGATCATATTTTACTGTTACGTTAGGGTAAAAATTCAGGGTTAAAGAGTATTAGATGGTTAAAGAGTATCAGTAAAAAGAATGTTACTGCTGGTTCTTTTTTAATTATAGCAGTAAAACAGTGAAAATCAGATGATAAAGAGTATCAGAGTTGAAAGTCAAAGGAAGGAATGTTCTACAACAACTTTCCACGAGAAGATGCACCTAATGCCGGCAATGCTCATAGCACATCAAATGTATTTTTAATTAGAATAATCAGTTCTATATTTCCTTGTAAAAGAGAACAGCTTGCAAATGGTTTTACTATTGTCCCTCTTCTTTTGTTATCTTTCCTATTTTTCCTTAAAACATTATCTCAAACTCTGAGATATTTTGTAAAAAATTTATGTGTTTAAATACTTCATTATTCGAAGTATTTAGGGTGGAATAAAATTTGTCAAGACTACTATAGTCATTTTGCTGGACATATTGAAGTTGGTGTGAGTCAATTAGCGAAGCAGCAGACTGGAAACGAGATTAGAGATATCATAACTAAGGATTCTCGTGGTGACAAGATAAGTCTCATCGTTTTCCTATTTTCAGTGTTTTTCTTTAAAAGTTTACATACATTCATTTAATGTGTTTCTATTCTTTAATGATCAACTAAGGATAAATTAAACAGGATTAGTGATAATAAGCTCCTTGTTTTAAACTAGTTGGCATTTTTATGTTTTCCGCTTGATAATTGGACCATAGAATTCTTAGTTGCTCTAGGTCCCAGTTTGATCCCCTCCTTCAATCCTCTTTTCTGTAACTTAAGGATTCTTAAGTGCCATTTTGTTCAGATTTCACCCAATCCATCAAAAAAGCCTATTCAAAGACATAGAAGGTCATCTACCCTGCCCTTAGTACATTTGCATCTTTAAGTCTTATTTCCCATCTTTGCCTGCCTAGAGAGTTGACTCCATAGCCCAATGTTCTAGTAGATCCCTCTGGTTTACCTTGAAACACTTTTTATTCCCACCACACTTCCAAAACAAGTCCCACTGTCCACTCATAGCTAGCCTAAAACCCTTTACCAAAACAAAGCTAAATTTTAAGGGGAGATCCCTCTTCGGAACTCAGGAAAGATAGATCCTGAATTCTCAAAGCGGTTCTTGGTTACCCCTAGTTTTCTTAACTACAAAAATCATCATCCCACAACCTGAGAATTACTAGGGTGATAACATAATGGCGACCATACTGGGGAACTAACCACTCTCCAGTTTTAATTTTAATCTTGAAGGAATAATTTTAATTATATCTTTTCTACTTTAAGATTGAGTTTAAAGGTTGTGGGTATTTTACCTAATAAACATTCTGGCTCCCAAGAAAATATACTACACTAGATCTAACCCCGATCCTAATCCTCCAACTATAGTATACAATCCAGACCAGATTCGAAAAAAGAAAAAACAAATTGATAGTTCTAAAACTGAGACACCCCTAAGAAACGCTGATTCTTTACCAAAAGAATTAGTAAGCTTATCAGACATTGATTTTGACTTAAAGTTTGAAAAATATTTATTTAGAACAAAATATGAATCTGATTTAAAAGAAATTGTTTTACATCCAATTTTTGCTTCTTATGTTAGTGAAAAACACAAAATTATTCATGTTTCTACTAAATCATATCAAAATGAAAGTAAAAGTCCAATAAAAAGGGTAAGTGTCTCGAAAATTAAAGACATTGAAGAAGCTGTTAAGTTAGAAATTTTTTTGTCTCAATTCAAACCCTCAGTTTCTGAGCTATATACAATAGTATTTCCAACATCAGATTCTACTCTGTATGCTGCCACATCATTTACAGATTCTACTGTTAGTTCACCTCAAGAGCCCATAAGCCCTAAGTTACCTTTGCACCATAGAATCATATATTCATCATATCCATAATCCACTGTAAGTTCATCAGCTGATCCATTCATCCCTGAGTTTCCCTTGTAGCCCAAAGTTGTATATCCATCATTTACCCAGCCCATTACAGCTACCATTAGCCATACTACTTCTTTTTCATCCTCTTTTCTGAGCTCTTCAAGTACATCCATTGCAGTAACCAGCACTATCCCTATCACTACAACTGTACCTCCCAGTTCAGCAAAAATCCAAGCCATGGCAGCTCGATATGCTCCTTTGTTCCTACCTCAAATTCTACATGACATGCCCCAGAACTACCAAAAATATATTCCACTGTTGGATAATCTTTCACAGATTACTACACAACAACATATTACTATAATGAATGATTTCTGGGAAGTCTATGAGATAGATTAAACTGATGTCCAAATGAGGTTATTTTCTCAAAGCTTAATTGGAGAAGTAAAAACCTGGTTTACAAGTTTAGGAGCTGGTAGTATAGCAGACTTAGCTGCATTCCATAGATCCTTCCTAAATAAATGGGAGAAAAAGAAAAATCCTATGCAAATACTATCTGAGTTTGATGTTGTTAAGAGAGCCTCAAATGAATCTTTCCAAGACTTTTTCAAAAGATATAACAGTGTTTAAAACGCCATTCTTGCAGACCTTAAACCCACTCTGTATTCCGTGCTACTCAAATTCCCTAATTTCTTTGATGTATACATGGCTTACCAACATAGAGAAAGGGATGCAGATACTTTAGATCAAATGCAACAAACATTGTAGGTGTAGAAATCAATATACTTGCTAAGAAAGCCAAACTCAGAAACAAAAGAAGGGTTACTACTAAAGAAGAAGCATCTCACTTAGATGATAAGTTTTATTTCATTACTAAAGCACTAGAAAAAGTATTTGATAGACTGGATAAAATTGAAATAAAACCACAATGGGAGAATCAATCCCAGATCCAGAATCCCAATTATAGAAAAAAAAAAAACCTTGGGAAAGGTAAAGAACCTTCCCCAGATCAGAACATAGGAACCCCATTCCTGGAAAACTTTTCAGAAAGCTCACAAAACAGTGTTGACGAGGAGGAAGAAATCAACATTGTTATGGGGATAAATGAAAAAAATACCATTTTCCTCACACAGGAGGACCAGGAACTCTTTGAACTGCAACAGTTAAAGGTAGAATCTAGAGAATCCTATGATTATAAACAAGGTTATGATTTTTCAATTAATTAGATTCACAGTCAATACAATCTTAGGAGCAAGAAAAATGATGAA
Organism: Pinus albicaulis; assembly: GCA_034641835.2. NCBI lineage: Eukaryota > Viridiplantae > Streptophyta > Pinopsida > Pinales > Pinaceae > Pinus > Pinus albicaulis. The sequence continues at coordinate 381,159,256 of CM076569.1, read as the reverse complement.
CCTGCCATAAAGAAAAATTCTCCAACCCAACAAGAATAAAACAAAAAAAAGACTGAGGCTCCTAAAACAAAATTCTTGTAGATTCTTCCTAGAGATAACAAACAGAGTTCAAACCTGACTAGTCCTAAAAAGTAGTAAGGCCCAAATATTATAGATATTACTGACGAGGTGGCTCAATCTTCTACGGATGTTCCAAAGCTAATACTCCCAAAGCCACCAATTCAACAATAGTCACTGAGCCAAGAAATAATCCTACTGACTTTAAAATATCAGATCCTAAACCTTCTGTTGAGAATCCTAAAACTGATAAGACTTCACCTAACCCTCAAAATATTCTTGAAAAAACAGTTAAAGATAGCAGAAACCAAGAAACTCAAACTAAAGACAAGAGAAGAGCGCAGAACAAAGGTAAAATAGTAGAAACTCAAGAAAAGTCATCACAAACCATAGTTCCCAAAGAAGAAGTGATTCAAGCCATTAGATCTCAGCCAACATTTAATATGGAGTCTGAAATATCCAAGTTAAAAATAGCTATTCCCTTAGTAGAACTAGCTAAAAATGATTTGTATAGATCTATGATTTTTGATGCATTGAATGTGAATGAGAATGAAGATAAAATTAACATGAATGAAGATAGGCCTGAATTGATTTTTGGTCCCAATGTAGATGGAAAGCATTCATATGGGTCGATACCCCCATTTTATGTAAGTATTACTGTACATGACCAAATATTACACAATATTATGCTAGATACTGGAGCTTCCCACAACTTAATGCCTAGAGCTATAATGGAAACCTTAAATCTAGATATAACCAAACCCTATAAGGACCTGTTCTCATTTGATTCATCCAAAGTCCAATGTATAGGTTTGATTAAATATCTATGTGATAACCTAGTCCAATATCCTGGTAAGAGTATGATCATGGACGTTGTAGTAGCTGATATCCCGCCAAAGTATGGCATGCTTCTTTCTCGCTCATGGGGAGAAAAGTTGCAGGGATCTCTACAACAGGATATGAGTTATGCTACCATCTCGGTATTTGGATAGCCTAAAAAACTTTATAGAGAAACCTTGATGAAGTACATGATAAGTAGTGTAGATATACCTACCAATTATCCTATATATTCCACTCCTATTGATCGTGATTCCTTTATTCTCAGTAACTCCGACTAGAATGAAAATCCAACTGAACATACTGATAAGAAACTTTAAATAATGGATGATTATATTGGTCATGAAGCTTTATGGCATTTAGATTTTGATGGATCTGTTAATAAATTTGGAGCTGGAGCTGGTGTTTGGATTACAAACATTGAAACAAGCCATTCAGAAGGACATGCCTTTAGATTAAACTTCAAATGCACCAATAATATGGCTAAATGTGAAGCTTTAATATTAGGTTTGCAAATTATTAGAAAAAAAGGAGGAAAACGAATAATGGTCATGGGTGATTCTGAATTAGTTATAAAACAAATAAATGCAGAGTATTCAGTTCACAATCCCAGACTTGCAAGATACAGAGAAATGATATTGGAATTGCTTGAGGAATTGTTAGAAGGTAATTTTTCTATCATCCCTCGAGATCAGAACATACAGGCTCATTGCTTAGCAACTTTTTCCAGCAGTTGTAAATTTCCTTTTTCACCATTACAAAAATACACTGCTGAGATCAAACATAGGCCTATTGTTCCTGATAATGTGAAATATTGGCAAATTTTTTCAGAGGATGACAAAATTTATCATTTTTTGAATAATGAGCAAAAATTTCAAAATTGTCAAATCGATAATGACAGTAACATAGATTCACCTTGTGATATAGATTTAAATTTCTGTCGAATAGATGATTTAGATAATTTAGATGTACATAATTTTTAAAATCCTACTATTTTTACTCAAAGTGACATTGATGAAATGGAAAAAGTAGACATAGAGGAATTGATTGAAGATGAAAAGACATAGAGGAATTGATTGAAGATGAAATAGATTTAATTGATTTAAATAATAACATTTTACCCAGAGGTTTAACTCCTCTAGACGATTTATTTGACTCCAACAATGTGCCCAAAAGGCCAAAAATGGAGCCAGTTAAGTCTGACATAGAAGAGTATAACTTAGGGACCATGGAAAATTTTAGGGGCTAATATTCACAGATGGGCTAATTTTCCATGGTTTTTCCAAAAAAAAGATTCGCCAATTTCCATTTTTTTATAAAAACGATTCGCCAAAATTTTACAATATAAATTATTTTACGTTAAAAATCGCCAAAATTATATAGACACTATATATAATATCATTATAAATTTGAATAATTTTACAAATACATCAATAAAAATTTTATAGTTTGCATATTAGGGACTAATGAGATTCGCCAATTTTTTAAAGTTCAAGATAATTTCCCATCCTTAAAATTTTCCTTGTTAGGGACAGATGAAAAACCAAGAATAATCAAACTATCCAAATCCTTATCATCAGATGAAAGGGCTAAATACATTGAACTTTTAAAATAATTTCAAGATGTCTTTGCATGGAGCTATGAAGACTTAAGAACTTACGACACAGACATTATCCAACATAAAATTCCTTTAAAAGAAAAAAAAAAACTTTTCAACAGAAACTTAAAAGGATTAATCTAGTTTTATTACCATTAATTGAAAAAGAAGTTAAAATAATGTTTGATGCACAGATAATTGCACCAGTCAGATTTTTTGACTGGGTATCTAATTTAGTGCCAACCAGAAAACAGATAGGAAAAATTAGACTATGCATAGACTTTAGGAATCTTAATAAAGCATCCTTGAAGGATAACTACCCCTTGCCAAAAATGGACCATATTTTGCAGAGGGTAGCAGGTTCTTCAAGAATCTCTTTATTAGATGGTTTCTCTGGTTATAATCAAATTCTAGTTCACAAAGATGACCAAATCAAAACTGCATTACTACTCCATGGGGAACTTTCATGTATGTGAAAATGCTTTTTGGGTTAAAAAATGCAGGAGCTACATTTCAAAGGGCCATGGATATTTCCCTTGCCAAGGAGATTCATGAGTTTCTAGTCATTTATTTGGATGATATTACTGTTTTTTCAAAAACAAATGACGAACACTTGGATCATCTGAGACAAGTTTTTATTAAATGTAGAAAGTATGGTATATATCTTAATCCTAAAAATAATCTTTTTGGTCTAGAAGAAGGAAAATTGTTAGGTCACATCATCTCAAAAGAAGGCATTAGAATAGAACCTGCAATAATTGAAGAAATTCTAAACATTCAACCACCAAGGAACATTAAATAACTCCAAGCATTCTTGGGAAAGATCAATTTTCTAAGAGAATTCATATCAAATCTAGTTGAAATTATAAAATATCTTAATAACATGCTTAAAAGGGACTCCTAAATTAAATGGACAATAAAGACCAAAAAATATTTTGAATCTATCAAATAGGCCTTAACTAAAGCACCAGTCCTTATCAGTCCAGATTACACAAAATATTTCATAATCTTTTCCTTTGCATCCGAACACACCTTCGCTGCGGTTCTCCTGCAGAAAAACGATCAAGGCTTTGAACAACCCATTTCATTTTTTAGTAAAGCTCTCAAAGATGCCCCACTGAAGTACAACATAATAGAAAAATAGGCTTTGGCTCTTGTTAAAGCTATAAAAGATTTCAGAGTGTATATACTTCATTCACACATAATTGCATATGTCCCTAATGCAGTAGTTAAAGACATTTTGACTCAAGATGGACCAGATAGTAGGAGAGAAAAGTGGATAGTCACAATCCTTGAATATGAACTGTAAATTAAACCAACTAGACTCATTAAAGGACAGGGTTTAGCCAAACTGATGGCTGAATCAAATTGCAATGCCTTAGATATTAATTTCATTGCACAAGTAGATGAATAGGAGGAGATGGTGACTCCTTCGATAAGTGAGGCCTATCAAGACTCACCATGGTACTCTGATATAATCTTTGTACTAAAAAATTTACAAGCTCCACCTGGACTAAAACAAGCCAAGGCAAGATTCATCAAGCTAAAAGCAATGAGGTTATGTATCTTAAATAATTCACTTTATTGGAGAGAAAGTACTGGAATTTTACTTAATTGTTTATTGAAATCTGAGGCTGACAAGATCCTTGAGGAATTTCATGCAGGTGACTGTGGAGGCCATCTATACTGGAAGAGCACAGCTGATAAAATACTCAGAGTTTGTTTTTACTAGCCATCTTTATCTTCAAATTTTAAAAAGTTTGTTACCTCTTGCCATAAATGCCAAATTTTTGAAGGTAAAAAGAAATTGCTACCTTTACCTCTAAAACCAATATCCACTGAAAAACCATTTCAACTATGGGGGTTAGATTTCATAGGTGAAATTCATCCTCCCTCTTCAGGTCAACATAAATGGATTCTAATTGCTACTGATTACTTTAATAAGTGGTTAGAAGAAATTCCCACTAGGCAAGCTAGAGACACAGTTATTATCTCATTCATAGAAAGTAATATTTTGTCTAGATTTGGATGCCCACACAAAATTATCACAGACAATGTTGCTGCTTTAAAATCTAAGAAGATGATTTCCTTCTGCCATAAATACCACATTACCTTAGGTCATTCTACAGAATATTATCCCCAAGGTAATGGTCTGGCCGAATCCTCAAATAAAATTTTAGTCAAGATCATTAAAAAACTACTCCAAGACAATAAAAAGACATGGAATAAGAAGCTGGTCTATGCCCTTTGGGCTAATAGACTTACTACAAAAAAGTCTATAGGAACTTCACCATATCAGATTGTTTATGGTACAGATGCAATTTTCCCTTCTTCCTTTGGTGTCCCAATCATGAAGAATATCCAGGAATCATAGGCAGAAACTAATGGCATTCAAAGAAGAATTAATGAGACAATACACCTTCAACAAACTAAAGATGAAGTTTATGAAAAGTCACAAGTTTTATAGGACAAGATCAAAAATATTTTTGATAAGAGAGTTAGAGATGATGATTTTTTCGTTGGAGAACAAGTTTTAAGATGGGATTCAATAACAGAGGATAAAGGTAAACATGGGAAGTTTGACTTTCTATGGTAGGGACCCTATGTAATATATGGTTACAGAGGAAATAATTCCTTTTTCATCAGGAATTTGGATGGAACCGAGCTTCAAGAAGGACCAGTAAATGGAAGGATGTTGAAACATTAATATTCCTCACAATTCACTTAACAGTCAGATTTATTTACTTTATCATTGTAAATATTCATAGTCAGAGTGTAGATTGGATTGGATATATTATCTGCAAAGTTGAAGCCCGAAGAGCAGACCCTGAGCTTTGCAATATAATATATCATAAATATGGTTATTGCAGAAAATATAAGACATTCACAGGATCACCAAGGTCAATGGATAAGGCTACTGATCTCAGAGCTCTTGGCATTTCACAAGGAAAAGCCATCCCCAAGTGAAGCCGATGTTAGCAACCTATAATATAGGGGTCATAATTTTGACTTGACTGTTGATAATCTTGTAAATTTGTACATACTTTTCCTTCTGCAAGTTGTATTCACATATTTTGTAAAAAAATCAAAAAATCAAAAAGAGGGTAAAAATTCCTAAAAGAACAATCAAAGGACTTAGAAAAAATAAAAGACCCCAAAAGAAAAATGAATAAAAGATGAAAGTGTGCAAGCATAAGTGCCACTACTTTTTACTTTTTGAATATGGCAGAGTGTCAATAAATTCCATAGTCCATGATGAGTTAAACAGCTTAAGCTTGACTTGTCATGTTTCAATTTCACTTGTTGTAGATAGAGAATAATGACTTGTCATACAGTTTAATCATGACAATTCAGCAGTTAGGTAGAGAAATAAAATGAATCCAATAGTTTAATCTCGATTCATGGATGAAATAAGTGTAGGATTAGACAGTTTTACTTTCTTTCAGAAAGAATAAATGTTGTGAAGGTTGCTAGCTCAAATGCACCTTACTACAAAGGAAGAAAAAATGTTAGCATGGTAAGCTGGGTAGGTAGAAGAAGGTGAAAAGTCTCAATGTAAATATCATTCATCATGGGCTGTAACATAACTAACTTCCCCTTCCCATAGTCATGAAACATTCTAAACTATCAGTCAAAAAGGCTCAAGGCATTTCCTTGACTTTTGTTAGGACCGGACCCAAGGCTCTATGACTGATAAGTTAAAAGTGTGAAATGTCTATATTAATCCCTTAAACTTACATCAATTTCCATTCATGCATTCACCCCCTGAATAATCCTAAGTAAAACTCCATTTTTACTTAAAGGCATTATAATTCTCATTTAATTAACTTCCTACATCATTTGAAAACATTAAACCCTCAAAATTACATTATATCTTAAGTTAAAGTGATAAAATTAATGCAAATTATCTTTTAAACCTCACTTTACTTGTTATGTTTATGTGTTTTGAGTATACCTTATCCTATTTTCATATTAACTTTAACTTATGTATTAATTCCCTATAGAAATAACCTTTTCCTATAGTATATAACTCATTTTTATATAATAAATCCAAAAACCCACTTATTATAGCTTTAGCCAAAGTTATTTAATCCCCACATGTTTAAATAAAAACCCGCATTACAACCCCTTTGGCGAAAACTATCCTTATATATATATATATATATATATATATATATATATATATATATATATATATATATATCCCGCCCCTATGGTAGTTAAATCACCCTGGTTTAATTAACCATATAATAAAAAATATAAGAAAAAACCTTTAAACATGTTTTATATGTGTTTAAAGCAAAAATTTCCCGAAGTTTCATTTAAACTAAACTTCAAAAGAAATAATCCTATCCCCTTTTATATTTTCCCTTGCCCAACTCCCTAACCTAAGGTTAAAACCCTAATCTGAGTTAAAATCCGTCATACATTCCCCATATCCCCTAATGAAAGTCTTAACCTCAGTTAAATCCTAGTTTCAAACCCTTCCGGATCACTTTTTCCATTGAAAAAAGTCATTTTTGTATATAAAACTTAACCAAATCTCTTTTATCATCGAGATTAATGTCACCCTTCCGATCGCCTCCATTCATTTAATCCAACAGTTAGAAATCAACGCGACAGTTTAATACATTTCCATTCCTTCCCCCATCGCGTTGAATTATAACCGTCCGATCTTCTTTCATTTAATGATCCTATGGTACAAAATGAACTCGATGAATTTCATTTCCCCGCTCCTTTCCTTTTGATCGTGACCGTTCGCTTTCCAAAGCCAGATCTGACGATCGATACCTCATATCGCGCCCATAAAGTAAACGACCAATGTTTTGGAAAATTCACGAGATATGGATGGTTTTCCCAAACCACCCCACGTTGACGTGTCACAAAAAAATTGGATCACGTTCGAAAAGTGATTTACCGCTTACCGCTCTGGAGCTGCACGAATACCTCCCAGTGGTATTCCGAAACCACTCCCGCCCATCCTATGATTAAATATGATTTAACTATGGTTTAAACTATGGTTTATTCATAAACTTATGGTTTTTATCTAATTTTCACCTATTTCGCGCTTGTAAGCTTTGAAAACCTCACAGATTTTGATTTTCATTACTTTTCACCATTTAAACCCCTGAAAACCTCCGCGAGCCCATTACCAAGCCTCCCAGCGCCATTTTCAAGCCTGCCAGTGAACCAGTGACCAGTTAATAAGCCATTTTCCCTACAATTCAACCACGGAGAGCCACAGTATCCTCTGGTAGACCAAATTTCCAAAAATTGAAGATTTTCAAAGCACCATGAAACCTCTTCGACCGCAATTATACCATTTTAAAGGTATTTTTCGTCAAAATTATACCCGAAAAATTCAATTTCAAAGGAAAAAGCACCAATTTTTTTGTTATTTCCTGAAATTATCCTAATTGCCCATATAGAGCTTGCAAAAAACATTCAAAGTATAGGGGAAACTCTGTCAAATTTTCCCCAGAATCCCTCATTTCCGTTTTTTCAAGTTTTATCCATTCCCTGAACATTTTCACTGCTGGAATTGATCATAGCCTTTCTTCTGAGCATTAAAACCCTCTTTCCATCTAAAACTCTGCTCAGAACCCTATTTTACCAGAGAAATTCTCCAAAAATCCCTTGTTTCCAATAGAAGAACTTAGCAAACAGTTTAATCTTGCTCTGTTCAGTTAAAAAATGACAAAGAAACAATTAACCCCCAAATCAGGAGGCCCAAAACCTCAGAATAAAGCCTCTGCTAAAATCCCTCAACCTGAGTCTTCTAAACTTGATAAACCAACCCCTGCACTCACTGTTGATTCCATAGAAGTTGTCAGGCCTATCCAACCTCCAGTTACTTCACAAGAAAATAGTCCTCTGGTTGACCTTGATTACAGAATACTGGACCCTTCAGTAGAGTTCAATTTACTTGATGTCTATAACTGGTGTTTTGGAAAATCTGTAGAGAAAGATGATAAAGATATACCAGTCTGGGATTCCAATCTGCCAAAGTACATTGTCCCTCTTACTCATTCAGTCTCTGATTTTGTCAGATTGTGTCAGTCCTATTATCTTCCAGACCAAAGGTGTATTGTCAATAAAGATAGAGAGGTAATATTTTACATCAATGCAGAATCCATAAACTCTATGTTGCAACTAAACCCTGACCCCAATGCTACTTAATTTTCAATAGAGGATTTAACTCATCTTTACCTAGACCTGGATTTTTCTTCTAAGTTCAAAATCTTCTAGACTTTTTGTCCCTAACAAGTTGATATCCCTAAGCTCAACCCTCCATTTGATACTTTTGATTTTCCAAATGAAACCAGACATATTGTCTCCATGCTATCATTCATACTGGGATATAACAGTGATGAATTCACTGATGTTGTTATCCTAGGTTTTTTGTCTACTCTGAGTCTTGGCCAGTCTCCATCCATTGTGTACAATTTTGCCAAGTTCATTGCAGAAAACATGCACTACCAATTGTCTAGATTGTCAGAAGAAGGAGTCTTTAGATATACCTCATATCTACTTCATCTCTTTTTGTATTATCAAGCAGACAAGTTTCCTATTGAGTTTCAGAAGATAGATCCAGAAGGGAATGAACTTTCAGTTGTGTTTTGGTCATCAGATCTAAGAAAATGGAACAGGGAATACCACTATGCAGACTTTAATGACTTGTTTTTAGTACCTGATATGAATTTACTGAATAAAGAACAGACCCCTAGAATTAATGAAGAAACAAAGAGGATCTTACAGCTATCTAAGAGCTGTAAAACAGGGGATTGGTACTTATACAGGAATTACACAGAGATTAGAGTATATGGTGCACTCTTGGCCCCATATAAATTTCCTATATTTGTGACAACAATGATATTTGCTTTAGAATATTTGAGGCAGTTGTTGAATGCAGACGAAGTCAATTTCATAGCTTCTAGAAAAAAGACTCAGTTCAAACTGAAAAATCAAGTTGGGCCATTTATTGTGAATAACAGAGAAGCAGCAAATGAAATTAATGTCAAATTAAAAGAATATAAATTCCCATACAGCTTCATGTGGTATTATGATCCTCAGGGTATTTTAAGTAAAATCAGATTGAAATTCAAGTTGTCTGCTTTCTTGCATGATCCCAAGCCCCAAATTGAAAAATATGCCAATAAACTTGAGTGGGAGCCAAATACTTTATTTGATGGTGACTCACAGGGCATGCAGAGAAACAGTGGAAAAGAAAACAGGTTGATGAAACACAGGTGGTTATAGTGAACAAAGAAGCTAAAATTGTTCATAAAAGAGGCAGAAAGGAAGATAGTTTCACTGCTGAAATTATTCTAGATAAAAGATTCAGAATTCCCTAAAATAAGAAAAGTAAAATGACTGATGAAGAAAAGGATAAATCTATCAATGTCGAAGATAACAATGGTCATGAAACAGATGATGAAGCAACAAGGATAGTAACTGAAACACTCAAAGAGCTTCAAAATGTCCAACTTGGAGCACAGCAAAAAGACACGGTTATGGTTGATAAACAAACCAAAGTTGATATGCCCACTTCTTCTAAAGAACCTGACAACACAGAGTCAGATATTCAAATCAGGTTTAGACAAATCAAAGAAAAGAATGAAGAAATCAAAAGTGAAGCATATTCCAAGTTCCTTAAAGAAAAGCCTGGGAATAAAGATAGACTCCTTTCAGCTTTTGATTATTCTTCAAACAAATTGGTGATGTCATTTCTCAAGCCCACAGTGGCTGATCCAAAAACAATTGCAGATTATTCGAAGACAGACCTTGAAATTGATGCAGATTTTGTCTATGAATTGGACCAAATAGAATTCCATAGAAGCAATACATAGATGTTGTATTCTAAAATAGTCAATAAGACTATGAATTCTATCAGGCTTGAGAAAACCCTAATAAACCTTCATAATCAAATGAGACTGGATAAAGCCTCATTATATGCCAATAACTTAAGAATCAAAGCATTGGAGGACATAGTAATTGAAGCAGGAGCTGACCCAGCAAATATTGAAGGAGCAAAAGTTGTAATCAAACAGAAAAATGAAGACATAGCTGCCCTCAGAAAACAGCTAAAATTTCCTCAAAGTGAAAATCCCCAGGCAAAAGAAATCCTTCAGCAGAAGACAGAAAATGATGAACTAAAACAACTTGTTCTAAAAATGACAGCCCAGATAAAAGAAATGGAAAGCCAAATAGAAACTTTCGTGCAAGAAAATGAAAATCTGAAGAAAGATCAACAGGTTTTCATTCCTACAGTGATCCCAACTGTAAGTACAGTTGTTCCATCTACATTGGCAGAACACTTGGCACCGCCAGGAGTATTGGCAATTGTAGTGCCAATCACTTCTCATGACATCTCTGCCTCTTCTTCATCTACCTCACAAATATAGTAGAGGAAAAAGCTGCAATAATCAGAGCCATGGAAGATATGTCTTTAAAAGAAAAATAAATACTTAGTTTGAAAGGCATCATTAAAAATCTGGAAACTTCTAAAAGAGATGCCTTAATTACTTCCAAAGGACATGAACATAGGGCTGATAGATTACAAGAACAAGTAAAAATTCTTCAACGACAGGTGAATCTTACAGATCAGGTTGCCTACATAAAAAATCATTTATGGACAAAAATCATTTAAGGCATTCGCTCACAATGGCCTTCTATTCAGATAATATATGAGCAAAAAGAGTTGCTACATGCTGCAATTGCAGAAATTAATAAAACCAAGAAAGAAATTGAAAATAAGCCACCACAAGCAGTTCAACTCATAGCATTTTTGAACAGCAAAAATAGGGAAGAATTAGAAGAGTTGAAAATTTCTGATAGAACAAAGGCCATCCTTCAAATTAAGAAATTCCTGAATAAGAGAAACATGATGAATAATTTGGAAGACAGGTGTAAAGATATGAACTTGGACATTATAAGATTTTGGGCCAAATACAAAGTTTATCAGAAGCAAGTTTACCAGATATTCATGCATTGAATGAAAATTTAATGCCACAAAAGGACTATGACCAGAAAATCAGAGCTCATGCTAATGATCAAGCTAAACAGCCTTTGCCTCAAGGATCTCCAAGTGGCAAAGTACTACTTCAATGTTTTGAAAAAAAAATCTTTTTGGAAAATGAAATCAAGCATATGTTCACAGTAAAGCCAAACTTTGCTAAATATATAGAGGCTGATGAAAGCTACAGGAAACTAAAGAATATGAAGATCCCCACTGCTGAACAGTGGCAAGAATTCACAGATCTGATGTGAATTTGACAGTTAAAGGGCAAGAAAATAACATAAAAAAATCATATTCTACTGTTACTTTATGGTGAAAAAATCAGTGTCAAAGTGTATCAGGGTCAAAGTGTATCAGTAAAATCAAATTGTTACTACATCCTGTGTTTATTTCTATCTAAAATGAAAAACTAGGAGGAATATTACAGAATTAGTGTAAAAAGCTCTCTGTATTAACTAGTTTTCATTTTTATGTTTTCTACTGATTTCCAGAATTTATAATTCCTAATTTCTCTTTAGTCTTGTTTGAACTCAACTTCCCTCTTCCTTTTCTGTGATCTAAGGATTCTTACTTTCCCTTAGTCCAGATTTCACCCACTTCATCAAAATAGCCTTTAAAAAACCCTCTGAAGGTCATATATCTTGCCCTTAGCACATTTGCATCTTTTAGCCTAGGTTTTCTAGTCTTGTTTTCTATAATTTGACTCCATTGCCCAATGGTTAGGTAGATCTTTCTATGGTTTTCCTTGTAGTCATTTATTCCTACCAACATTCCAAAAATCAAACCAAACTGTCCACTCATAGCTAGCCTAAAACCCAATTATAAAACAAAGCTAAATTTTAAGGAGAGATCCCTCTCCGGAGCTTAGGAAGGCTAGATCCTGAATTCCCAAAGCGGTTCTTGGTTACCCCTGGTTTTCTTAACTACAAAAATCCCCATCCCACAACCTGAGAATTACTAAGGTGATAACAAACCCTAGGGCTACGAACTGTACTGATAGGACAATAGAAAAACAGCCGAGAAGAACAAGTCTAAAGAAATCAAAACAACTCAAAAAATACCAATCGCAAACCAAAAACAAGCCAGAGTCAAGTACAATTGACCAAAAACTCAACAGGGAGGTCAAACCAAACCCTACAGGGTTTGGTGCGACTGTAAGGCGGTAATCCGCGCCAAACAGGGGTTGGCGCTACTGCAACAAAAGCAACAAGAGCTAATTGGCGCGACTGTTAAAACAAAAAGCGCGCCAAGCCGGATACCTATGGGAAAATGGGAAAACCAGTGAGCATAGGTCAATCTTGACACTCTGGAGCTGAACAAGAGGATCCTAAATAGTCAAGCAAGTCAGAAAAGACAGATAAACAAGCAAATGACCGAAGTCGACTCGACAAGGGCGAAACAACAAACTCACACTGATCCCCAACGGAGTCGCCAAGTTTTTATGCAGGTAAATCCTCTCTGCGGATAGAGACGATCCCTCTAGCCCCAGAGTGGGTCTAGTAGCAAAGGGAAAATCTAGAGTGAAGGTTCCTAATTAATGAATGAAAAATATGAGGTAGATCAACTTACCTGGAGTCCAACGTTGTTGTCGTGGCTGTCGTGGTGGTGGCCTCTTGATTCATGTCTCAACGAGTCACGATCCTTCCACAGCGATGATTGGATACCTGCACAAAGATCAGAAAACAAGAACAACATAAAAAACAATGATCTCATCCATAATTATTAACCATTCAAGGAGGGTTAAGCTATTGCATCAAATAAACACATTAATGCAAGATGGGAACCAGACAATAGTCATGTATATGTATTAATAGAAGAAAGAGTTACAACCAGAGCCTTGACGTCACAGCCTCATTTAACAGGGTTCAGTCAAAGTGCATCTCGATGAATCGTCAGGGAATTCGGACGGGATGAAGACACAAGCCTAAGCTCTCTCAATAAGGGTCTCTTCTGTTCTATCTCTTCCAACGAAGTGTATAGGAATCTCTCCAGCGTTTCAGCTATAATATGTTTAGTTCAGCTAGCACATCAAAGGAAGATGGCTATATTTATACAGGGAGAGGAGGAGGTTTGGATCCCTACAATAGTGGAAGGGAGGCATTATCCCTTGGGAGGTTTCCCCAAAAGGTGGAAACAAGAGGTCAAAGGAGGGAGGTCGTGGTTATTCAGTCGAAGCACTCCAGATGACTCACCCACGAAGTTTGTTATGATGGAAACTTCGCCTCTATTTTTAAAAAAAAATCCATAAACAGATTGGCATGGATAGCTCACTGGGACAGAGCACCAATGGGCGTGGGGCCCAGTGTTAATTTCCTCATCGACGCGAGGGAATAACGGTCTACTAGCACCAAGGCAAAAACATGTGTTTCTGATGGTCTGTTCAAGAAATTGTCAATAGAAGGAATGTTGTGCTCATGGAAATGGATACAATGATGGTATTTGCAAGGCATGACACTCTATTTTGTTCACAGAAATGAGCCTGCAATGTGCGGGATGGGGATTGCAGGGACAGTGACAAAATGTTTTGTAACAATCATATTCAACTAAAAAACACATTCAAATTCACTAACATCATCTAATCATCGTGATCATGATCATCTAACAAAATACATGCATTGTATAACATCATAACAACACAAACATCAAGTATACATCTCATGTCAAATAACTACTATCACATACACATCTATCTGCAAGTTGCACATTAAATTAACATATCTAACATGACCTAACAATATACACATCATGATGAACACCAACATGTAAATTAAGTACGTCCGCGACATGAACATAAAATACATGGACCCCACACACACACACACACATATATATATAATGTAAAAAATATACAATTGTAATACAAGTGCATATAAATTTCAAATATCAGTTGATGGTACATCAATATTAGTACTAGTCGAGGCCTGCTCAGTCGATGGTGTAGCCTCGACATGCTCAAATAGATGATGATCATGTGCCTGTTGATTTGGAGGTGCCTGCTGATCAGAATCTTCTTGCTCATGATGACTCGTGGATGGTCCAACCTGCGTAGTGGATGGTGCGGTGGCCTACTCAGTCGATGGACCTGCCTCCTTAGATGGACCTGCGCCCTCCTTAGGATCAGGTGCCTTCTCAGGACTAGGACACATCTGCTGATATGGTGCAGACTGCTCAGACGATGCCTGCTCATGATCATGACTAGATGTTGTAGGCTGCTCATTATGATCATCTCTGGCGCAATGTGGAGGAGGAGGTGGAGTACTAGAACGATGATCACTCCCCTCATGATCATGATCATCATATGGTGCATTGCTCTGTCGTATTGCATCTCCACCACCCCTACCCCTCCTCGCACGCGCTAGTACTCTGGTAGCTCCAACAATATGTCGCATGAGGGTCAACATATCATGGGGCATGACTCTCCATATCTGAGTTAGCCTATCATCAGCCTGTATCTCTCTGATAGTAACCGGTCTGACTCCTTCCTCAACTAGGAGTCGACAGAGTTGGTCGCCCAACTCCATCCTAAATTGGGTGTCAAGCCTACACCTCACACCCATCAGTATCTGCGCCCGATCAGGACCAGGTCTATCACCGACATAATCCTCTACCTCTGCCATCTCCTCGTCAACATGATGTACACCTGGATCATTCGGTGGCGGTGTAATCTCATCGCCAACGAATGACCCAATATCTACAAAATACATATAAGTACACAACAATAATTATACAACTTCATTAAAAAATTTAATAAAACAAGTTAAATAATGTGTTAGAATAAATTTAAAGAAAACACTAATATTACCTCTCGCATCCAGCGGCTCATCATGTGTGAAGAGGATGTTGGCACACCCTCGCCAATTCAAACCAGCATACGGACATGGCACCAGAATGAAGGAGTGATCATCAACACTGGATAGCAACTCTAGTGCATCATGAGATATCTTGGCAGAAAAGTTAGACTCGCCCCTCTTGGGCATCATCTAGCCCCACATCTCCATTCGTACTTGGAGCATCGGGCTACGAGGATGCTGAAAAAAGGTAGGCCTCGTCTCTGGAAACCTCTCAAAAAATAAATAAAATAACTCTGAAGCAAAAGGGAAGGTCAACCTCCCACATTCCTGAGAACAAAATCTATCTAATGTTGTACAAAATTGTCGCAAAAAAATCGCAGACCACCTCACAAGTCATAGTGCTTGTAATAAAGAATCAACATAAAATAAAAGCGAACAACTAATGTGTTTCTCATTACTGGTATGGTGTGAAATGGTCGTCAGTAGTAGCGAAAGGCACCTCACCTCCTCTACACCAAATGAAGCAATACGTAACTGACCACCGGACACCTGAAAATCTGTAGGAGAAAGTATATCGGGCTAATGTATCTATGGTAGAACACAAAATGAATCCCTGCTGCATAGCCGAAGAGGACCTCTGGGAACTGGGGAAAATCCTTCCCTCTCCTAGATAGGCCGGTAATAAAATATATGCCCTCCTCAGTGGGCACATACCACTGGTTAGGATCGACCCGGAAAGCCTGTCGGTGGGCATCCCACCTGAAGATGATTTGTCCCAATAACCCATTATGGCCCTTCAGGGATTTAGCCTCCTCAGAGAACTTTAGGAGGCCTACCTCCCTTCGGAGAAACTGGGTGGCTACTGCAATAGGGAGAGGATACATAAGTCTATCCCTCTCTCGTGCCTCCCACAGGCAAACCACGTTATACTAGTCCTCCATATGTTCTTGTTGTTCCCTTTTTTCTCTCCTTTGATGTCGTTGAATGATTCACATATTAAATACATTTTTTGTATTAAATGAGACATATATATATATATATATATATATATATATATATATATATATATAATTTTTTTGAAAAAAAAAACAGTCGGTGCGCCCAAAAAAATAGTCATGCACCAGTACTGGTGTGTCTGTTTTTATCGCGCACCGCAAAACATGAAATGTACTTTCTTCTACGGTGTGTTGACGAAACTATCCACCCCGGGGCGGATAGTTAGGTCATCGCACTGCCCAACAATAATTCAAGTTCAACGGTGAGGTCATTTAAACGACCGCACTGTTGAATATGCACCAGTGTCAGGAGGGCGGTGTGCTAACCAAACTATGCGCCCTGGGGCGTATAGTTTGGTCTGCGCACCACCCTCTTGACATCATTACATGGTCAATGGTGCGGTCCTATAAATGACCGCACCATTGACTTTGTACTGGTCTCAAGAGGGCAGTGCGCTGATCGAACTATCCGCCCCGGGGCACATAGTTTGGTCAGTGCACCACCCTCCTTACACTGGTACATAGTCAACAGTGTGGTCATTTAAACGACTGGGCACATAGTTTGGTCAGTGCACCACCCTCCTAACACTGGTACATATTCAAAAGTGTGGTCATTTAAACGACCGTACCGCCATATTAGGTTTACAAAAAAATGGTGCGCATTTTCGGTACTGCATCGAAACCCGGTGTGGTTTCCGTTAGCACCGTTCGCTGTGCGGCCTATAAATTTATAGGCAACACCACAAACGGTGTGAGCCGAAGGGCTCGAGCACACCACGCATAATTTTTTTTTAAATGGTTAAATTTAAGTTTTTTTATAAATCTAATCCGCTAAAACTTTTAGTTATTAAGAAACAAGTAAAATACCTGTACATTTGGGCGTCGAGGAGGCATATTCGCTGAAGAATTTGAAAAACCAAATTTGCACACCATTTTCCAAAATTCGAACTCCACAAGTTGGGCAATGGATGGCAGCAGTGCGTGCAATGGGAGCACCGATGGCAGAGCGCCTCACACAAGGGGAATTTGCACCGGTGCTTGAGAGCTCTGGAGCACTAAAGAAGTGAAAATGTGGATCTTTCTACCAGTGATTTTTTTATTTAACCCTGTTTCGGTGCGTGTATTTTTGAGATGCACCGGGCGGTTTCTGCGTAGCGCACTAGGGTTGTTTCTGTTTGAGCTCGGGTTTTTAAGACACACCGGACCAGTTTCTGAGTAGCACACTGGTGCGCTACAGTAATGAGATGCACCGGGTGGGTTTTCACGGAGAGCACGGTCTCTCGGTGTTCCAATTTTTAGTATGCATTGGTGCGTTGTGAGTTAAATGCACCGATGCGGTTTATTATGAGAAACGCACCAGATAAAAAACATCTACAAAACCTCCACCGCAAACCTCCTCTAGAGACCTCCGCTACAAACTGATATCTGGGCTATTTTTATAAGGGGTTCCTAAAAAACATCCACTAGAGGGTCTTTTCCTTGTAGTGTTTGAAAGTCTATAAGAATAATTTCTCGTGGGTTTTCCTCTCCAAGAGGGAGAGGTTTTTCCCTGGCTCAAAGAGCCTAAATCTGTGTCTCTTTTGTTTTGGTAATTGACTTGATGAAATACTAAATAAGCTAAGAAGACAAGACATAAGTAAAACAAGTAAGCTCACAATTAATTATCAAGAAGAGAATTTGAATCAATCACCGCCCCTCCAAATTCTCAACGCATATAAATTTATACTAGGCATCAAATAACACATGAATCCATGGCATGGTCGCAGCCATCCGTCTGAAAGGATCATAGAAATGGATCCGCGACATGGACGCATCCATCCGTATATATAGGATCATGTATACAATCATGAATACTCAATAACTCCCCGCAACTTGGATCAGAATCAGATGTGATCTAGGGTCTTCACCGCGATCTCAATCAACCCAGTGCATGAATCTAGCCATGCGAATAGATGTGCTGACGTCGAACATGGTAGAAACCACCTGATTACCGGCCTATAATGAAAACTATTAATAGGCGCGAGAGAAACCACCAATAATGATGATGGCCCTCAAGGTACAACATCACAATCTACAAGTGTGAATGAATGTGTTGAAGTCAAACACTTTCAGAATCATTCAATCGAAGGGCAATGATGTGAAATTATCGTTGAACACGAAGAACTTTCCATTGAGGCATGCAATCTCGAAGGTACTGAAAAGGAGTTTCTAAACCACCTTCGTAGATAATGAGCTAAAGTTGACAGGAACTGATTCATCGAAGGAGGGCCATAATAATTCCCACATCATCGACACGAAACAATAGATATCTCAAGACGATAGGATTGATTCGGGATTATAAAAAAGGAGTTCAGATAAGCAAAGGATGTTTGACTATAACACCTAAAAGGACTTATCTTGAACATATTTGCGACACAACTCCAAAGTGTGGCAGCATTTGACTCAAATGGGATCAGATGTCATGATGACAAAAATGGTGATCGAATAGGAGGCAAATGGATTTCCCAAACACGCGGAGGAAAAACAACGAATGAAGAATATCTCCAACCCAACACGAACTGGAGACAAGTGTCATGTTCAAGAGCGACAAGCTGCCCGAAATACACATACGATATTCACTTTCAATTTTCCCCCCGTTATTGCTAAATAGTACCTATTTATTTTTGACAGCCAGCGTGAAGAGGATATCATATGCTGAGCATGTAAGTTCATTCTTCGAATGAATCCATCCTAGTAATTTTAATGAGCCCTAGGAAGGAGGAACTTGGTCTCGTCATGGTGACAAGTATTTCATTGTTTAATATTTTAACGAGTCCAACGAAAGGGTAACTCAGTAAATTTTCATGCTTAAGGAGTTTGAAAATAAATGAAAAGAAAACTCCATCATGTCCCTTTTCGTAAATCATCTCTCCAATCTGAAAAGGTAGAAAATAATATTCGAGAGAACCTCTTGACCATGTTCGATCGAGGTATTCCTTTTTTGTAAATAGTTAATCCGAGTCCAAAAGAAAGGGTAAACGTATACCGAGACTATGTCAATTCATTTACTTTAACGAGTTCGAAAAGACAAGTACTCAGAAATCTTTTCATTTTTTGAGAGTCATAAAAGAGATGAAAGTTAACTCCATGGGTTCCTTTTTCGTTTATTTTTACCGAGTCCGAAAAAGAGATAAAATGAAACTCGTTTGCACCAAAAATAATCATCAACACTGTAAAGGTCCTGTTAATGCCAAAAAAATGACAAACATCACACATATCGAGGAAAAATAATAAAATAATGGCAAAAATATCTTCAAAAATCTATAAATAGACAAAAATTAAATTCATTTTCACCTTTCTATTTTGAGTAAATAGGAGAAGGGAATTTTGCCCCTTTTTCCTCTGAACTTCAGATCACTGGTGTGGTCAATCCAGGACAGCATTCAGCCATCCATCAGCTACAGGTAAGAGCTCAAACTCCCCTCTTCATTTTAATTCCATTCTTTAGGTATTTAGTTTAGAAATTTAGAGATGGGGGGGAAGGATTTAAAATTTAAAAACCACTTGCAGTCAGTGTGGGTTTGAGTTATCGGACCCGCGCTGGTCATGCTTAGCTCATTAGGGCAGTGCACCTCCAGCGCCGAATTAATTCGGACAGTTGCACTGGTCGCGGGGAAGAATTTAAAATGAGAAATACACCCATTTCCAATGGATTATTTCAAAAACTACTCGGATGAAAGCTCCTAAAATGTCAATTAAAGATGTTTTGTAGGTGATTTCAGCATAAATGGTCATCGAATGGAAAGAAAGGGGCCACGAAGTGGAATACCACCAAGCATTCCAAGACCAAAATTGTGTAAATACATTGCGTAATTGCTGATTGTTGAAGTTCTTCCAAACATCAGGGCTGGGAGCTCAACTGGAGTTGCTTCAGTACTTGATTGGAGTGTGGGACGTTGATCGCCAAATATTCATAATTGGAGACCAGGAACTAGAATTAGATGTCCTGTACGTCTACTTCATTACAGGCTTATCCAGGAGAGGGTAGAGGATCCAACTCTCTGTAGCTCGCGCAGGAGGTGAGAGTACCAATATGCTCATTCAGAGAAACTGTCCTGGGGCTAAGAAGACTAAGAGCGGGAAGATAGAGATATCCTCTATCAGTTTCCTTCCCTTGCACACGATATTACATTGCATGACTTGAGTGGCTAGAGCCCAGGTGTTTCGTGAGGCAACGAAATCCCAATTCCAATACACGGTGGACTGTTTGGCCCCTACCATGTTCAACTAGTGCAAGGGGTTATTGGTTAACATGAAGAGCCAATTGACCAAGTGAAAAATAGGTCGACTAAAACATTTTGGGTATGGGTCCATCTTGGTTACCTTTTTCCTGCAGAGGGTACGTTTTTTTTAGTATCAGCAGTTGGAGATCCATGACCTAGACCTGAGGGACCCGAGGCTGATGAGGTGTTGTGAAATCATTCCCTGCCATGGGGCCAATAGATGCATTTTCTGACAACATTTTTCAGATGGTTGCACTGTCAACTCATCGTGGTTGAGGATTATGCGTATGTAGGCATTGAATTTAGGGGAGATCCATATCTTCCCCTTCCGCCAGGCACACAGTCGACTGATGTAGGTAAAAAAAAATACATTTTTTACATTTTGAATGTTTTTTTCATGTAGTCTAAGATCTAAACTTATGATTTTTTTACAGATGTGGGTCCTTAAAGACCACCAAGCATGTCACCGATCGCGAGGAGGGTAGCTCTCCTGTTGGAGGATGTTTTCTATGAGGAGGTTTTTGATCGATTATTCGAAATGGAGCGGAACTTTGTAGGCCTCACGAGAGGTATCCCAGAGTATGTTACCTTTGATGAAATTCCTCTTCGCTTTGAGAGGCACAAGACCGAGGTTACAGGAAAACTACATCGCTTACTTTGGTGAGTGATCTGAGTGGTCACCTACTATCACGAGCACCTTGTTAGTATGAATCTTAATTCCAAGCATACGAAAAAAGACCACTTTAGCTGCGCATAACTAACAGCCCTAACAACAAATATGGCTACTAATATCCTCAAATCTGCAGTTAGGTGATCAAGACAAATGCTGCAAAAATCTATATCTATGCATTAGAAGACATTAAGCAGTAGAAAAAACAAGATTTACTCCATGCATCCAATAGAGAAGACAAGAATATGTTAAATGAATTTTGTATTAATGGCACCTGGGAGGAAAACACAAGAGGTTGTTCCCTGTTCTCCTCAATGGGATGGGTTCTTGTAAGTCCTCAGCACTTCAGATCTAAAATTCCTCTCTCTTGATGGTGTAGAAAACCCAGACAAAAACGGTAGCAAAATATGACTATGATGGTGGATCAATAGTCAGACCAAAAGTATAGATCCAAAGTGATCTTTAGGCAACAAAAGGTGGTAAATGAATGGGAAAACCCTTCTATTTATAGCAAAATATTGAGTTAGTCTAGATATTGGTGCATAATTAAAATATTGTTAACCAAATCAAGATCCAACTTTTATGGAATATTTTATTATATTTATTGGAGGGAAAAGGAATTTGACTTGGGTCAAATCCCTTTATTTGTAAATAATAAATAAATAAATGATTTATTTATCATTTTCAGGATGTGGTTGAATAATAATCAAATAAATAATGATTTATTTAATTATTTAAGGGTGATTTAGTCATATTCAACAAAGAATATTATTTAAATAAGGTTTAAATAATTATTCTTTAGGAAATAATAAGATAAATAATGATTTATCTAATTAATTTCCCTGTTTTGGGTTAAATATAACCAAGAATATTAATTAAAATGTTGTTTAACTAATTATTCCTTGAGGAAAATCAAACAAATGTAGATTTATTTAATATTTCCTCATGGGGTTTCCTCTTTAGACCATAAACAACTTAATAAACGTGGTTTACTAAATTAATTTTCATAGTGAATGCAATTTTACTTAGGGTAAAATTGTTCTTACATGGTGTACTTGGGTCCATCTAATAACAATAGGTTAGATGACCAAAAAATGGTGTAACAGATTGCCCCCCAGCGTGCGAGCGTTAGGAGCTAATCGTATGACCGAAGTACGTTGTAAGAACTCAATCACTAGACATCGAGGGGAAGTCAAAGAGAGAGAAGTATAAGGTAGACCAAAGTGTTGAAAGAACTAGACCCTGAGGAGGCGAGACTTACAGGTGCGACAAGTCTCTTTGATGAGTGAGTAATTATGCTATAGGCGGTGGGGGAGGCATACCTATGCCCGCTGAGGCAAAGTACAAACAAGAAGGTGTCTGATAAACCACAGGACTGAACAATATAGTACATGCCGACATAAACATGAGCCAGATAAATAACACGAAAATGAATCCTACATACATATTGTGCCTGGGATAATGTCCAGGACTTGTACAATAATATCTAAGTATGTGAGATATAAATACAACCCAGATGCCCCTGAAAACAGGAAAGGGCTCTGAAAATCTGACTGATAAATGCAAACAAAAAGGCGCTGCAAGCGGCTAAGGCCGACATCATCAAATGTATGGAGCTGCATCGAAGGCTATGATGAAGAGGCCATCCGGGTATGTGGGGGGCTACCTGTAGGGCCACCCCTCATGAGGGCTGAGACATCTCACACACACCTGAGAATCACCCATATCAGTTGCTGCATCATTGAACCATCAAGTATACGGATCTCGATCATGTTGAAAGGAGATGGAGCTGAGAAACAATCAAGTAAAATGGAAATAAGGAGTCCCTTTTCCTGATTCGAGGCAGCGAACAAGAGTGGAAGCTGGAACCAAAGTACACCGCCCTCTAGACCTGTCTTCTAGAATGGATGAGTTGATGTCGATAGAAGGAGGTCCGCCATAGGTGAGGCAATAAGTGATCCTAAACTAAGGCACAAGATAAAATAGTAGAGCGATTGACAAACTGACACCAATGATGATGATGAAATGGGGGGTACTGAGTAGCAAACGGATGACTTCCCTTATTAGATCATAAAGGGCATGGATGACCTGGCAGCGACTAACACAATATCATGAGGGATAGGGGACAGTGGGACTAAAGGCCATAATGTGCGACATGAGAGAGGGACCAAGCACTAAATGATGGAGGACTATAGTGGGATACAAAGGGACTCGAGATAGACTCCATGAATGCAATGATGACTCAACTCGGATGCGCTAAACAAGGGTGACTCGATGGTGCTGCCACACAGAAAAGGTCCAATGGGGACCATAAAAACATGAGTACAAGTTGGTAACTCACGATGAAAATCGACACAAGCATGGACAAGTATGGAGGCAAAGTGATGCCCCCAGTACAAGTGTTGCAAGTGAAGAAATTTGATTTTGAGGAGGGGTGAAGTGACGCTTCTTGGAAAAAATGTGTCCTAGTGAAGTATCAAATCACTAAAAACTAACAAATACCCATTTGAGGGCTCGGTGAGAGATTTCCAACGGTACAGGCAGTTTGGTAAATGGAGCTATGGTTTGGTCGCAGCAGAAAAAAGAAAAAATAGGGGTTTCCCTTTTAATAAGGCATTTTCTCTCCAAATTCACTCATTTGCATGTGGAGTTGTGGTGAATGCAGAGAGGAGAGAAGGCCCTAAATCTTGCAGCAATCGTAGCAGACAAACCGACCGTTGGAATTGAGATCCGTCAATTGCAGGTAAGAGGCCTAATCCTACTCTTTCATTTTAGTGGATTGAAAGTTCAGTTTAGGTACCCAGAGCTCATGAACAGGCCAGGTCGCACTTTTTGGGGTCTGTTTTGTGACCTGGGTAGCAGGTACTAGGCAGAAAACTGCGACCTATCCCAGGAAATGACCTGAAAAGTGCGACTTGTTAAAGAAAGGGGGTTTCAGTATTGTTTTTGGCTGAGATCTGGGATTTTTATGGTTGAGGGGCATAGGTGCCCTCGAGCATGTTGTGGTCATGCCAAAATGTATTTAGAAAAAAGGGGAAGCTAAACACATTTTAATGATGTGGTGCACCATTTATTTTCATTATGATTATGCAGTTTGAGAAAGGGAATGGAGGATTACCAATCTCTTTTGGTACTGCATATATGAATCAAATGGACTTTAAGTTTCCAGATTGGCATACATGGTGTCACTATCCCAAAGAGACGATTTGGAGATAATGAAATGGTGCTCTCCCAGAAAACTCACAGGTTGGTCAACAACAATGTCGAAAGAACTGGGTTTTTTATGTAATATGAAGGAATGATGAGGGGTATCATCCCTAGAGTGATCTGAAGTGATATGGGACTCTATAGGTTCTTCTAAATGTGGAAGAATAATGGTACTAGAGTCGACACGACCAGATACATTAGGAGAGTTGTGGAGAATTTCTTCTCCTGGTTTCTCAAATATGGGTGCCCCCTTACCCAAACATTGGGTGTCAATGTAATGGCCACAAGGTGTATGTGGTTCTTGTTGTGGAGGTAAATCCCCTCTGCGGACAGAGGCGATCCCTACTAGCCCAGACCGGGTCTAGCAACAATCGTCACATGCTATAGTGCAGGTTCCTAATTGAAAATAAACCAACTAGCGATGAAGGCTTACCTGGAATCCAACGCAGTCGTTGTAGAAGAGGTGGCGCTCCCGTTCCTTAGCTCTGGCAGATCACAATCCCCACGATCTCCATGATGGGACACCTGCACATGCGAGAAACAAAACAAATGCAAGCGTAAAATCCAGTAGATGCAACTATATGTCAGTCAGAAAGGACATAAATCATCATTATAAACAACAACAAGAGTGGAACCATAACCAATAGGCATTCATTAATAATCAATCAAAGGAAAATTACAACCATAGTTCTGACGCTGAATTCTCCTTCGGAAGGGGTCGCCAGCAGAACACGTCTCGAAAAGCCTCTCAGGGATGGGACAAACCTCTCTCTTCGGATCTTGACGATAGTCTCCTTGCTTGAAATTGGCCTTAAGGGAATTATCGAGGCTCTTGCAGCATAAGGCTCTTGAAAATTTGGGAACTTGAAGACTTCAAGACTAGCTTGCAATGGAGATGTGCAAGCTTTAATAGATGGAGGAAGGGGAGTTGGGATCCCTATAATTGTGGGATTGGCCCTATCATCAAGGAAGCTTCCATGAGAGGTGGCAAACCAGTTCCTCTCTATGGAAACCCGTAGCCAAACCTCCCAACTCAAGATAGATATCAGTTCCTGGATCAGTTAGGACGAAACTTCCGCCATTTATTTTTAAAAAACATTCCTTAAATTGGCTGGCGCAAGTGCGACTCTGGGACAGAGCGCCAACTGCCGCAGCCTCTTTGAAGTATTTTCCCCATTGGCGCGGGTACTGAACTGCCTACTCGCGCCAATGCAAAAAGGACCATTTTTAGGGTTTTTCACAA
Source organism: Pinus albicaulis (assembly GCA_034641835.2). Lineage (NCBI taxonomy): Eukaryota > Viridiplantae > Streptophyta > Pinopsida > Pinales > Pinaceae > Pinus > Pinus albicaulis. The sequence goes on along the minus strand of CM076569.1, from coordinate 381,133,578 downwards.
GGATATGTCTTCAGGGCAATGAAAGCTCTTGTTCATAGGGATGCCATGAAAGTGGTTTCAAGCCATGTCACTGCTCACAGGTCATGAAATGAGCCCTCCAATGTGCGGGACGGGGATTGCAGGGATGGTGACAAATTACTGTGTAACAGATGCCCCCTAAAGCATGAGGCCCGAGAGAGAGAGAGGGGTGAAATTCTTTACGAGAACGTGTCCAACTAAAAACTCCGCTGTCAGAAAACCTGCGTGGAGAAATACAACTGATATCTCAAGTACATTATACATATGTGGTATGGGCGCAGCCATCCATAACAAAGTATACAATAATCCAGATCCAAGGCATGGGCGCAGCCATCCAGTGAGGATCGATAAATAGACTCAGGTATGGTCGCAGCCATCCAGTAAGTGAGTCATGTTACTAATAATAATAATCCACAAACTCGCGGCCTGGATTATAACAGACACAATCTAGGGTCTTGCGCTCCATCTCGACCCGAACAAAGTACAAGTTCAAGCATGCAAATATGTGAGCTGAAGTCGAACATGCAAGAACATCACCTGATTACCAGCCAATGATGAAAGCTGTTAACAGACGCGAGAGGTACCACCAATAATGCCAATGGTCCTCAAGGTACTACAGGTACAATCTACGGCATGTGAACAGTGAGCTGACGTCGAACACCCGCAGAATCACTCGATCGGAGGCCAATGATGAAAACCTCACGTCGAATGCGAAGAACCTGCCATTGAGGCATGCAGGCTCCAAGGTACCAGAAGGGAGTCTCTAGATCAGCTTCCTGGATAATGAGCTGAAGTCAAAAGGAAGTGACCTTGACCGAAGGTGGGCCATAGTGTTTCCCACATCATCACCGCGAGACAGAAGAACATAATGTCTTTGTGAATCATAATCATATGAGAATCAGAGGAAGGTTGAAATCTGCAGAGGTCAACTTCTCTTGAACATATTGACGGCACGACACTGGATTTGGCAGTATTTGACATCAAAAGATCAGAGGTCATGGTGACGAGGCAAAGAGCAGATGAGAGGTCAAAAGGGATCACCCAAACCCATGGAGGCAAGTGAAAACAAGATGAGATGTCCCCAACCCAACACGAGTGTAGACAAGTGCCATGTTCAAGAGCGACATACTGCCGACACGACAATGATGTTGGTTCCATTTTCCCCACCATTTCGGTGAGTACCTCTTTATTTTTACACAAGCTTGAAGAGGATACCATATGCTTGTCATATAAATCCGTCCTTCGGACGAATCCATCCTAGTACATTTAACGAGCCCTAGGAAGGAGGAAGGAGGATAACGTCATTACGACTGAATCCAATGTCATCAGGGTTTAACGAGTCTGACAAAGGAAGAACTCGGCATCTTTTCATGTTTAGAGAGTTTGAAAAGACAGCAGAAAATTAAACTCCAACGGTCCCTTTTCGTAGATAGTTCCTCAGATCCGAAAAGGTAGAAAACTATGTCTGAGAAAACCTCCTAGTCGCAATAGGCTAGGGTATTCCTTTTTCGTAAATAATCTATCCCAGCCCGAAAAAGGGGTAAACGTATACTGGGTAGATGTCGTTTCACAACCATTTAACAAGTTCAAAATGACAAGAGTCTCGGCAATCTTTTCAATTTTTAAGAGTCAGAAAAGAGCTGAAAGTTGACTCCTCCTGAAGGAACGAGTGGTATAAAGGGTAGCAACTGGTTCCAATAATGGTGGAACTGCTCAAAACAAGTAAAGGTCAAGAGGTTGGCTAACAAGACCACTCATCGCAGTGGTTCCTCAGGAACGGGTAAAACAACCAAGTGAAGGCATATGATCGGCCAAGCAGATGGGGACGATGGAATGAGAAAACCAAGGCTCATCTAGCAAAAACAGGCTAATAAAATGGCAATCACAAGGGGTAAAATGGGGAAGGTTTCATTTTTACACAAGCTTGAAATCAGGAAACTCTGCTTGAAGTTGGTTTCATTTTTACACAAGCTTGAAACAAAGATAAACTATGCTTGAAACCGGTTTCATTTTTACACAAGCTTGAAACGGAAACAAACTATGCTTGGAAAAAAGTGTGGTAAGCATGCCCCGCACAGGACTCCAGACCCGAGGTACATGCCCCCCAAGCTTCAATCCATATGAAAGGCAGATGGAGTGAAGGTTCAATTTACGAAATCAAGAAAAAGACTCGACCGAGATCTTGACAAAGACTCGAATTGAACAGGAACGTGTTTCATTATTTTAATGAGGTTGACACATTAAAAGAACTATCCTCGGCGCCTTGTTTCATGGTTTAAGGAGCTTGGCACAAGACAAGGAACTCTGCTCCGACAACCTTGTTTCATTTTTTAAGGAGCTTGACACAAGACAAGGAACTCTGCTCCGGCCAAACCTAGTTTCATTTTTTAAGGAGCTTGACATAGGAAAAGAACCATGCTCTGAACGACCTCATCATAATGAACAAGAAGTCATCGCTTCCAAGAGTTCCACTCCCGATGGAAGGAAAACATCCTGGAATTCAGGACCCAATGCCCCCAGCACCTGATGCACGACGGCACCATCACTGAGCACAGGCACGGGGTAGGTAGCCACATAGTTGACCTGCGGTGGGGCAGATACAACGGGTGGATAAAAACCAGGAAGGGATGATGGTGGGCCAGCTGCCACATCAGGACCAAAGAACGAAAGCTGATCAATGGTCACGATCCGTCCTTCATGCAGAAAACAGACCACACGAAAAAGGGAGGAGACAAGTGCTCCCATGGCATAGGTGTAATCGCGCCCCAAGAGCAGATTGAAATCCAAGGGGCCTGGAACAACCATCACGTCCATATGGATGGTTTTACCTCCCAAAGTAACAGGTAACCTTGGAAGGATCCCTAACGGTTGACTCGTTCTTCTGTTAAATGCCAACAGATTCTGCGTAACAGGCGCAAGCGGTGGCGAACCAAAAGCTTGCCAGGTAGTGAAGGATAAAATACTAACAGACGCACCTTCGTCTATAATGGTGTTGGGTACGACCAGACCAAAAGCATGTACTGTAATCTCGAACGGCACATAAGACAGAAGGCGGTATCCTGTAAATCGATTCCAATCAAAGGAAGTGACCAAACTACTCAGAGGGGCTACCATCGAACCGAGATGGTCTTCCCCTGGTATTACAGAAGAAGAAGGAGCATCCTCCACAACCTCCATCTCAAAGGTGGGAGGAGTATCCTCTGGGACCTCTATTACGAGAGGCGGAGGAGCAGCTTCTTGAGGTACAGGGACAGGAGAATCTTTCTCCAAGTCTGAGGAATCTGAAGAAACCAGAAGAACATGGGGGGTGTGAGGTCCACTCTCAATAGAAAATACCTGGTCTACCACAGACGGGACCAGTTCAACTGATCCCACGACCAATGGTTGGTCGAGGACGAATTTCTGAATTTGAATTTCCGGGGGAGCGGGATCGACCAAGGATGACTCTTGACCAATCTTGGCATCAACTGGTGGAAGACTCAAAGAAATCTGTTTGTAACCAGCCGGAAGGCACGGCGCAGAAACAGCCGATTTTTCCAAAACTCGCTTGGCTTCATCCATATATGGACAAAGGTGAATGGCATGGTGCCCCCCACACAACTTACAGGGATTGGTAATCTTACCCTGCTTCTTAGGAGACTTACCAGCACTAGCTGAAGATGTGCCCCCAACCTGACTCCCAGAGGCCAAAGGCAACGGAGGACGACCGCTGGACCATTCTTCAAGCACCTTGGGAATGCCAGGGCAGTCTCGAAGAAGATGGTCTCCCGTGCACAACATGCAAGGGAACTTGACTTTATGCGGAGGGTTGGGAGGTTTATTGACGGAAGGCTTCTTAGGCGCAATATCCGCAGAGCTAGCCTCTCCTTTATCCGACTTCTTCTTCTTCTTCTTAGCCACCTGGTTACTAGAATCCAGACTTTCACCAGGCGAAGTAGAAGAGGAGGACGCAGAAACAGGCGAAGAAGGGGAGAGGTCCACCTTAGAATCAACATGATGTTGTTTAGGTGGAGGAACTGATTGAACAGTAGCCGAGACATTCGGGACCACAGAGGTCGAAAACAACCAAACAGGCAACCCAACAGTTAACCCAGGAAGGGACAACGTTGCCATATAAGGAGCACCAACATTTCCAAAAGGAGGAAAAGGACCAGGAGTCCCATCGGAGGGGATTCCTTGGTTGGTGAACTCCGGAAAAGTTGCCATCAGAAACGATCTTCAGAACAACACCCTAAGGAAACTAACTTTAACCAGGAATATTTCATGGGCAGTTAATTTTTAAAACATTGAAACAAAACTCTACCGTTTCATCTTTTAAGAGTCGAGAAACAGGCAAAAGGTGACTCTATCACTTTCAGATTGGAAACAAGCGTGAAAGGACAAGCGCTTGATGACCTTTTCAAATTTAAAGAGTCAGAAAAGATCGAAATGACTACTCAAGAATGCTAGGCAAAGGGTGTACCAAATAACCGTGAACTGCAATATACACCTTGGTTTCAAAATGAAAGAGAAATCAACCAAGGACTTAACGTACGTGCAGGCAATCTCCCCGAATGCTGTGTCCGGTGTATCACGGGTATAAGGCGGCAGACTCAGCTTCCTACGGATAAAGGATAGCAACCTAGTGGGGTCTCCCTTTATATACGTGACGGTACGGGGAGCACAAGTCCGTACTAGTGCTGTCTAAAGCCAAGAGGCGAATGACAGCTACTAGGTTTAACGACGCCGGAACATGTCTCTAACCTAGACCTCTAAATGTTTCGTTAATGTTTCAATGCTTCCTTAGGTAAATTGAGTAAATTTTATGGTTGATATTCAATTATGTTTCGGTTTCAAGGCCCTACCGTATGTCATATGACAATCTCCTGTATGCAGCTATATGAGAAAAGAAAACTTTTCAACTCGATGAATGCTATCTAGTTAAGGGAAGAGCTTCAAACAATGATGCAACAAACTACAACACTTTAAACGAAATTCTTCCAAACTAAATGACTTTCACTATCCAAAAGTAATTTCAAACACTCAACGATGCGAATAATGCAATGTAATCTATGCACAATCCTCTTTTTCGAAAACTATGCAATTGTAATCTATGCACAATTTCCTTTTCCTTTTCAAATGAGAAGAATGCACTCAATGCATTTTTCGATGAAATGAGAATCTACTTAATGCAAGATTTTAATGAAAGAGAATGCACTCAATGCGATTTTTAGCTTTCAATCATTAAACAATGTGATCTAAGTTCAATGATAAATCTCAAAAATACTTTTCAATGCAATGTGATCTAATGCATTTTAACAAAAAGGACACTTTGAGACGAAAACTAAATAAACGCAAATCCTCTTAATGGAAGGATGAATGCAAAAGAGATGTAAACAAACACTAAGAATGAAATCGTTGTTTCAAACACTTTGTAACGAAATCCCTCAAAAGGCGACATGACATATGAGGTAAAACACAAAGAGGACTTCCAAAGCAAGAGATCAAAATAAGGCATTCATTCCCTTTTACATCAAACAATCATGGAAAGAAGACATTCCAAAGAATGAGCAATGTAATCTATGCTCATACAGTGAAAAACCGGAAGGGAAAGACACACTGGTGAAGGATTTAGGGAAAAAATCTCAATTTTCATACACCCTGAAATTGGCTCGACTTGTACATTGACAAGTAGCGCCAACTGGCGCGACTTGCTCACTGAAAACTAGCGCCAATGGCCAATTGGTGTGGGTTGCTAACTAACAACAAGCGCCAACGCCTGAAAATGAAAAAAAAAAGAATTTCTCCCAACCAAGACCAGACTCACCACTTCAAGCAGAATCTCCAAGACTCAAATGAACCATGTGATCTAGGCTCAAAGCGAGACAGACACAGATCAAGCTCAGAAAGCTCAAAACAGAGTAAACCCTAGTACCTTACAGGATTGGCACGACTGTAAGGCTGAAACTAGCGCCAGAATAGAATTGGCACGGGTAATACACTAGCAACCTGCACCAATGGGCGCGACTGTCAAGCTGAAAAGCACGTCAGTCGAGTTTACCAGTCAAAAATAAAAAAGAGAAATCCAACAAGTAGACCAGTGATGATCAAGCTATCCAAAATCCAAATTCACAAAAAGAGCTAGCCCAAAGAGCTGATCAAGCAATCAGAATCAAGAATCGACCGAAAAGACAAGACAATGCTCCAAGGGTTCAGTTTACAAACTAAACCGGAGATTGACTGAAGCAGCTTTGATCTACTTCGCAATTGCAAAGCAAAATCGTTTCGAAGGCTATCTGGCCAACTTCAGGCTCCGTCTATAGCTTATAAAATGAACGAAAACAAGCTAACGTCCCCAGCGGAGTCACCAATTTGTTGTGGAGGTAAATCACCTCTGCGGACAGAAGCGATCCCTACTAGCCCAGACCGGGTCTAGCAACAATCGTCATACGCTATAGTGCAGGTTCCTAATTGCAAATAAACCAACTAGCGATGAAGGCTTACCTGGAATCCAACGCAGTCGTTGTAGAAGAGGTGGCGCTCCTGTTCCATAGCTCTGGCAGATCACAATCCCCACGATATTCGTGATGGGACACCTGCACATGCGAGAAACAAAACAAACGCAAGCGTAAAATCCAGTAGATGCAACTATATGTCAGTCAGAAAGGACATAACTCATCATTATAAACAAAAACAAGAGTGGAACCATAACCAATAGTCGTTCATTAATAATCAATCAAAGGAAAATTACAACCATAGTTCTGACGCTGAATTCTCCTTCGGAAGGGGTCGCCAGCAGAACACGTCTCGAAAATCCTGTCAAGGATGGGACAAACCTCTCTCTTCGGATCTTGATGATAGTCTCCTTGCTTAAAATTTGCCTTAAGGGAATTATGGAGGCTCTTCCAGCATAAGGATCTTGAAAATTTGGGAACTTGAAGACTTCAAGACTAGCTTGCAATGGAGATGTGCAAGCTTTTATAGATGGAGGAAGGGGAGTTGGGATCCCTATAATTGTGGGATTGGCCCTATCATCAAGGAAGCTTCCATGAGAGGTGGAAAACCACTTCCTCTCTATGGAAACCCGTAGCCAAACCTCCCAACTCAAGATAGATATCAGTTCTTGGATCAGTTAGGACGAAACTTCCGCCATTTATTTTAAAAAACATTCCTTAAATTGGCTGGCGCGAGTGCGACTCTGGGACAGAGCGCCAACTGGCGCGGCCTCTTTGAAGTATTTTCCCCATTGGCGCGGGTATTGAACTGTCTACTCGCGCCAATGCAAAAGGGACATTTTTAGGTTTTTTCACAAGGAGATGTATTCAGGGCAATGAAAGCTCTTGTTCAGAGGGATGTCATGAAAGTGGTTTCAAGCCATGTCACTGCTCACAGGTCATGAAATGAGCCCTCTAATGTGCGAGACGGGGATTGCAGCGACGGTGACAAATTACTGTGTAACAGTTCTAATGCATGAGTTTGATATAAGGGGGGATAGATAAATTCAGGGGTGGTGACTACTTCCATAATGTCATCGTAATAGAAGATGGGGTGACTAGTGGAATAAATACCACCTGACACGGCGAAGCTACCTGACTCGTCATCATGAGAAGAGAGGTTCACATGCGCATCATCACAAGTGGTGACAGAAGAGTAAGCAAATAAAGGATCTACCGATGTTGAGCCCAGGGTGATCGATGAAGGGAGCTCAAGCGAAACATCAGGGTAAGTCTCCAAGGGGACTTCCACCGAGGGTCTCATGGATAATGATACGTAGAAAATGGTGGACGAAGGCTCCATCATCTTGACATTAGGAGGGGGAATGTCAATTGGAGCATTTGTGTCCTCTAGTTTTTCCAAAGCAAAACGTGCAAATAAGAGAGTGGTGGACTCGTTGCGCTTGGCCTCGAATTGGCGAACTGCTTCCAAAGAGGAGCGGTACTCCTCAAGGCGAGGACAGAGGTGAGTATAGTGGCCATGGAAATCACACAAAGCACAAGGGTGATTTGTGTGCAAAGACTTGAGTTTCGGGACTGAATCGGGTATAGTGACATATACCTCTGGGATATTAGACTCTGGAAACGTCACATTGACCATGGACTTAAGGTGAGGCAACTCCAAACAAGTATGGGTGGTGTGACCGACAACATCACACAAAGCACACTGGATGGTATGCTTTGGAGGCTGAGGAGGGGTAGGTTTTTTCGGGGTAGCCTTGTCCTTTGATGTCCCCTTACGAGCTTTTCCCTTCTTACCCGAAGCGGTTGCAACAGGAGGTGGTTTCTGTTGAGGTGACTGAGGCACTGTTGTAGCGGGAGACGTTATGGGGACCGATTGAACCGGGGTCAAAGCAAGATAAGGTTTGGGTTGACCAGGCGGGGTAGCGGCTGGACGATCAAGGTACCAGACGTGAATCCCAAGGGCCAAGTTATGGAGAGAGAGGGTAGCCATGACAGGTACCGTGTACACTCCTGGGTGAGGAGCTAGGAACGGTATCTGACCAGAGGGGTAATGGCCAGGCAGGACGAATCCTAAATGGTTAAGGCCTGGCGGAACCATTCCAGGAGAGTAAAGAGGCTCATGGATACCAGCTAAAGGGCCAACAGGAGGAGGTCCAGAAGGCTGAATCAAAGGGCTAGGTTGCGGAGGGTGAGGAGGCTACTGACTAGCCGAGGTGGGATGCTTGAGGGTAGCCCGAGACGATTGCATCATGCAAACATTCGATGAGCTGGGATCAGAGACAGGAGGAGGAAGACCAGGGAATGTACCAAGCAATGAGGAATCTTTGTAGCCTTTGGGTGAGACACTAGTCAAAGGATCGACGGTTTGCTTATTGGCCACCGAAGGGATGGTGGACTCAAGGGAGGTCTAAGACTTTGGTTCGTAATATGTCAACTGGTCAATGGTGACTATCTTTTTGTTATGAGGGAAGGACATCTTGCGGTGGACCATGGAAGGGACAGCAGACATCGCATACAACCCAATAGAATGTTTTAATCTAAGGGGGCATCTATGACTTCTATGTCAACGCAAACAGTTTTTCCCGCAAGAGTAATAGGACAATTGTGGAATAAGCCAATGGGCTGGGAGGCGTGGCCATCCCATGCTCGGAGAGTGATCGTGGAAGGAGCCAACTCAGGTGATCCGAGTTGCTTCCAAACCAAAGCATACATCACACAAGTGGATGCCCCCTCATCAATAATGCACTGGGAAACGTTGGCGTTTCGGATCTTAACTGGGATTTGGAAGGCGACAGAAGTAGGGAGAGGAGGATGTTCTGACCGGTCAACATCAAAGACAATCAATCGATCGTCGGAAGGATCTATAGTGGCCATGGAAGATACTAGAGCTTTTCATTGTGAAGGGCACGACTTGAGGACTTCCAGCATTGAAATGGCAGCAGGAGATTGCGCCAAAGCATCTACTATGTTATACGAATGGGAAACTTTGCCAGAAGCAGCATTTCGGCGTAGTGGTCCTTTAGGGATATTGGTATGAACCTTCGCCTTAGGCTGAGGGATCTTCAAGGGACCATTAAGTGTTGAAAGAGGCTCTGTAAAGACTAAAGGAGGCGGCTCAGGGACAGACGTAGCGTGAGGCTTGTTGTACTGACGAAACCAAGTCTGAATATTGATGTCTATTGTTAGAGGTTGAGCAGAGTTCATCATGATAATCTGGTAATCGGAGGTACCAGATGGAAGAGGTTGAGTGGCCACCTATCCTTCAGGTGGTTGGGTAGCCATAAATCCCTGTTTTGCATACACCTGCTCCTGAGGGGGCGGTGGTTGCTGTTGCGAGGGTTGAGAAGGAAAGGGAGGCAGAGTTGTTAATGCTGGAGGAGCTGGAGCACCAAGCTGTGGATACAGATAATAAGGAGGTTGGGTAACAGTGTGGTAAACAGGATAATGGGAAAAAAGAGGAGGCATGCCATATCCTGGATACGTGCTACCGGGAGGGGGAAAAGTGCAGGAGGTGTTGCCCCCCCCCCCCCCCACCTTAGGAAAACCATAGCCCATGGGAGGTTGACCATATGGATTAGAGAGATCTCCAACGATACTGTCGGCTGCATGAGGTGCCCCCAGTGCCTTGGCACCACCGAGTATGGGAAGATCAGGTAGAACGTTATAAACATAACCCAACTGAGTGTAGATTAGGTCATATTTTAATGCCATTTGGAGGGT